>OX031018.1:20697419-21014919 GCA_943736025.1 Tenthredo mesomela | reverse complement strand
CAGGCTCGGAGAACAACAACAAGTTCGAAACTTGCCGGCTCTCAATGACCATGCGGTACTATGAAACGATAATATAAAGCGGGACTCTCACGGTACAAGGGAAACGAAGAGCTATTCCTACTGTTTACTCGAGACTCTGTAGCTTATGTGATTTTAGGAAAAGGATTTTATACGATTTGACTCTAGGTCGGAAAGATCCTACCTGATCGCCCACGTTATCGCTGCCTCGTGTCCGACTCGTAGTCCGGTGGCTAGCAAGGGTCGTGTAATTAGCAAAATCAGAAGTAGTCCAAATAATAATCCAAAGCGAAGTCCAATAAACAAAGCACAGGTCACAGCAATAACTCGGCTCACTCACACACTCTATAAACTCCTCAAAACTAACAAAATACTCTCTCTCTCTCGATTCACTGAAATTATGGCACGTTAGCAATAGCACGGCTAGACAATGAATGACGCTTCGTTTCCGCTTCGCTAATTGCTTATCCTCGCCGTTCGTCCTGTTAGCGCTAGCCGTTATCGATAGACCAATCCGCTGATCTACGATCGATATGGCTGCGCTAGGACGAAGGGCGGCAGATATTCAAATTAGCTGTACCGACTCGGTACTCTAGGAAATGTGTACGCTCGTTTTAGCTGGTATGGAGGAGGTCCGAACGTTTGCCACGTTACAATATATGCCGCTTATAAGCACAAAAAACGCAGAAATCAATACATGCGTTACAAAAAATATGGTGTGTACCAAGGGCTAAGTGGGCTTTTTGACCTCGTGTGGTTGCAGTACTCGTCTTCGGCTCGCGGATGCACTCGTCTTCGACTCGTGCTCCCTCGCCTCCGACTAGTACTGCAAACTCCACACTCGGTCTAAAAAAGCCCACTTTACGCCCTTGGTACACAATATACTATTATTTATTTATTTATTGTTCCTTTAGAATAAGCTTAATCTATAGTTCTCAAGCATGTAGAATCCTTAAAATGTGGCTAATTTTTTGACGGTACCGCTGATTGGATTATATTCAACAATGCGATCGTGTATAATCATACAGTAGGCTGAAGTATTTGCTGGAAATGCAACGCTAGTTTCAAATTCCAAACGAATATCCACCGGTCCACTCTTTAACGATTCACTTTGCTTGGAACAGTCTATAGTAATGAGTGGGGCTGTAGCCAAAAAATCACCTTCGACAAAAGAGGTTCGGATTCCTTATCGTAGTATGAAATTTGAAAGTTTGTGTACATATTGTAGAGAATGGCGTATTGATTGCGAGCAATATCAAGATTCAAATTTCCATAGGGATAGCACTGTGAGTTTAGGAAAAGTTTCACATCTCTAATCATACAATGATCGAATTGACTGGCATTTTTCGTTGCATCGTTTCGTCGTGCAGTTTGGAATCCCAGTATGACGTGTCTCGGTTTCTCTAGCTGTGTAGATGTCTTGACAACCCATACATGTCTCGTTGTTGCAGGCAGCATCGGGTACTCGTACATTTCCCAAGAGCGAAAACTCATAGATACAGCCGGATCTTTGGCGATATAATTGAGCATCTTGATTTTTGCAGAATCCGACAGTCTGATGTATGGCAATAACTGTTTGGAGTGATTCGTGACCGTAGATTGTAATGGAAAGAATTAGTCGAATACGGTCAATTTTCTTGTAGAAATTTTATTTCTTCACATAAAGTGACGTTTCGGCTGGCGAACGGCCGGCCATCCTCAGACTTAAACGGACATTCCTCAACGCATGAGATGTTATACTTGCGAAGTGCTGACGGGAAATGCTCAGTGCTCACTTCCCGTCAGCACTTCGCAAGTATAACATCTCATGCGTAGAGGAATGTCCGTTCAAGTCTGAGGATGGCCGGCCGTTTGCCAGCCGAAACGTCACTTTATGTGAAGAAATAAAATTTCTACAAGAAAATTGACCGTATTCGACTAATTCTTTCCCCTATGGCAATAACCATTCAATTTTCTCGAGTGAAATTTTGACCCCCAATGTTTTTCTTTTCTTGTTCTTGAGCGATGTTTGCGTCTTGACCCTCGTCATGCCCATACCTAGTTTGGATTTTGCTTTCATGGTGTTGCTGACCGCCCAGGCGACAGCTTTTTCAGCTGTACTTGCGTCTTTGGCTAAAACCCGATTCCAAGCCCTCTCGGCAAGCACTTTATCAGCCTTATGACGCTCCGCAATATTATCGTTTTTGGAGTATGCGATATCGTGCTGCTTGCATGCAGCGTCTAGAGCATTGATACCACGATCACCGCGAGCTAACCTCTTAGCTAATTTTGTACCAGGTCCGCAGTACTGATAACCGGGAACATGCAATTCGACGGGGAGATTGTTGATGATTTTATTTATTAGCCCACAACCACTCCTTTTTCTACGTGTGTGTCCAACCATGGTTCACCATGAACTAACACAAATTCTATAAAAGCGCGTATTTTATACATGAATATATTAGTTCTCATCGAGACGTTTGTCAAGCATCATGAAATTTCGGGATCAAACGATTAAACTACCCATCGCCAATTTTGATAATTTGGTCGAGCGAAAAAAGAAGAAGGGGAAACGGCACGGGGCCCTACTACCAAATAGTGTCAGGGCTGTCTTTTGTGGACCTTCGAATTGCGGTAAAACTAATGCCCTTCTCACACTACTGACCCGTGCGAATGGTCTACGATTTGAGAATGTGTACGTCTATTCAAAATCCCTCAATCAGCCAAAGTATGAGTTCTTGAAGAGGTTGTTGGAACCGGTGAAGGGGCTGGGTTATTTTCCGTTTGATGAGCACAAGGAGGTTGTAGCACCGAAAGATGCACATCCCAACTCTATTATGATTTTCGATGACGTGGCCTGTGAGAAGCAAGATAATATCAGAGCTTATTTCTGTATGGGGCGGCACAGGGATGTCGATAGTTTTTATCTTTGTCAAACGTATGCCCGAATTCCGAAACATTTGGTGCCTGATAATGCAAACTTGTTGGTTCTTTTTCGTCAAGATGAAATGAATTTGAAACACATCTATGCCGATCATGTCAACACCGATATGACCTATCAGCAATTTAAAGATTTGTGCTTGGCGTGTTGGAATGACGGTAGATATAGTTTTGTAACCATCGACAAAGAGAGCGAGATTAGCGCAGGACGATATAGAAGAGGCTTTGACTGCTTTATAAGCCTGAATCACGAATAAACCGCATACAGTCACAACACATCGATCAAACTAGCAGCATGGAGAGCTCCAAGATAAGTAAGCAAAACGATGTGTTGCGGGAAATAGCGAAGGCCAGCGATATCATTCGACGTAAACATGAAATGATAAAAATGGGGAAAGACACCAGCGAGCGGGCTATTAGTGAAATCTTCAAACCACTGGCCACACCACTACATAAGTTGGTGGATTCATCGAAGCAGCAGCAGCGGCTACTAATGAAGTGCGAAATAAAAACGGAGCCGGGTTCAGTCAAGACAGAGAAGGTAGAGCCGGGTTCGGTCAAGACAGAGAAGGCTGAGCCGGGTTTGGTCAAGACGGAAAAGACAGAATATTTTGCGGAACCAGAAGATTATGAGGATGCTGGTGATGATGAGGATGATGATAATGATGCATATAAAAGTGCGATTGAGGAGAGCTTGGCAACTTGCATTGCTAGTGGAGACGATGCTGTCGCCGCTATGGATGATACGGATGATGAGGATGATGATAACAACCTGGATCACACGTTAATCGCGTCTACAAGCACACCGATGTTGAAAAAAGAAGTTAAGACGGCGCGCTATTTAAACATGTTTGCCTCTGAAAAAGAGCGCAAGAAATTGGATCAGAAATTTGGAGTTCGAAAATTAGCTAGCGGATTGAAGATTGGTGATTCGGATATCGCATTTGATGATAATCAGATATATGTAGGTGATAAGAGTTATGATAATACATCAGGATTGCTTGAACTGTTATTCAAAAAGTTACCCGATCACGCCAAGGTGAATAAAAGCGATAGATTGAATTATATCAAAATCGTGAAAAAAAGGAATGCTTATCGGAAATATTACAAAGCTGAGACAAGTCCTCATCATGATAAGGAAAAGTATTCAAAGTATAAAGATTTTATTGCCCCATACATCGACCTGCCGGTGAAAAAATCCGGTGAAGGTTTATTACCAACCCATAAAATCGCGCGGGGGCAAAGCATGGATTATGTTTATTGGGATAATCCTAATGAGCTCGTTGATCGTCTCCGGTTACTCACGGCATCTCAAGCGGCTGGTAATACTAGCCATACCAATGAAATTTCCTCCATTATTGAGGAGCTACGTGAGGCGGGAATCATTTATTAGCATGAGATTGATCATAAAATAATCATTCAGTCACAGATCGTTGAACAATGAGCATAGACATATTCGGACGACCGTCGGCTAGAAACAGCTACGAAAAAGTTGTTATCCGGGGTTCTCCAGGTGTTGGATTCAAATTCACCCCTGATAAGCAGTACGATCTGGACGGCAAACGATTATGTAATATTGCGGATCCGCAGGAGCCGAACGACGCTGTTTCTCTGAAAAGTCTTGAAGATATTACACGGCGAGCCTTGAGTGTTCTCGAACATTCTATGGAAAAAACATTTGCAAACTCTACGCTACAAGCACTTCACAAGTTTGAATCTCAACTTAATGCACGCCTTGATCGAGAGCATACCAACAATTTGAGCGGGAATCAACACATTCAGACTCTCATACTAAAAGAGATTGACACTCTGACAGCGGAAAAGGAACTTCTGAAGATTCGATTAGCCGCCGTAGGATCTAATCTTGCAAAACTCTACCACAACGGGCTAATCCATAATATTCACCCTGAATCAAGCTAGATCGATCGATAATGGGCATAGACATATTCGGTCGTTGGTTGACTAGCAGAAAAATCAAAAGTGTGAGTAGTCGTGAACCGCCCGGCGTTGGATTCAAAACCACCATCGATAACCAGTACGATATAGACAATAAACGATTGTGTAATATCGCACATCCGCAGGAGCCAACCGATGCCGTTTCTCTGCAAAGTCTTGAGGATATTACACAGCGATCATATATTGGTCTTGAGCGTACTATAAAGGAAACATTCGAACAATCCATGCAACAGGCGCTCGCAGCTCTTGAATCTAAACTTAATGTTCGGATTGCACAAGAACACAGCAAAAGTTTTGAAGAAGATCAGCGTAGGGTAAGGTGCTCTAAGAGTGCGCACTTTGTCTATGATGGTCTGTATTTCGGTGAATAAATTTGTTTTTCAATCAATTTTTTTTTATTAATACTTCTTCATGATTCAGGTACAATAACTCACAGTGTAAAATAAAACTTTGTTTTTAGTTTGGTCCCAATAATATAAAAATGATGGTACGGTATTTACGCAGTCTTACACACCCCGGTGTGTAAGAGTGCGCAAACACGGCGATAAGAGTGCGCAGTCTAATAAATCACTCACAACTGAATATTAAGAATTGCACTTTTTGTGCCACCATTCGGCACCAGAAATGCACTCAATCCGATCGTCAACGATTGGTTCCTTATATAATTTTTCGCATCCACTTTACTTTTTCGTTCTGATCAAGTGACTGTAGTTTTCGGTATAGGGCTACAGGCAATATTGAACTTATTGGAACTAATATTAGAATTGATGGCATGTCAGGTAATGTCTGGCGGTTGTGTCTCTGTGTAAAAGCGTTTTCGGTAAAAGTTTCCTTGTTAGATGACGATATCCCAGTTATTCTTGCACATATTAATACTGCGCACTCTTACACAGCAGGACAACTATTTGCTATCTCTGGGCAATAGTCCCACCATGTGACAAACTGATGAAGTACACCTATCTGGCGGGTTCAGTATATATTTTGAAGACGTATTAATCGAAAAACCAAGAAAAATCTTGATGCATACGAGTACAGTGCATCTTCCAAAATCATTAAATATTTTAGAAAATCACAGAAATTATTACAAACTCACGTGGAATCCGCTATTTATGCTATTATCCGAATCTTTTTCACCGTAGTATGTGCACTTCTCAAACGAAGAATTAGCAACTAGAGTTGGCCACAAATGTCAATTACATGTCAATATATCGCGTGTGCGCACTCTTATCGCCCGCGCACTCTTAGAGCACCTTACCCTATTTGGATCCAGGCAAAAGAAAGGATTGCGGCACTGAAGGGGGAAAGTGAATCTTTGGAAAAACGGTTGGCGATAGTAGAGAATTGCGCTGAAATACTTAGCCGGCATTACATCCTCGGAATTCCGATTCCACCCGAATTTTTAGACAACGAATACATTGCAAATTGGTTGAAGACGCATGAACATGAAGTCGGTAATAGCGAGCGAACTTCATAGACCCGCCCGACGTAATTATCCTCGGCGTGATGTCGATATACGCGGTCTGGATGAGACCTGGCAAGCCGATCTTGTCGATATGTCCGCATACTCATCCGTCAACAAGGGCTCAAAATTTTTGCTCACAGTGATTGATATATTTTGAAAATTCGCGTGGGCCGTGCCGATCAAGAGTAAAAATGCCAAAGATGTAACAGCTGCGATGAAATCTGTGCTAACTCTGGACCGCATACCGAAACATCTACACGTCGATCAGGGCAAGGAATTTTACAACAAAGAATTTAAAACTCTCATGAGACATCATGGAATCAACATGTACTCGACATTTAGCAACTTGAAGGCATCGATATGCGAACGCTTCAATCGTACACTGAAAAATAAAATGTGGAAGCAGTTCACACTTCAAGGTTCTTATAAGTGGACTAGCATTCTACCAGATTTAATTGCATCGTACAATAATACCAAGCATCGCACGATTGGAATGAAGCCGAAAGATGTGACTACGACTAATGAAAAACAACTGTGTCGAAGTGTGTATAAACCGCGTCAAATAAAAAGAAGCAAACGAAAACGTAAATTTAAGGTTGGCGATAAAGTTCGAATTAGCAAATATAAAAATGTGTTCGAAAAGGGTTATACGCGGAATTGGACAACATAAATATTTACGATTCATGAGATGAAAAATACCAACCCTCCAACTTACAAACTCACCGATTACTTGAATCAACCCATTGAAGGCGGGTTTTATGAGGAGGAGCTCAGCAGGGTGCAATATCCCGATGGCTATCTTCTAGAAAAGGTCTTGCGGAGGCGTGGTGATCAACTCTATGTAAAGTGGTTGGGATTCGACGGTTCACATAATAGTTGGATAAATAAATCGGATATGTAATATAATTTTCATGAATAAATTTATTATGAACTTATTTACATTTGTTTCTTCACCCTCCTCAATCTTAATGCTAGCTTACATGATAATTGCGGAAAAATGTTTTTACACGCACACACTTTCTCACATTTTCTTACATTTTCCCACATTTTCTCACATTTTCTCACATTTTCTCACATTTTCTCACATTTTCTCACATTTTCTCACATTTACGTGTAAAGTAAATGGGAAATGTTGCAATTCGAATACCTATCAATTGTGACACCTCAAATCCAGGAATGCGCTAACGCGATATAGCAGAGCAACAACTCTGTCGTATGGCGAAATACATAGCAATGTACGGACGCAGCACTGACCTCCTAAATAGTCATTAAAAGGAGGGCAGACGACGCGCTCATTGTCAGAACATCGCGACCAGAGCAAGAGACATTATATATAAGAGATTAGTCCGATATCAGTAAAACCTTTTGTAAAACTTTATATTATATTAATAAACTTGAATCACTTTTGTACGACCGAGTTCCATCTCCTAATTCGACAACGGATCCTCGAATAAAATTGTAGTTGTATAAAGGATCTCAGGATCCCGATTACAACAGAAATTATTTGAGAAAATGTGAGAAAATGTGAGAAAATGTGAGAAAATGTGAGAAATTCACAAGTTTGCATGATCTTGGTAACCCCAGGGCAAAGTATCAGTTTTACCAGGTATTAATTTTCGCTTATCGTCACACCAGCTTAGAGCTAACTTATTCCGTATGATAGTACTAACTTTATGTCGACCACTTTTTATCATACACTGTTTCCTATCTAAATTTTGATAACCAATAAGACATCGTTTGTAATCATCAAACGTGATGGATTTTAATGTGGAACCTTTCACACCCTTTGCACGTTTCTTATCAGTATCACCACAAGTTCTGAATGTATAGAGTTTTGCGCGCAATCCGATAAATTCAGTCATGATTTTTCCATTATTCTCATCCTTCATCAGACCAAGACGTTTTTTATTCAACAAGGGGATGTTATAGGTATTATCGGGTGAATAGTCTGATGTATCGAACATTGTCGCAACATCACGCTTGATGATTTCATAGATATTTGGAACAGTAAATTGATATATCAGGCTATCTGTATCGGTATACATTAATTTTGATTCGGTACTTGAAAAATTATTTTTTACATAATCATAGTGGAAGTTGTATAGAAATATTTCCGAAAGATCGAGAATAGCAGCGCCAATGTAGATAGGTTTGTTAAAATATACCCTGGTTCGACTTAGCTCAATAATTACCATATCTTCATCAAATATGGTACAGCTACGAAATGTTGGCCGTGCAATAAGAGCACGTGCACCGCCCCTACCCTCCCATTTCGTTATTAGTTTCACGGTCTTATGGTTACGCACATTCTCCATGGTCTTGCCGAATACAGCGTTGTTCATAAGCTTGTAGAAATTCTTCTCAAATTCATTTTTCGATTGCTTTCGCATATTTGTATTGAGATCGATGTATGATTTTAACCATGGTGATTGTGCGAACCTTAGAACTCTATGCACTTTTACCAGCTTCAAACCAAATTTAATGCATTGTTTCAAATTGCGATAGTGCAGAACATATTTTTCCTTGGGTAGAAGCGTTGTAGCAAGTTTTCTAATTTTACTACCCGGCGGTATAAAATGCTCGGGGCAGAGAGGTAGGTCGGCATGCTGTTTATGGAGCTCTACGGGATAATCTAAATCCACCTCTAGAATATAACCGATTGGTGCGTCATCCGAATGGGACATCACATCAATGGCATCATTTTCCCACTCGAACGACCCACTCGGCAAATGCTCACTCATACCTGCACCATAAAGATTATTTACATCGAAATACATTAAATATGATTCCGCTTTGCTTGGATCAACATCTTCACCCATAAATCGATTATTTGCTCGGGCATAGCGATTGGAGCACTGTGCCACACCACCCCTTATACTTTTCTCGATGAACAATATCATTTCCGGATCGTCTAGAAGTTGGAGATTAATTTTCGTCTGCTTCAACATTGCATCAAAAGCAAGCCCCGGCGCGGTGTAATAATGCAGAGGATCCAAGTTGTATGTTTTAAAGCAGCTATCACGAAAATTTTGAAATATATCGTCTAATAAAAGTAGGGGAGAGTGGGGCACATTCGGACGTGGGGCACATTCGGACGTGGGGCACATTCGGACAATCGCGATTGACACAAGACCTACTCGGAGTATTCGCACTGCCTGGATGAAAGTTGTCTTCTTGTGGAGTTCATAACGCACCCTAGAGATATCACCACTATACACACACTATAAATGCGAGTAATCGCGAATGTCCGAATGTGCCCCACGTCCGAATGTGCCCCACTCTCCCCTACATCGGTTTTCAGGTATAAATCGGAATATTCGCCCAGAGTTTTCAGACCAAACTTGGTCCAAACATTTTTCGCATGTTCATAATCTTCATTGGAAATATGAGAATCGCTTAGTCTTGAATAAAAATATTTTTCAATGGGTAATTCCGGTTCGTCAAGTTTTTCCCAAGAATCGATGTATTCGTAGGGGAACACACCTTTGCGAATCATCAACTCGAATTTTCCCTGATCGATGTAAAATTTTCGAGTTATTTTTTTATCCGCATCGCACACGTATGACGCCAATTTGTCAATGCTGCTAGCCATAAATCGAAGCGAATCTATGAATCTCAAGCTCATCATGGTGCCGTCAACCCTCTTGGTAAATGATATATACTTTTCCTTATTAATGGGCAATAGCGTGATTCCACCCGAAAAATTTGAAGCTAAAGTTTTAATTAAGAAATGCGAATCATAGCCCGACAAATTATGAAACACCACCGGAATCG
Organism: Tenthredo mesomela; assembly: GCA_943736025.1. Lineage (NCBI taxonomy): Eukaryota > Metazoa > Arthropoda > Insecta > Hymenoptera > Tenthredinidae > Tenthredo > Tenthredo mesomela. The sequence continues at coordinate 21,004,790 of OX031018.1, read as the reverse complement.
CGTGTTTCTCTCTGAAATGCAAGTTACACCGATTATGGGCGGGGCCGCGATATTTACCCGTGAAATGACAGTGATCGTAACATTTTTTTTCTTCCGGTGAAAATCGCCTTTCACAGATGTAGCAATTTTTTGCGCGCATATGACGGTTGCGTTGTGTCTGATTCAGAGATTCAATTGGAATTATATTTTTTATGCGCGACTCTACTTCAATTGATAATTCGCGAAGCTGCTCGAAGAGCCATTCAACACAATTAGGTCCGCGTTTGTTCTCATATCTCGATAATGTCTCATCATATGAGCAATGTACATAATAGGCGACACTGTGTGGAATATGCTCTTGAGATTCATTTGCAACCGGTTTCAATATACACTCGAGATCCGCGTAAACCACGAATGGCACAGTTCCCTTATTCTGAAAATTAGAAAATTCCAAGTTTTTTTTCTCTGGAAATTCCATTCGGATGCGATTCATTCGCACGCAATCTTGCCTGTGACTTTCATACGCGCTGTGTACGCTAAAGTGACACAAGCATCTATCACACAAAAATTGTTCACCATCATGGTTCGATAATTGTTTGCTAACCAAACGTGAAAGATTCCTAATCCAAGCAAAGTGAAATCTGGCTTTGAAGTTATTCAAGTTAGCTTCACCGTCATCATCGTGATCATTATCATCGCCATCTATTTCAATGTTACACTCAATCATAAGTAGGTGAATTGTCTTTTTATCGGGATTTGTTGAATTTTTACTGAGATAAAGAGGCGTGATAATGCTCTGTTTTGATTTTGAATTTGAGGAAGTTTCTTTTTCAATTCCGTATACATTGATTCTTAAATTATTCGCTTTTTCAAGTTTTTCTACGCTACGCAGGGTTGCGGAGAATTTTATACCTGTACAATCTAGCTCCGATATGTATCGTCGATAGCTGTGTGTTCTGGTTGCGAGGCCGTGTACGGGGTGGAGGGATGCGGCAACAGACCACAGCAAACATCGATCATCGTCGTTCTGCACGTTGACCACCACCTTCTTTCGCTGAATATCCTCGGGTAGCTGTGTGAATGTTGAGAGTCCACCGCGAAGAGGCTCGTATCGGTTGATGCAGATCACAGCATTTATAATCTCAATCATACTCCAACCAGAATCTCGTTGTTCGAAATCCTCCACCATAGTTAGCAGAGGATTCGTTATATTATCAGCAAACCAGGTTTTCAGATCCGTCGACGGAAGAATCGTAGCGTTGCGCGTGTTGAAGTTCTTTACTTCCAGACTGATTTCATCGTTTTTGACGTTCTCAAATTTGCACGAAACCCCCACATTCACCTTAATACTTCCTTCTTCGCGTAGCACATTTTTCAAACGTTGCATCGTCACCACCCCAGCGTCAGCTAAAAATCTTGCCAAATCTTTGTGTTGAAGATTTGTCACAGCTCCGGTGCGTATGCGACACTTGAAGGCGCTCTCCATGTTATCCCATCGAACGCGATTATGAATATCATCGCCGATATTACCACCAACAATAGTTGCACGATGTCGTTCAAATTTCACCGCCCACGATTGAAGGAGTGAAATTATATGTTGCAATCGTTGTTTTTCACTCACACTCGGCTTACATTGCGTTAAAATATTGTTCAAAAATCGGAAATTTTGATGTGCAATGTCACGCCAGTGAATAAAAATATCTTCATTTGCCTGTTCTGGTGGTAGTGTACACAATAACTTGTATGCGTCCTCCATCATCTCAACGAGATTCATATACATAGCGTTGTCCATTTTTTTTTCTTCGTAGAATTTTACGGTCAAACTGGCACTAGACGATTGCTCACACCCACCCTAGGATTTGGGGTTTTTATATGCATACGCCCCACCCCTCCACATTTTTTTTCCACCTGGGAGGGTTGGCATCTTTGGTCCATCCGTACGAAAAAAATATTTTCCGAGTTTGCAATTGTTCAGCCCCTATAATATTGGGGGCGTATTTCGGGTTTAGTTGGATATAAAAGTGCGAGTTTGCAATGAGTTTTACACAATCTGCAGTCAGTCGAGAGAAGAAAAATTACATACCAATCTCAACAACCAAATAGAAAGCAAGAAGTAAGTATCGTTATTCTTCGATATCATAGTTTTCATGATGGGTATAGTTTGTAATTGATATTGCATATTGCAGAAATGGATCATTATCAAATCGATGATGATGATGTAGTGGAGGATTGGAGCTCAGACGATGATGGGTATGAAAGCTGTAACGAGGTGGAGGTCGATGGGGTGCGCTGGATTACGGCGCGTTACGATGACGGCACCCCCATATGGGTTGAGGTGAAACCATTGAAGTGGGGGTGGGATGATGAGCAGGAGGTGGGGGAGGTGCCTGCGGTGGAGGAAAATGGGGATGAGGAGGAGGTGCAGGCGGTGGCAGCCGAGGCGCCGGTGGATGAAAATTGGGATGAGGAGGAGGTGCCGGCGGTGGCGGAAAAGAAGGAGAAGGTGGGGGAGGGGGGAGAAGGTGGAGGCGAATAATGCTAGGTAAGTACACGTAATTTTCATTACATACCGTTCGGTTATTAAAAAATACCTGTATGTTTCAGATGATATGCGTGAAGCTCGGTGGATGATCGTCACCCCGTTGTAAATATAGCTTAAGTTTAAATTATATATACATAGTTTAAGTTAGTTTTTAATGAAATTGTCATTTTAGAATATAGGTTAGACTTAAGACATAAGAAAATAAACGCATATATATTATCAGATAATTCGCGTCATTGATTGCATGTATAACACCCTGTCACACTTTAAGCATTTCAGCTAGTATAATTCGCATATATAAGCTTAGAATTAGATATTTCAGCCATCTTGGATAGATTGTCGGTAAGAAAAAAAAGATCGGTAGTCGTTATGGCTGATCTACAATGGTCGCTAAAACGCAAGGTCGCAGGTCGCATCGCCCGTCGCAAACAGCATACATGCAAAGACTTTGTATACATGCATTTGTTCGTTGCAACCTTCTTGTGATTGTGACCAGCGACCTTGCGTTTTAGCGACCATTGTAGATCAGCCATTACCATGATTCGAAAGCGAATCGTTAGTGGCGCCATCGCAAGACTGAAAATTGCAGGAGAATTGCAGCCATCAGACTATCGGTAACTAATGATCGGATCGTTACCATCGGATTATCGGTAACTAAGGATCGATAATCCATAGTGGCGCCAACGCATGACGGCAAATTGCAACCATCAGATTGTCGGTAAGCGGAGATCGGCAATACAGGATTCTCAATCGTTACCCTCGGAATATCGGTAACAAGCGGCAGTGGCGCCATCGCACGACGGAAAATTGCAGCCATCCGATTGTCGGTAACAAAGATCGACGATCGGTACCCAAATCGTTACCATCCGACGGTCGGTAACTTACCATCACAACTCGGCCGGTAAAGAAGTCTTGGTCCAGAACTGTCATATCTACACTACTAGCTGCTACTTCATGTTCTACGTCATTTCAAGGGCTATACTGAGATTTCCTCGGTCCTGGGCGAGCTACGGCATATTTGAACGAGACATCCATCAAATTATGCCCGGGGAGAAAAGACTGAGCAGACTGCCCCCAGGCCGTCAAAGACTCAGGTCGCTGGCAATGAGAGGAGAGAAAAATGAAGCGAGTGAATATGTATTGCAACGTTTTGGGTTTTCACGGACCTCGCGGTCATAGTGAAAAGCCGTTGCTACGAGTTTGTATGATATTAATTTGCTAAAGAATTGATTAGAAATGTTAAATTGGACTCTTCGTAAAGCGGATCCACGTCACTTCACTCAAAAAGAACCCGTCAAGTCACGGATCTTTGTGCCACTCGACATATCTTTAGTACTATGGGAAAAAAAATACAACTTCAGGGATTTTGAAAATTTAAAAAAAATGGCGGCGTTGGAGCTATTTGAATTTTGGTAAGTCGCTGTTGCACCGCTATGTTTGAAAATTCATATCTCCGAAAGTATGTACCGGAGCGGACTGATCCTGGAATCATTTTGTTTGTAAAAGAATGCGTTTTTATACAAAAAACTTTGTTTCAGAAAAAAAAATTCTTTCAATTTTTTTTCGTTGTTTTTATTTTTAATTTCGCTGCCATTTCCGCGGGACCTACAGGAATCCATGGAGATAATTTTTTTCGGATAGCCGAATCCTTCCCCTTCAACCCTAAAAAAAAAAAATTTATGGAGAACCTACCTGGGCCGGAGAAAAAAAATAAAACGTCTTGTCGCGCGTCGCCGCGCGCGTCAATCCACGTCCGCGTGGCGAGCTCCTTGTGTTGCGTAGTGGAGTTGAATTACATTTGATGCTTCTCTACTTACCCGAGTTATTCGTTCTCCAAAAGTAGTTGTTCAACCACCTTATCCCTCGCTTATTAGACGGTGCAACCCATCATCATCAACTTTTCATTCTGGTGATAGTACAAACTAGGGCTGGCAATAATCGATTTTCGAAAGGCCGAAAATTTAATCGATTTTCGAATAGCTGTTGAAAAGTCGAAAACCGAAATCGGTTTTACCGAAAAATCGAACATTTCGGTTTTCGGATTTTCGAGTTTTCGGTTTTTCGAAATTTCGGTTCTCGGAATTTCGGTTTTTGGTAGTGATTACTCGATTTCTGATGTTTTTTAATTATGTGCCTATCCGTTCGGAGATTCGCTTAGTCAGGAAGGTAAATTACTAAATTCACCCAGTCTCCAGACCTTACCACCTACGATTTGACCCGTGAATTTTTATGTTGGTATCCTAACCCTAAAACATTTCGGACTCACCCTTCCCTGCTTAAAAAGCCGGATAGAAACCGTATAGAAACGGGATCGGCAGTGTGTCCGGTTCTATACGTAATTTGGGTCCGGTAGACCTCCGGGCTTGTCCGGAATTCGTCCGGGATTTTGGTCGTGTCCCTATCTGGTGCTATGCGGGCTTATTCTGCCATTTTCGCGAATGTCTAGATAGGCTTCCTATATGGTTATATCCGGAAAGTAACCCCACCCTAGGCATTTTTCCTGTACGGTTCTATCCGGATCCATTTTCAAAAAATTGAAGCTTTTTTTTTTTTCGTTTTTTTTTCGTTTTTTATCGTTTTTTTTTTTTCGTTTTTTTTTCTTTTTTTTTCTTGTGTCTTTCGTTTTTTTTTCTTTTTTTTTTTTTTTTTTTTTCTTAAGTATATAGATGATATTTTCCGCCTCTATATATACTCACCAAGTCCTATAAGTGGTACTCGCGAGCATATCGAAAGCGGTGGTCGCCGCCTTACGAGAAAATATTGAAGTAATGTAGATGACATGGAAACCGGATAGGTACAGACAGAGCCCCGATTCCAACTTTGAAAATCTTTGTCCGTATCTATCCGGTTTCGGTCACGCAAATCATAGCGTGATTATATTTACATCAAATCTTCAAAGTTGGAATCAGGGCTCTGTCCGTATCTATCCGGTTTCGGTCCCGCAAATCATAACGTAATTATCAATTGATACGGCACGAAATCGGATAGAGCCCCAATTCCAACTTGGAATATTAGCTGTATTGATAATCACGTTGTGAATTGACGGATCCAAACCGTATAGCTACGGAAGGAAGATAAAAATCGTGGGTGTACGGTCAAACTTTTTATTTATATGGCTGATGACGTTTCGGTCGGAGCACGGCCGACCATCTTCAGATCTTAAGTTTTAGTTTAGCGAGGTATTTGCGTAGTATCCGTATAGGTACGGACAGAAGCCCCGAATCCAACTTGAGAAATTTGATGTGAATAATCACGTTATGAATTGCGGGATCGAAACCGGATGGGTACGGACAGAAGCCCCGAATCCAACTTGAGAAATTTGATGTGAATAATCACGTTATGAATTGCGGGATCGAAACCGGATGGGTACGGACAGAGCCCTGATTCTAATTCAAAATTGCCGGATCGAAACCGGATAGGTACGGACAGAAACCCCGAATCTGACTTGGAAAATTTGATATGAATAATCAGGTTATGAATTGCGGGATCGAAACCGGATAGGTACGGACAGAAGCCCCGAACCCAACTTGGAAAATCTGATGTGCCCTGCATAAAATTTCCGATAGAAAAGATAGAAACCGGGTACAAAAGCCATGTACGGTATACGGTTTTTATAGGATCCGGATACAAAAACCGTATACCGTATATGGCTTTTGTACCCGGATTCTATATTTCTATCGGAAATTTTATGTAGGGTGAATAATCACGTTATGAATTGCGGGATCGAAACCAGATAGGTACGGACGGAGACCCGATTCCAACTTAGGATTGCCGGATCCAAACCTAATAGAAACTTACACAGTCCCAAAACCGATTCGGGTGACGGATACTTTCCGAATGAAGCCAGATAGATAACCGAGCCTACGGATGTTCGTTCCGACGAATTACGGACACAAACGTACACTCAGAGAAAAGTATCGTGGGATCAACAATAATTTTGTTAAATCAACAAAAAAAATTGGTAGATATACAGTCTACAAAATGCTTTGTTGCTTCAACAAAGATTGTTTGCTGGCTGATTTGGTTTGAACAACAAATGAACTAGAATCATTGAAGAAAAGCATTTTGTGAAATTAACGAAATTATTTTGTCAAATCAATGAAATTATTGTGTTGATATAACTAGACGGTTTTGTTAAACGAAACCAAAAAAATACCTACATATGAATTGAAGCTTAGTTTTACACAGTACAATACAGTATCTGACAATTACATCAATTAACATAGGGTCAGTACTCTAGGGGGTGTAACATATACTATCAACATAACATTTCGGAACTCCAACAAAATCAGAATACACAAAATAATTTTGTTGAATATATTCCACCGTTTTTGTTATTTCAACAAATTATTTGCTCATTCAAATAAAATCACGTGACAAAGAAATTTTTCTGAAGCAAACGAGCAAATCTCAGCCATTTAGTGATATCAACAAAACAGTTTGTCAATCCAACAGAAAAAATTTGTTGAATTGACTAAAATTGACCACCAAAAAAATTTTGTTGGATATACCTAATTTTTTCTCTCGGTGTATAGGATCCGGACAGGACTTTCGTGACCGATGAAATACGGATAGAAACGGATGGAACGTCTATCCGGAATCCTATCCGGAAATCTGTCCGGTTCTATCGTTTCCTATCGGTCATTTTAAGCAGGGTTTTGAGTTACGATTTTTCATCAATAAAAAACTATTAGGACTATTTCGTAAGTTCTGAAAAATGACAAAAATTCATAACGTAACAGCCCGCTGCTTTTAAAAATGCTGAAAGTATGTCTCTTCTCGTGAAAAAGAAATTGACACTTTTTTATTTTCTATCCCTGTGTTGGAAATTTTCTTTGCAATCACATCCTTACTATCATCGTTTCATATATGGGACGATATTATTTGAAAAATAAAAATTCGTCCCAACAAAAAGAATTTAATAATGTTTTTTTTTTTTTTAATGAAAAATTTCAATATCTCTCAGTGAACAAAATCTCAGTTTTTATGTTTTCAACATTTCAGTGTGTTCATTCACGTCACACATAAAAATGATTAGCGAGAATCGAAATTTCGAAAACCGTAGTTGCGAAAAATCGGAAAATAGAAAATCCGAAAATTGAACTATTCGATTTTTCGGTAAAATCGATTTTGACTCGGCGGTTTTCGACTATTAAACCGAAAATCGAAAATCGATTTCAATCGACCTGTCGGTTTTTGAAAAAAGTCGACTTTAATTGACAGCCCTAGTACAAACACACACGGTATGTGTATACCACTCGGCGAGGGGCTATTCACTCTTGAAATCAGCTGTACACCCTGGTTTGAAATCAGTTGAAATCAGACAAGAAATCGCTTTGAAATCCTAAAAAATTACTGAGAAATCACTGGAAATCAGCGAAAATTCTTCGATATCCTTTGGAAATCACTGGAATTCAGCTGAAGTTCTTTGAAATCACTGCAAAATAATCGGAAATCAGCAGAAATCATCCAGAATTACAAATGAAATCGAATGGAAAATCAGTTGAGATCACATAAAAAATCAGTTGAAATCATATGAAATCACATGAAATCATATGAAATCACGCGAAATCATATGAAATCACGGAATCACTTGTACACCAAAAGTTTGAGTGAATAGCCCCTCGCCACTCGGCCTTGCTAGAATACATTCTTTCGGGCGCAACTCTGCGAATTTGGAAAAACCGATTTTTTTATCCGGATAACGATCACGAAACAATCGATACAATTCTCTCAGATTATTCGACATCAGATGCTTTTGAACCGATACTTTTTCACCATTTCTTTCAACGGTTGCGCAGCTTCTTTAACCTGGTGTTATGCGACTGACATCTTCACTTCGATAAAATTCTACCACGAGTGATACAACTTCAGATGATATCGTCTTGCCAGGTCTCAAATTTGGTGAGGATAATATTCCTTTATCTTCAGCTAACCTTTTCGCCGTCCGAGCCATACGATTTGTGACGTTAAACTCTTCCTCGATTTTTCCCACACTCCAACTCTTTGGAAGAGCAGTAAGAATAGTCAATCTGAATGCCTTATTATCTGTTTCGTTAAATCTATCTTTTAACTGAGTTAACCACTCGTTATAATCGGCACTCTCGCTTTTCGTAGGTACACAGTCCGGAAAATGTTGTTTGAATGCAGTTTAAAGTTTTCCTAATACCTCTACTTTCTCCGAAACCGTTTTGATTTTTTTTTTTTTTACGGGTATCGGTGATTCACCCAAACTTGACAATGATGAATTGATAGCAGAGATTACATTTATTGTATCAACCTCGGGAAAATTAATACATGAATTTCCGGATTTACATTCGCTTGATGGCGATGTCGAACCAATCTCGGGGACTGCATTGTCTTTTAACATCAGCCGACAAGTATCACAAATCAGACAACCGTGTGTGATCGATGTCGCTTTATCGCACATCCACTGTGTTACCAGGCATAAATTTTTCGAATGCTTTGGCAGGCCGAACGGATCACAACAATGATTTCTCGGCATTTCGATAGCGAAAGAGTTGTTGACCATTCAAGTGCGAGTTTGTCGTGAGACTGAGGTCATTACGAAATTGCTGAGCCTTTTATTTCAGGTCAGTTCAAAAGATGCCTTACAGTAGGTGCAGGCAACTTGGTGGAATTGTTGCACTTGGTGAATGCGGAAAAAAAGGATTAACTTAATCCTTACACGTGGGTCACGCATGAAGGACCAATTTGACCGCGATCGACTGTTCCGGTCCGCTTGGGCCATACGAAACAATAGATTCTTCGAAACCTATAGTCTTTCCTGTCACAGACAATGATGGTTCAATGATTTCCTTTTTCAAAACAACTCGTAGATTGAGGGATTATATTCGGATACAAGTGAAGGGATTAGTTACTTTTAGATATTTGATTAGACTTTTAGATGGCTCCGAGTTTCCAGAACAGGTATAGGTATATATATAATAGGGCTAATCATTTTGGGGTCATATTTTTTGATTTGCCCTCGCACCCCTTAAAATGTGAGTATATGAGGTCAGTATCAGTACAGTAGAACCTCGTTTATCCGGCCTTCGATCAACCGAGACTCCGCGTTATCCGAGGGAACGGACTGATCCGAGCACTCCGCATTAATCGAAGTGTATGCTCGGATAATACGGAAAAACTCGAATAAAACGGACAGAGCCGCTATGCCTATACTGTACGCGCGAAGTATTTTGCGATCGCTACTATGGTGCTTATACATATGTAAATACTTTAGTGATTAAATTTCATTCTACCGGTTCAAATTCACGAAAAATGATTGAAATTTTCGAATTTTTCACTTCTTTTGTGTTATCCGAGTTTTCGCTCATCCGAGGTACCTCCTCCCCACATTACCTCGGATAAACGAGGTTCTACTGTACCTATCAATATGACCACGGTGCGATTTTTTTTTGGCGTGGCCCATTGCAAAAGTATTTTTCTCATCCCCTACCGTAAAGTTCGTACTTCTTTCCCGCTGATCAGGGAAAGAAGTGCTATATTCAGTCCCTGGTTTTACTTTCTTCCCGGCGTCACGCGCATGTGCGAGTGTCTAGCGCTTCGTACAGAGCCCTTTGATACCTATGGACTGATAGTCCATATACCCAAGATGTGACGTGACCTTACGAAGCAACGGCTGATTTTAGTACTACGATCAACTGATCGCGACTGCGTGTGTTACGTTGGTGTGACGCCTGGTTGTGTGTGTTACGTAGGTGTTTCTTAACATCAACGTGATGCACACAACCGATGCGTCACACCTATAGGCCTAATTTCGTTACTAATTTTCATTACTAATTTTCGTTATTGAAATAGGCAGTTCTAAATATCAATATTAAGAGCTCATATTTGGCTGAGATGTTCTATTTGAGATGCTCTACCGAAATTTTGATGCGCAGTTGAAAAATAAATTGTTTTTTTCCAGAGTCGTATGACTCTATGACGCTATGACTCAATGTTTATAGGCGAATATCTCTTAATCGATGAGAGTTAGGAAAATTCTATCTCAGTACTTTTTTGTAGAGCTTGAAATTTCCTATCAGAATCTGTATTCAGAAAGTTTCTAAATCAAGCCGGTTACGAGAAAAAACAATTCGAAAATTTTTCGCTTTTTTTTCACGTGTTATTCAAATCAAAAATGGGAAAACTGAGTTAATATTAAGAGCTCATATTTGGCTGAGATATTCTATCTGAGATGCTCCACCGGAATGTTGATGTGCGTTCGAATTTTTTTTTTTTTTGGCACACCCTAATATATATATATATATATTCAGACTATAATAAGGTACATTTAGTGTGAACGAACTTTCCGCTGGGGATGAGAAAAAATTGTATATAGCACTCGGGAAGAAAGTAAGCTCCGCGCTCCCGCGTACGTGCCGCCCTCGCTACGCTCGGGCGGCAACTACACACGGGAGCACACAGCCTACTTTCTTCCCTCGGTGCATAATATACTATTTTCCCATTCAAATAACACGGGAAATGTTTTTTTTTTTTTATTTGAAATTTTATTCCAATCTAACGAATCATCGCGTTGTAAAAATCAATACATATTCTTGTAGGAAATTAAACGATCTCCAAAAAAGGTCTAATATGATTTTTCGCTAAGTCCACTCGTTTGAAAGTTATTGAAGGTTAAAGTTCAACCTCAAACGGTATATGCCGACTTTTTTTCGACCTAGCGAAAAATCGTCTCAGACCTTTTTTGGAGATCGTTCAATTTCGTACAAGAATATGTGTTGATTTTTACAACACGATGATTCGTTAGAACGAAATAAAATTCCAAATAAAAAAAAAAACATTTACCGTGTTATTTAAATGGGAATAGTATATTATGCACCGAGGGAAGAAAGTAGGCTGTGTGCTCCCGTGTGTAGTTGCCGCCCGAGCGTAGCGAGGGCGGCACGTACGCGGGAGCGCGGAGCTTACTTTCTTCCCGAGTGCTATATACAATTTTTTCTCATCCCCAGCGGAAAGTTCGTTCACACTAAATGTACCTTATTATAGTCTGAATATATATATATATATATTAGGGTGTGCCAAAAAAAAAAAAAATTCGAACGCACATCAACATTCCGGTGGAGCATCTCAGATAGAATATCTCAGCCAAATATGAGCTCTTAATATTAACTCAGTTTTCCCATTTTTGATTTGAATAACACGTGAAAAAAAAGCGAAAAATTTTCGAATTGTTTTTTCTCGTAACCGGCTTGATTTAGAAACTTTCTGAATACAGATTCTGATAGGAAATTTCAAGCTCTACAAAAAAGTACTGAGATAGAATTTTCCTAACTCTCATCGATTAAGAGATATTCGCCTATAAACATTGAGTCATAGCGTCATAGAGTCATACGACTCTGGAAAAAAACAATTTATTTTTCAACTGCGCATCAAAATTTCGGTAGAGCATCTCAAATAGAACATCTCAGCCAAATATGAGCTCTTAATATTGATATTTAGAACTGCCTATTTCAATAACGAAAATTAGTAATGAAAATTAGTAACGAAATTAGGCCTATAGGTGTGACGCATCGGTTGTGTGCATCACGTTGATGTTAAGAAACACCTACGTAACACACACAACCAGGCGTCACACCAACGTAACACACGCAGTCGCGATCAGTTGATCGTAGTACTAAAATCAGCCGTTGCTTCGTAAGGTCACGTCACATCTTGGGTATATGGACTATCAGTCCATAGGTATCAAAGGGCTCTGTACGAAGCGCTAGACACTCGCACATGCGCGTGACGCCGGGAAGAAAGTAAAACCAGGGACTGAATATAGCACTTCTTTCCCTGATCAGCGGGAAAGAAGTACGAACTTTACGGTAGGGGATGAGAAAATAGTATATTATGCACCTAGGGAATAAAGTGTTCTTTTTGACGAGTGTGAGGTTTGTCTCCCGAGCGAAGCGAAGGTGACCTTCACACTCGTCTAGAAGAACACTTTACACCATGGTGCATACGATATTTTATGCATCCAAGGGCAGAAAGCGCGTTCTTTATGCGGGCAGCCGGGAATAAAGTACGCACTTTCTTCCCTCGGTGCATAAAAATACTTTTGCAATGGGCCACGCCAAAAAAATCGCACCGTGGTCATATTGATACACGGAGAGACTTTTCATTACAATATTTGCTTTATTGAATATCCATAATTACAATAAAGTCTAAGAATTTAGGGACAATCGAGGTATTGTCATAATCAGTCCTACCATAATAGGAGATCATGATATTTCGATATGTTCAATTATAATCTTTAAGACCAAGAATTAGTATTGAACTTTTAGAAACAGTATATCATTTACTGTTGGAGAATTATAAATGTTAAAAAGTGATAGTGAGAAATAATAAGTTTTGCCAGAATAACTCTGAAAGTAAGTATTCTAAATGACATAAATTGTAAGAAATATATACGAAACTTTAACATTCTAATATGAACGCGCATTAAAATGAAAAGCACTTATACCTTCTGAAACGGAAACATGAGAGAAATTCTAAAAGACTATACGAAAAATTGTCGAATGTTTGCGAATTATTCCGATTTCGGCCGACGACCAGACCGGATATTCCGCGGAATATTTAAAAATTCCGCTTTACAAGGAAATCGCCCATATATTTCGCACAGTCTAGCAGTCATAGAAGATGAATGATTACAAATGAATGATGCTAAATAATTGAAAGGAGGGCAATGCGTTTGTGATATAAAACAGCAAGACTGCAGAAGAGGTGAGATTTGACAAATTATGATTAACTTTGGATATTGATTAATAGTTATGAGTTGCAAGATCTTGAATAAACATTCAATAATTGCATTACTATTATAATGTCTGTTAATTTCATCTCTACACACGTCCATTCATACATACTATGTATACTTGTTGCAGGATTCAGCAGCTTATCTGAAAGATGATGGTGACGGTAAATTGATTCTGCAACATTTTCACGATCACAAAAGCATCAATCCCGAAACAAGATCATTATTAAGGCCCATCCCTAGTCGCCCACCTCCTTCAAATTCAAATACCATTAAGAACACGTACGTTTAAAAAATGTTCGTTTCGTGCGAAAACAGAGTCTACAGATGGTTTTTACATTATTCGCCAAGGAAATCGAATTCGAATAATGTAAAAACCATCTGTAGACTCTATTTTCGCACGAAGCGAACATTTTTTTGGACGTATGTGTTCGGAATTGAATTTGGATTCGCGCAGTGTTGGACGACCATTAAAAAGTTTGAAGATGACGCCCTGAGGACATTGGAAGTTGGACAAATGCTTGCCAAATTTGCGTAAGAGAAAAACTGTATACCTATTGTGACATTATTTATTTTCCATCCATAATTCACATCATGAGTCATATTCTTTCAGATTGAGACCAAAATTTTCGTTGCACTATCAAAAACAATAGAAAAGTTTTTTCCTGGTGAATCGACTTGTACTCACTACTCTCCATACAAATCGGAAAATGACATTGCAGTTCAAACAAGTGGCACTCTATGGGCTCATTTTAATCTGATCAATATAAGTTTTACTGATCTAATACTAGTAATGTAGTACTGTAGTATTTGAGTGTATACAATAAATAAGGTCATGATGATATTTGTAATGTTCAAATTTTTTACACATTTGATGAATATTTTTCAGGACCTGAGTAAAGATAAATAAAGAAAAGATAAAAAAAAATAAAAAAAAAATAAATAAAAAAATAAATACAAAAAAAAAATAAAATAAATACAGTAAAGATTGCAACGCGTTCATACCAAAATGCGAAAGAGTTTATTCCGCTCTTTCTAAAGCACTATATTAATTTTCGGTCACGTGACTCCCACTTTTAGTATAGTGGTTTAGAAAGACTGCACTGCGTTAATAATTCTTATGAGTTATTCCGGAAAAAAATATTACTTCTTCATTTTCATAGTCACTATTCGACTTTTTGTAACACTACCTCGATTATCCCTAAATTCTTAGACTTTATTGCAATTATGGGTACGCAACGTAGCAAATATTGTAATGAAAAGTCTCTCCGTGTAGGTACTGATACTGACCTCATACACTCACATTTTGAGGGGTGCGAGGGCAAATCAAAAAATATGACCCCAAAATTATTAGCCCTAATATATAACTCTGAGAAAACATGACTAGTATTCGTCTAATAAGCGAGGGATAAGGTGGTTGAACAACTATTTTTGGAGAACGAATAGCCCGGGTAAATAGAGAAGCATCAAATGTAATTTAACTTCACTACGCAACATACACGGAGAAAAAAGTGTGGCTCTCATCACTAAACGGTATCGTGATCACCACGATACTCTTGTCACTATACGCTATATACGGAGAGCGTCCATTCACTGTTTTGCGATTATCACGATCCACATGGATCCCGATATCGTACGTCTGTATTGCAATGGTAGCGATTCCGTTTCCCTATAATAACTATCTAATGACTCAGGCGTGTGACGATACTACAGAAAGCCGAATAATTTGAATATTGCTAAATATTATACCGTCAAAATTTGAGGTTAAAATGGATTAATTTCTATATCAAACTTTCAATCCAAAAAGTAGCACCAACTTTTCTAGCTTCTACTCTGAGTTTATTGGTCACCCAATCGTCCATTACACTGTCAATTAATAAGCAATCATTTCATCACTTGTCTACATGTTGTACGATACACGAGGCGAGTATTAGTTTTGAGAACTTGGTTATGAGTGGTGGCGCTGGAGGCGTGGATCGCGATTATCACGATCCGTTGAAAAGCTATTGTAAGGATATGAAGTATAGAGCATATTGGTATATAGTATCGTGATGAACACGAAACCGTTTAGTACCAATCACAATACTACGTTCGCTATCCGTTAGATAGCTACGAGAGCCATACTTTTTTCTCCGTGTAAGGAGCTCGCCGCGCGGACGTGGATTGACGCGCGCGGCGACGCGCGACGTTTTATTTTTTTTCTCGGGCCCAGGTAGGTTCTCCATAAATTTTTTTTTTTTAGGGTTGAAGGAGAAGGATTCGGATATCCGAAAAAAATTATCTCCATGGATTCCTGTAGGTCCCGCGGAAATGGCAGCGAAATTAAAAATAAAAACAACGAAAAAAAATTGAAAGAATTTTTTTTTTCTGAAACAAATTTTTTTGTATTAAAGCGCATTCTTTTACAAACAAAATGATTCCAGGATCAGTCCGCTCCGGTACATACTTTCGGAGATATGAATTTTCAAACATAGCGGTGCAACAGCGACTTACCAAAATTCAAACAGCTCTAACGCCGCCATTTTTTTTTAAATTTTCAAAATCCCTGAAGTTGTATTTTTTTTTCCCGTAGTACTAAAGATATGTCGAATGGCACAAAGATCCGTGACTTGACGGGTTTTTTTTTGAGTGAAGTGACGTGGATCCGCTCTACTGTACTGTGGAGGAAAGGGATGGGTCTACCATTTAAAAAGCCACCTCATGCAGATTTTTATTGTCTACGATATTTCACGGACTCGGGTAGGTTTTAATTACCAAAGCCGTCTATCGCGTTCCAAATAAGATATTCAGAACGCCTCCACAGAGCCGGGTTTTTACGTCAAGCCTGTCGTGCCTGCTATTTTCATTCTACTATATTAGCTACAGATCCGGGATGGTTAGTCCAAGACTGCCTATCAGACTCGGAATCGCAACAGTTGGCCCTTGAACACGAGTTGTTCAGACGAATGTCGTATGCTCTTCCGTTGACCACCAAAGCTGTCTCTAATTCGGCTTGTTATTGGTATTTTATGCTCAAACAGGAATGATCAGAAAATGCTAGGCAATTCGAACCAGTAACAGTAGTGCTTTATTTTGTAAATAATTCTTTTGATGAGAAAAATTAACGGACGATCCGGGAATCGAACCCAGGATCTACGGACGCCTATCCGGGGACATACACTTATAGTGTATGTGACTTTGCCTTGCGTACTACTCAGTGCTACATACCCAAGAATCATAACATTAGATATACTGAGCGCAAGAATTTAAAAGATGAGAAAAGTTGCGGTGATCCGTGGGCGAGCTAGGTGGTCTCGGGTGTAAGTCCCCGGATAGGCGTCCGTAGATCCTGGGTTCGATTCCCGGATCGTCCGTTAATTTTTCTCATCAAAAGAATTATTTACAAATTAAATAATCAGGGATAGATAAGTTAAGTAATTAATTAAAAAATATTTAATTAATTACTTAATAAATAATAATACGCACATTAAAAGGCCGCTATATACAATAAACTCACACAGCCTGCTCGTGACACATCCGTCATACAGGTGCTATAGTGTATGTGACTTTGCCTTGCGTACTACTCAGTGCTACATACCCAAGAATCATAACATTAGATATACTGAGCGCAAGAATTTAAAAGATGAGAAAAGTTGCGGTGATCCGTGGGCGAGCTAGGTGGTCTCGGGTGTAAGTCCCCGGATAGGCGTCCGTAGATCCTGGGTTCGATTCCCGGATCGTCCGTTAATTTTTCTCATCAAAAGAATTATTTACAAATTAAATAATCAGGGATAGATAAGTTAAGTAATTAATTAAAAAATATTTAATTAATTACTTAATAAATAATAATACGCACATTAAAAGGCCGCTATATACAATAAACTCACACAGCCTGCTCGTGACACATCCGTCATACAGGTGCTATAGTGTATGTGACTTTGCCTTGCGTACTACTCAGTGCTACATACCCAAGAATCATAACATTAGTAGTGCTTTATATGAAAGAAAACCAAATAAATTATATTATAAGAATTTAACAAGAGAAAGTAACTTAACCTATCTTATTCTAAGCTATGATTCTATATCCCTGATTGATTTTGTGTTTTAAAACGTTAGCAGCACTGCTTTAGTCAATGCTACGTGAATTTAGTACTTGTGAATCTATTTCCTATAGAAGTGACAATAGATCTTTGTTTTTATAATTAACTAGATGCTTTATCTGAAACTAAGTAAAGTGAATATTTGAGTCCACGGCCGCTTTGGCTCGATCGCTGTAATCGCTGTAAGATTTTATGAACAGTGAGTCGCCCGGGTCCTCCAGCTCGTGCTTATATAATATTTACTCATCGCTTCTGACGTCAGAAGCGGTGCTGCTGGACTTCGGTGATCTGTCCAGTTCTTCGAGCTGTTTAGGTAACCAATCGCAGCTGACCAGGCCGCAGCCAGCTGGATACGTTACAGTATACAATAATTGAGGAGTATCAGAACAAAACTGAATAATTAATTTTTTTGTCGAAGTTGAACTGAAATGTTCGTTTACTTGGAAACAACAATGTAAGGTTTTGTTGATTACCGGAAAAAATTGGAAATTTTCCGGTTTTTTCCGACATACCTCAATTGTAAACGTATATTCGAATTGCAATGCTTGGAGAGTGACAATATTGTTGGCTTAGCATAGCGTTAATTATAGCAAAAAATTGAGTAAGTATGCTCATGAAGTGAAAGAACTCGTAACTAAGTTTATACAAGATTATACGGCACGGAAGAAGCAATTCTCTGAAAGATAAAAAATTATACAAAACTGGGGAGGAGGGAGGGGGAGGGAAGCGGGTGTATTATTATTATATTTGAACCGGGGACAAAAGAAGACTTGAGTGTAAGTGGCATATTCTTGCCGTGGATCCTCAAAACGTGGCACAAAAGTTGACTATTTCATACGTACTTAAAATATTGAAACGAAGATCCACGACATTAAGAATTGATTGAGCGACCCAATCTCTAGCAATCTGTTGTCCAATCGAGAATCAGCTCGACATTTCGAAAAAATACATCAGTTAGAAAGAGAGTGATTATAATTGTATTACTTCCGATTCATTATACGAGTCACGTACGTGAAGAAAAAATGTTTTCTTCGGAGAATACGTTCCAAAAATTATTGCGACATTGTATCAATTTTATTACATAAAACAATACCCTCAGCTGTACTGAATGGATTTAATATCATGATATGAAACAGAGAAAACAATTGCAACATAATTATGAAGCAGTTGTCATGAGCACTTCTCAAGTGTTACATTGAAGATCTCCAGGGGATTTATTTACAATATTCACACACTATATACAATATACAACAAGATCGTTGAAGGTTAAAATTCAACGCTGGCGAAAATAGAGTGTGCAACGAGATGTTCCAAGGATGTTCGAAAAGTGTCTGCACGCTCCACGAAGTGTTTCGTCACAGCTGCGAACAGCTCGTGAACACTTTGAGCAGTGATCACTTCGAAACATTTTGAGCACACGTCACGCACACTTTACTTTCCAGCTTGTGCACATCTGGTGCACATTTGTTAGAAGCTTAGGGGATGAACATTTGCGCACATTCCCAATACATAAGGTGACATATGTTCCACACATTCCGTTCACATTACTATAACACTAGTGCTTCACTTCACCGATAGGTGGCGACAAACGGAAAAATATTTCTCACCAGCAGTAAACTGAATCAACGTTGGTATATAAGGAAGTTGCATTAACCATGCTAACATGTAACTGCGATGCGTCCGGACTTGCGAGCGAATAATTATATAAGTTATAGGTTGTTTAAGGTTAAGATACATTAAGTCAGCCGAGAGAGATATACGTGTTGACCTGCGTATCAGCGTGATCATCAAAATGAAAATACATTGTATGAAATACTCAACCGTGTATGTAATTATCTTGAGGCATTTCACTACTGGTCTACTGAAATAT
This sequence comes from Tenthredo mesomela, assembly GCA_943736025.1. Lineage (NCBI taxonomy): Eukaryota > Metazoa > Arthropoda > Insecta > Hymenoptera > Tenthredinidae > Tenthredo > Tenthredo mesomela. The sequence continues at coordinate 20,985,561 of OX031018.1, read as the reverse complement.
GGTAACTGAGTTGAATTGAATCTTTTGCAATTTTTGCTGTGAAACTCTTCCTGGAATGACTAGTAAAACTTGCAAGAATAACGCCAAATTTTCCAAGGCAGGATAATACAAAAATATATATAATCACATTCCCATGCCGTGGTCCGGACATTCTGAACAGGTCAGTCAAATTAAATGTACACCTTATGCACAGTCGACGCAAATTTGCCGCAAAACTCGAGTACACTTGGTGCACACTTACTAGGAGTCGACCGTAACTCCGGGTCACAGATCTTGACCAAACTTATAGGGGTGTTCTGTCGTACCAAAATATGAAGCCCCTGATAGACAACTCTCCGGGATGGGCCTTTGTTCCATCCATTTATTAAAATATATAATACAAAATCAGCGTTAAATGGGTTTTTCAAATTGTCCTGAAATAATCTGTTTCTGCTTGACATCTGGAATTCCTATACTGCGGTGAATATTTATTCATTGAACGCAGTGGTTATTGTACATCGAATCCCTGAAATTTATCATCCCAGGTGAGCCATTCCACTTCAGACCGGACAAAATAAATCAAAAAATGACCTCGATGTTACCGATTTCGCTATAATTTTTTTTACGGGTTCTATGGAACAAATAAATTTATCAAACAATTTTTTTTTTTTTGGCCCCTATTTTCCAAGTTACACGGGGGTGAAATTCAGGAAAAAGAGCCAAAAATCGAGAACATACTCCTCTAAAAACGGTCATATCTTTGATTGTATTCATCCTAGAGACTTCATCCAAGAACCATTTCAAAGCTATTGAATGACACTATTATAATATATTTATTAAATTTCGCGGTAACAAACAATTTTATTTGTTATAAACAAATATATTATTCAAACGTGATTTTCAACGCAAATGCCGAGCGATAAAATTATCAAAAAAATATGAGCGTATTCCTTGATCAATTCTCTACGAAATCGTTAAGTCAATTTTATGGAGAAACGATGGAAACTATATGAAAACGATTTATTTATAAGCGACGGCGCGCGCTGCCACCCCAAAAACCCGGCTCAGGTACGTGTGGCTAGCATGAGAAAGCATCGGTGGGCATGTTCACAGTCATATCTTTGGTTGTTTTCATCCGAAAGACTTCTTCCTAGAACCATTTCAAAGCTATTGAATGCCACTAGTTCTATATATTTATTTAATTCTGCGGTAACAAACAATTCTATTTGTTATAAACAAATATATTATTCAAACGTGATTTTCAAAGCAAGGGCCACGCGATAACATTCTCAAAAAAATATGAGCGTATTCCTTGGTCAATTCTCTACAAAATCGTTAAGTCAATTTCATGGAGAAACGATGGAAACCATGTGAAAACGATTTATTTATAAGCGACGGCGTGCGCTGCCGCTGAAAGACCCGGCTCAGGTACGGTTTTTCGGTGGCAGCGCGCGCCGTCGCTTATAAATAAATCGTTTTAATATGGTTTCCATCGGTTCTCCATAAAATTGACTTAACAATTTCGTAGAGAATTGATCAAGGAATGCGCTTATATTTTTTGGATGATTTTATCGCTTGGTATTTGCGTTGAAAATCACGTTTGAATAATATATTTGTTTATAACAAATAGAATTGTTTGTTACCGCGAAATTTAATAAATATATTATAATAGTGTCATTCAATAGCTTTGAAATGGTTCTTGGATGAAGTCTCTGGGATGAATACAATCAAAGACATGACCGTTTGAAGAGGAGTATGTTTTCGATTTTTGGCTCTTTTTCCTGAATTTCACCCCCGTGTAACTTGGAAAATAGGGGCCAAAAAAAAAAACAAAAAATTGTTTGATAAATTTATTTGTCCCATAGAACCCGTAAAAAAAATGATAGCGAAATCGGTAACATCGAGGTCATTTTCTAATTTATTTTGTCCGGTCTGACGTGGAATGGCTCACGTGGGATGATAAATTTCAGGGATTCGATGTACAATAAGCACTGCGTTCAATGAATAAATATTCACCGCAGTATAGGAAGTCCAGACGTCAACAGAAACAGATTATTTCAGGACAATTTGAAAAACCCATTTAACGCTGATTTTGTATTATATATTTTAATAAATGGATGGAACAAAGGCCCATTCCGGAGAGTTATCTATCAGGGGCTTCATATTTTGGTACGACAGAACACCTCTATAAGTTTGGTCAAGATCTGAGACCCGGAGTTACGGTCGACTCCTAGTTAGTGCACACATCATGCACACTTCCATCTGCACATCTTGTCACACTTCGAGGTTTCAATTTACATTTCCAGCACACCTCATTCAATACTTCTGTCACACTTCGGTCACATTACCCAAACGTCTTAATTCAACCTTCGTTCACATTTGGTTTCACACTCCATTTTGGCAATCCACAGTATTCGATATTCAACTTTTGAAAACTCTGTCCTGTTCCCAATAACTATTCTCTGTAACTGAATTTCAATAATGCAAGTACAGTAGAGCGTCAATTATCCGAATCAATTGGGACCGGGCGCCTTTCGGATAACCGAACAGCAATATTCCGTGAGCGAAAAAAACGTTGATTCGTTCAATATAATACAATATACCGGGACATTAATACGAAACCGAACGATGACCACACTATAGTTCGACCAACATACGCTCGCGTTGCCTACGTGAGCTTCTACTCGCTGCCAGTGACTGCCAACTCGATTCGCCCGGCACCTCAAGGATACTAAACTATAGTTTAGACAACTATAGTTTAGTATCCTTGAGTCTACGGTAACAGGTGCCGGGCGAATCGAGTTGGCAGCCACTGGCAGCGAGTAGAAGCTCACGTCCCGCACGGAAATGTATATATGAGTCAGTCCACGTCAAGCGGGACACCTTTTTGACCTCATGTTCTTGAAAATCGTCGTAATTTTTTTTACATATTCTCTAGGTAAAATGAATGAATGAAACATTTTTTTTTTTTTTTTTACTCGAAGGGCTTACACTGAAAAAAAAGTATTTTTCCTCCGAGGATACAAAGTATTTTTGAGCGAGTATTCTTGCAGTAAGTATATGTATTCTTACTGGAGGGATACGGGTATTGTTCCCACAGCAATACCAAATATAATGCTGAGGCGAAAACCACACTGTATTTTACCATGGCAATCGTAATGGTGGCGCCATCATTTCCCTCCTTTTTCGCAGTCTTGGAGCTTAAAAGCAGGTGTTAGTTTTTGAATTGCCTAATCGTATCGTTGGAGAAATATTTTACGTGTTAATTAAAAAATTATATGGATTCTTGGGTATGCGAAAAGTTGCAAGAATGGGACTTATCATCTCTGCAACAAATATTCACTATGCCAATAAAGTGAGGTTAAGTCCGTTGTATTTAGAATTTGGTATTATGCTCAGAGGGATACGAAATTTTGTTACAGTCAGTATACGTATTGCTGTGGAAAATAAACTTTGGTATTCTTACAACAAGAATACGAGTTACTGACTCTTTACTGGCTGACTGACTGACTTTACTTTACTGACTGACTCTTTACTGGAGACAAAAGTTTACTAGGTGGAAAAAAACTTTTTTTTCAGTGTAGAAGCTACAAGGGGTTGAATTTTCGAAAAAATCACCAAAAATCGGAATCGCGCTCTCCTTTAAACGTTAATATCTCCGGTTCCCTTTGTCGTACAGACATCACCAAAAACTCATTTTGAAGCTCTTGAATTGCACTTTCGTGGTATGAATTTTAAATTTATGTAATAAACAATCTTCTATTTGTTATTAACAATTGTATTTTTTAAACGCGATTTTCAAGATGAATGCCCCCTTCGAATATTCTGAAAAAATACGAGCGTGTTCCTTGATTCATTCTCTACAAAATCTGTAAGTTTCAAAATGGAACTCCGATGGAAAGTATATTTAAAAAGCGATTGATCCGTCCGGGACGTCGCGCGCGACTGTCTACGCGGGCTCGCCAGTGGCGCGCGACATCCCGGACGGATCAATCGCTTTTTAAATATAGTTTCCATCGGAGTTCCATTTTGAAACTTACAGATTTTGTAGAGAATGAATCAAGGAACACGCTCGTATTTTTTTCAGAATATTCGAAGGGGGCATACATCTCGAAAATCGCGTTTTAAAAATATAATTGTAATTAACAAATAGAAGATTGTTTATTACATGAATTTAAAATTCATACCATGAAAGTGCAATTCAAGAGCTTCAAAATGAGTTTTTGGTGATGTCTGTACGACAAAGGGAACCGGAGATATTAACGTTTAAAGGAGAGCGCGATTCCGGTTTTTGGTGATTTTTTTGAAAATTCAACCCCTTGTAGCTTCTAAGCCCTTCGAGTAAAAAAAAAAAAAAAATGCTTCATCCATTCATTTTAACTAGAGAATATGTAAAAAAAATTACAAAAGAATCAGAAACATCGAGGTCCATTTTTGGCCAAATCCGTCCCGCTTGACGTGGACTGACGTGGGGCACGTGCCCAGGGCCCCCGGCCTGATTGGAGCCCCGAAACCAATGAAGTCACTAAGCAAAAGTACATTTTGATTTTTTCACTCACGTTTTTTTGGCTTTCTGAGAGGGCCCCAAACTCCGTGTGCCCAGGGGCCCCTGCATGGCCTACGACGGCCCTGCTTGTTATCGTCGTGTCGAGAAACCCCACTTTTTGTATCAATCAAGAAGGCGAACAGTTCGAACATTTACTGTAGATAATAATTCACTGTCAATGAACTGAAATTGAAGACGGTTCCTGATCAAATCATTGTTTTCATTTTGATGTCAACAATATCTCACATACGTAGGTATTGGCAAATTGAAGTAGGATAGTTTTGACGGCACATGAAAATAAAAGTGGGATTTGTCGATACGACGATAACAAGCACGAATAGAAAGCGTCTGCGATGATAAGCCCCTCCCTCATTCGATACCAGGGGTGACTCGCCCTGTATATTTCCGTGCGGGGTACGCAACGCGAGCGTGTGTTGGTCGAACTATAGTGCGGTCATCGTTCGATTTCGTATTAATGTTACGGTATTTATATTCAAAAATACGATCAACATTGATATCTTGATAAGACAACTTCATCGGCGTGCAACAATGTATACGGCGTAATCGTTCGAATAACTCAACATTCAGATGAACAAAATTATCGTTTGGATGATTGGCTTTTCGTATAACCTTTTCGGATATAATGGGAATGAAGATGTCGATCGAATCGAGTCAAGGAGTTAAAAAAAAGTTTTCCTTTATTTTTTTGACGTTTCGGCGAGAAATTCCTCGCCCTCTTCAGAACTGAAAATTTTATTATAAACATAAGAACAAAGTTGAAGAGAAAGATACAAACATAGTAGTGTCAAATACAATTTTTACCGAAAAAAATAATGTAGCGCATTAAAATAACTGCCAAGAAACGAGACGACCATCCCATAGATTAAAGAAAAGTAAAGGAAAACTTTTTTTAACTCCTTGACTCGATTCGATCGATATCTTCATTCCCATTATCACAATGTCGAGGGATCAATTCCAATCCAATAACTTTTCGTATATAATTGACGTTTCGGATAAACCAAATCACCATTCGGATAATTGACGTTACGGATAACTGACGTTCGAATAATCGACGCTCTATTGGAAATACGAATACGAATTTCAAACAACTTCTCTGCACCGGTTTTCGCACGTCCGTACTATGCTATATTTCCACTATCCGGCTTATATCCTTGAAACATGTTCTGACCCAAGGGCTGCATGACCTGCTGTGGCCTCAGCGGCTTACTCGGTGCAGCCAACAGCCTACTCCAAGCTCTGCATGTTTTACCAGACCAAACCCACATCCCAGATGTAACACCAACAACAAGAGACAGGAACAGTCTCAACAATACTACTTCGAGACCAGCTGCTCTATACACGGGTCCTGGAGAACAATTTTTAGCAGCCCTACAGTCAAGTGCTGCTAATAAAGCCAGTGTACGCCACCTTGGTCTCACCCATGACTCGTGTAACACACAAGCCAGACCTCCGAGAGCTGGAAGTGCATAAAGCAGGGCAAATATTCCCAGACGAGTCATCAGTCGCTCTAGCTTGGTTGCACTTCGTCCAGCTAGCCTGACCACACGTCTTACTCGAACTAGAGCCATTCCAGCTATACTGGCAAATATACAACCGAGTAGCAAAAGCACAGCATGTGGCAGCACCTCCAACCAGGGAGCCGATTCGTCAGAAACTTGACACAGCCCAGTCAGCTCATCTGCTGCAACACTTCTCGAAAGCAGACTCCCTGAAATGAGCGAACTTCATTAATTGGAATGAACGAATGGGAAAAGGGCTATATTTTTAGAGTAAGTAAACTCCGATTCAATGGATTCGTAGGATTATCTAGAATTTTAGCAAAATTTGTTTGAAGGCACATTTGTGTTCTTCTATTCATTTATAAGGCGATATGAGTTGTATATTCCTTTCAAGTTTCAATTCCTATTGATAATAGAGGAATAATATAGACATGAACGATGTTAAATATAACCAGGGACCCGAAAGCATTGAGTAAAGCGAAAGACCCGAAAGGTTCTTTTTCTTTTTTCCAATTCTGAAAAAATACAAAACTATTTACCTCCCGTGAGAAGGCCTGGTAGACCCCATGCAGTCGCGTGCAAGTACGGAGCTATATTATGAAGAGCCTCGCTGCTCCACTCATTTCTTGCACTAAGGAGCCAACACCCGCACAATACTGCCCACCAAGCACTGCTCGCTAATCCCAAATAATGTCTTGCTAGCCACCACACCGTGCAGGGAATACTTCGCAGCCCATCATTGACCTAGGTAATTAAAATCTCATGTATTTATCGAGGGAGTGAGGAGCTCTCCCACTTGTATACTTATAGTAATTCTTAAATAAAATCGCTGTATACTGTAACTTTTTGGGTGGCTTTGTGGCACTGAAGGTGATTTTTGAGGAACGCTTTATCTTTGAAAAATCAAAGTACGACCGATTTTCAATCTCCTCAATATAGACTCAGGAGCCAATTATCCCCAAAGCCGCCTCCCTCAGACCTTGATGTGCGACAGCCAAAGAGCTTATAGACATAGAGTAGGAAAGAGAGCTGAAATGCTGTCCTCTGCGTAGAAAGAGAGAAAGGACCAGCCGGTCACTGGCATCTCTGTTTAATACCGCATGCGCAGTAATTTTAGACGCGAAGTCGGGACTACGTAGAAGGGGAAATGAAGGGAATGTCTCTGCACTCAGAGAAAAGTCGATAGTGATATTAACTAAAAAAAGTTAACTATTTGAAAATAATTGCTAGTACTAGTTATTGTAGTACGTATTACAGCAAAAACTTTTCAGCAACCTAAAATTGATGACGTAACTAAAAAAATTGAATAAACAGTTGAGTTGAGTTTCACTTCACGCTCACTACGCAGCGCTTCGCTCCCACTAGCACCAAACTAGGACTACGCTTCGTATATATACAAGTCCGAAGCTACAACTGATGTCTACAAAACATGGCGATAAATTCTATATCAATGTTTATATTTATATTTATATAAATATAAATAAATATATTTTTAAAATTCATTTATCTAGAAGGAGTGAATTCAACTATTTTTAGATTTTTATCATAACTATATATTATTGTTATGAAAACAAAATAATATATAGTTGAAGCGCTATTTAACTGTCATTTTGTAGTTAACCTGACTGTTTTTTTCTCTGAGTGTGCATGGCAAGCAACGTCCACTCTCCCACCCGGGTCACGACTTTGGGTGCGCACGCAACAGTAGTAAAGGATAGATGTGGCCTCCCGGTTGTTTGTCTCTTTTCATCCGAGAGACGCTTGCGTATTCTACTCTATGACTATAAACTCTTTGGCGAAGGCACGCCAAGGCTGTCACAGGCTTGGACGGGAGAAACCTCGTCAAAGCTGTCTATTAGCTACTGGTCGGTTAATTGAAGAATTTTTGTACGAAGGAAAAATCAGGACAAGAAAACCTACGTCGAAAACTGCTTCAACGTATTTTGATAGAATGAAAATAACATGAAAATAAAACGACGGTTGCAATATCTGATGCTATTCGCAAATAATCTAAGTTTGATTCGAAACAATCAGAGGTGTTTTTATTTTTATGAAGCTAGAGCGCTCGTTTGTGTTCCTAACAACGCTCGTTTTTCTTTACTTTCGTTCCATTGAGATTTATGGTTCGTGCATTTGAATTTCTCCGTTCAGTTGATTTCTTGCAAAATAGTAGGGGAGACCGGGGCTAAAAGTTACACTTTTTTGAATAACTTGAAAAATTGATTCGAAAAAATTCGTCAAATATAAATATTATTGTTCTACAATTTGGCAAATATATTCTACTTTAGTATGCCTAACCGTTTTGGAATATATTTGCATAAGTTTTTTTGATATGATTTTTTTTTTTGCAACAAAACGTAAAGTAACAATTTGCCCCGGTTCGGGGCTAGTTGTGCATGAGCTGGGGCAAGTTGTTACAAGATTTATTGTGGGTATATTTCATAAAAAAAACAATTATTTTAGATTAAATTTATGTATTTAAGAACGAATTAACAATATTCAAAGAGTTTTCAATTATTTGTCGTGCATAAATTAAACTCAAATTGAACGGTGAACATAAATATATAGTTTTTTTTTTATTTCATTGAGTAGTGACTCTATCGTTCGAAGCCTATTAATTCATACCATATGTGAATTTATCGGACCAGTCGAACCAAATTTTTTAAGTCTTCTAACTGAAGCTGACCTCTATATAGAGCGTGCAATCTTCAGATAGACCGAAAAAAACGGAAGTGCATCATAATTATTTTTTCAAGTAAAAATTCCTTCAGCCCGGGTTTGAACCGGGACCTCCGCATTTGTACTGCGACGCCTTGTCCAATTAGACCACTGAAGGACTGGAGGAATCTTTACTTGAAATTCATGTTATTGTCATTGACCTTCTTAGTCCCAGGTCTGTGTTTATTTCATTGAGTAGTGACTCTATCGTTCGAAGCCTATTAATTCATACCATATGTGAATTTATCGGACCAGTCGAACCAAATTTTTTAAGTCTTCTAACTGAAGCTGACCTCTATATAGAGCGTGCAATCTTCAGATAGACCGAAAAAAACGGAAGTGCATCATAATTATTTTTTCAAGTAAAAAATAATTATGATAGGAAAAATAATACGGGTGATTCCCAATCTAGATCTTTCGATATTTACAGTATAGATGAATGATTATGACTAATCAATTGCAGTAATGAAGTAAGCATAACTACGATATGGGGGATCGCAGTAAGAAGAAACCGGAGGTCCCGGTTCAAACCCGGGCTGAAGGAATTTTTACTTGAAAAAATAATTATGATGCACTTCCATTTTTTTCGGTCTATCTGAAGATTGCACGCTCTATATAGAGGTCAGCTTCAGTTAGAAGACTTAAAAAATTTGGTTCGACTGGTCCGATAAATTCACATATGGTATGAGTTTTTTTTATTGTTTGTTATCCCAATAACTCCAAGTAATACTTTGAGATCAATTATTGTTTAAAATAATATATATTGAGATCAATCATTGTTAGAAATAATATAATATATTAAGATCAATTATTATCATAAAAGATATATCATTGATAATATGTCATTTGAGTTATATATGGGGTGTTCCACGTGACACGCATCGGTTTTTGGCCGGAAGTCATCGAAAAAATAGGCAAGCTGACAATTTGATCACTTTTTTTTGTGCCTCTTTATGGTAATTTCGTTAACAATTCCAAGGCGATTCGTGTGACCCTTCAAGTAGAAAAAAGATGAATTACAAATTTCCAAAGTTTTACTTTTTAGCAATAGTTGTTAATTTTTCGCCATTTTCCTCACTTCATCTGGGGCTTTTTGCATGAGGCCTTGAGATATAGTTCCCCGACTTGCTGTTCTATTATAAGTTCGCATTCTGTAATAAAAAAATTTAAAAAAACAATATTTTTCGTTGATGACCACGCGATAGGGTAAGTTGTTGCAAAGTAACAACATGCCCCAAAAAAGAGTAACAACTGACCCCAAATGGCATTTTCTCATATAAACGTAAATTTTAGGCTCGGTTGATGAAATAAACTTAATTCATACGTCGGTATATGAAAACTAGATGTATCTTTATATACCACATAAAAATCTAAAGGCTATTTATCAAAATGAATTAAATAGACCAAAAATAACCAACACAAAAATATTTACTCACCTGTATTAGAAAGACACGTGCTCACGAGCAACGTCATTCGAGACCAATGGTCTTACTAATATGGTTGCCGTAGGTGCGCTGTTGCTTACTGATTCACGACGCACTTGGACCATATTTTTATCTCTATTCGTTTAAGAGTTATTTTGATTTGAATAACTTACCCCGGTAACTTTTAGCCCCGGTCTCCCCTTCATTATGTCACTAGGCCGATGAAGTATTTTCCGACGAATTTGAATTCATATTCCGAACCGAAGGCGAGGATTCTAATGAAATTCGTCAGAAAATACGTTATGGGCCGTATGGCATATACAACTTTATGTGTCTAGGCCAAAAAACGCGTTCAAACCGAGCGAAGCGAGGTTATAGAATCGCGATTTTTCGGGGATAGATACATAAATGGTATTTTTGAGTGCTAGTTTGCAAAATAATAAGCTATTAATCTAATAGCCAGGTGACATCAGAGAAAGTGTGGGGGGAAACTCCATATAAGCAGCAAGCACCTATGGGTTCGAGAGCGATTCTAGGTACAGAGCCAGGTCGACTGATATCAATTTAAACCCAGTTGTCTAGCATACGGGACGTCTAGTCCCGGCGACCAACATAACTTCAATCGAATTAGTTTCTTTCAAAAAATTGATTTTTTTTTTTTCTTCAAAAGCTCCACGCTCGGCGAATCGGAACAATAGGGAAATTTCTTCTTACTGCGATCCCCCATATCGTAGTTATGCTTACTTCATTACTGCAATTGATTAGTCATAATCATTCATCTATACTGTAAATATCGAAAGATCTAGATTGGGAATCACCCGTATTATTTTTCCTATCCAAATTTCAGCCAATGGAATTGCACCATTCGACGTTATTTTGCATAGCCTACACGATATTTAACCCTTAGCAGACACATCTCCCGTCTCGGTCATAGAAGACACACGGGGTCTCAAAGACCCCCAAAACTTAAAATGCTTATTGTGACGAAACTGTTAGAGGTACTGGGGTAAAAAAAATTTGTAAGCATACTTCAAACCTTCAAGAATAAGGGAAAAAAAATTGCATCCGCAAAAATTAATTTCAAGTAGGTGAAAAAAAATCGAATAAAACTAGATTTAAACTAGATTTTTAAAAGGTCAAACTTTGTCTGGGGTCCAGTGGACCCCCAGTGTCTGTTAAGGCCCTGGCACGATCAAACGCGAACACAGACGCAAGAGCAGCGCAGCGGCGCTCCTGATAGGTGGTTGACACGACTTGTCCTACTTTAGACCAATGAAATTTTGCTGTTCAATAAAGTTGCACATGATCTGGGACAAATACCTAGGGATACTACGCTAATACAAATTTAGGACCATTTCTAGAATGGCGTGCGCTTGTATTCCTAGGTATTTGTCCAAGATCATGTGCGACTTAATTGGACAATGAAATTTCCTTGGTCTAATGTTGGTTGGACAATCATGTCAACCACCAATCAGGAGCACCGCTGTGCTGCTCCTGCGTCTGCGTTTGCGTTTGATCGTGCCAGGGCCTTTAAGAGTTAACTGATAATTTTGATTATTTTTAGCACTCGGATTCCGGCCAATCAGGGCGCGGTATTTGATGATGTGAAAGACATTCTAAAGGTCTGCGCGCACCGCTGCGAACGGCGGCGAACCAAAGAAAACAGTGGCTATCACCCAAAGCATCGTTGTAATCATGTTTGCTGAGAAAAAATTGATGACAGCAACTGTTTTCTTCGGTTCGCCGCCGTTCGCAGCAGTGCAGTGCGCGCAGATGTTAATTCGGAATTATACTGACAATATTGCATCCTAGCTTTTAACCCCTTAAGCGGCATTGACGCCATATGGCGCATATTTTGCCCGTGCCTGAAGCGGCGTAAGATTTTTCTTGCCGCTTAAGGGGTTAATAATTGCACTCCAGCTTTGCGATTGTTTTTGTAACCCAATACTGTCAAATATCAGAATCAAAAGTATATGAAAATTGTAGAGAAACAAGAAATGAGTCGTTTTAATATAATTGTACCTTATTTTGGGTCTGCGCTCTCGCTTGACCCATCAAGATTACTTTAAGTCCCGTTCGCAACCTGTCACGTGTGAACTCGCATTTATGCGCCGAGGGAGAGAGAGCGCAGGGTGTTTGCGCAGCCCGCACTCATCTCTCGTACTGCAGCCGGCTAGTGTGATCTCTCATCAGTACGCTTTTTGTTTTCGGCGTAGCCTGTCACAAGATCGCGTGTTCAAAGCAAGAGCTTGAACTAGAAAAGATATGTAAAATAAACCATCACAAAATATTTATGAAGAGATAACCTTTCTTGATAGTTCGTAAATGATGTATAATACAAAGTAAGATAAATCCATTCAGTCTAAGACTTAGTAGCGGATACCATTATTAATCACGATTAATCATTATATTACGTTCAAGTTGTTTAGACTAAGAAACATAGGTAAAATAAACAGAGATCCGGAAAAACGGCTCGATCGCGAAAGCGACGGCTCGATCGAGAAGCCGATGGCTCGATCAGCGGAGCCGACGGCTCGATAAAGTAACGACCACGGCTCAAAAAATAAGCAGTAATAGTGAAATATTTCCATACAAAGAGTACGACCTGATCTACTCAAACAATGGGAAAGTCAAATCTGAACTCAGAGAGTTGAGTGAGATCAAGCGCCACAAGGGCCTCGATATTATAACTCACTCCGGTCATGACCTGAACTCACGAAAACCTATGTCTGTTTCAGATGGCCAGCTCAGAAGTAGTTGCAGTAAGCAAGATCATTGAGAAGACACCTCAAGACAATGAAATCTAAAGGCCCTGGCACGATTAAACGCGAACGCAAACGTGAGCGCAGACGCTGGAGCAGCGCAACGGCGCTCCTGATTGGTGGTTGATACGATAGTCCAACTTTAGACCAATGAAATTTCATTGTCCAATAAAGTTGCACATAATCTTGGACAAATACCTAGGGATACAAGCGCACGCCATTTTAGAAACGGTCCTAAATTTGCATTAGCGTAGTATCCCTAGGTATTTGTCCAAGATCATGTGCAACTTTATTGGACAACAAAATTTCATTGGTCTAAAGTAGGACAAGTCGTATCAACCACCTATCAGGAGCGCCGCTGCACTGCTCCAGCGTCTGCGCTCACGTTTGCGTTCGCGTTTGATCGTGCCAGGGCCTTTAGGGAGGATAATACAGCTTGCGGAAAACTTCCTCCCATTTGGTTGGTTGGATTGGAAAATCACCAAACAGTTTGCAGAAGAGGGAGATTTACCCTCTGGATGCGCAGACGCTAAATAAACTAAGATGCGCACTACCAACAACGGGCATTATTAAAGCTTTCAATCCAAAGACAAGATCTATCTCTGAAAAAGTTTACAGATCTTTCAAAATAGACGTGCTAAAATGGCCGGTTTGTAGAGCATTGATTATTGGCCCACCAGAACTGAGCATGAAAATAAGAGGTTCTGTGCTTCAGCACGAACTAGCAATTCAATCAACAATGACTCTGAAACCCCTACTGATTTCAAGATCTGAGGCGATGGCTCGGCTGAGTCCAGAACCACTCGTAGAAGACGAAGATGAAGAGTACGAAGAGAGTCTCGAAGAAGAAAAGCAGGGAATGAAGAAACACGGAGGGAGAAAGAGAGCCGCTAACAAACCATCGTCAGTTAACAATAAAAGATCGAAACTGGAAGAATTGGAAGAACGTCAACATAGAATGGAGACGTTGTTAGAAAAATTGGTTAACAGATCAGAACGAACTGATTCAGAAGGTCGAGATTTCTCGGATGAAGAGGAAACCTCCGAATCTGCAAAGGAAACTGAACAAGTAGAATGGATACCCCCTCGACTTAATTGGGTCAAGGAAAATTTCTTCGAGTCCAGCCCTCAGACGAAGGAGCAGGAACCGTCTCTACCAGACCCCCAACCAGAAGTCCGTCAACAAGGTATAGAGCGCCAAAGATTGGAAAAACAGGCCTGGAACAAAATTAGATATGTAGACGCTCAGAGGAAAATACAGGCAGGGGGAGTTTTCAATAAACTCCAGGTAAACTATCAGCTAAGTCATTCAAACCAATCCGACACTATGTCGGAAATGCTAGAAAAAATAGACACCGCCTTTGGTTGCCTGTGTCATGGTCTTCTAATGCAAAGGAAAACTTTCAAAGAAGCAATGCAGGAGATAATCCCCAGGCACCCAGAATTAGGCGCAGAAGTAAGACAGAAGTTTACAGAAGAGAACTCAAGCTTTAAGACAATCACTGACGATCTACTGCAATTCGTATGTGGCAAAATAGCGGAAGTTCTAGAAGCAAGGCGGAAACCCTTTGAACCAAACAATAAAGAAATTGCTCAAATCCTGAAACATATTCCGTCCTCAGAATCTCACTTGTTTGACGAAATCCAAAATAAAGAGTTATTCGCGCAGCAGGACAACCAGTTTCGCGGAGCCTTTCGCCGCAGTACTAGAAAGCCATTCGTACCTAAAGAAAGAGAAAATAAATTCCGGCCGAGTTCGAATCAAAATAAGTTTAGGCCTCAAACAAAACCCAGTAATCCTTCGTATAAACCGAGCAACAAGAAGCAGCAGAACAGATCTAGAGATTACAAGAAAATCTCTTCGGAAAAAGAAGGGAAACCTAGGAGGCAGCGTTTTTGACCCGGAGACAGTGGTAAAGCGTTTCCAAGGTGGTCAGTTACGACATTATACAAAACAATGGTTAACCTTGGGAGCACCAAAAAGTCTCATCAATATTATAAAAGGATATTCAATCCCATTCGGAAGCAAGCCGCCTCTGATGCCTTTCACCGAGAAGTCAGCACATCCGTTTCACTCAAAACCATCTCCACAGATGGAGTAAGAGTGAGAGTAAGCTTTATTTGGCGCTCTGGGACAGGTCCTCTCAAGCACATTAACGATACAGTATAGGAATAAATCATACAGATAATTTAAGTGGTAGTAGTAGTAACAGTAATTATCATAAGTATGAAGTAAGGAAAAAGAGTAAAATTAGATAAAAGAATATTAGACAAATTTGATAGACGAAAGGGACAGAGAATCGAAAGCGATGGAAAAAGACGGTATCATCAAAGAAACATAGGTAAAATCAGGTAACAATGTTTCTGATCCCGAAACCAGACGGTTCATTCCGCTCAATCTTCAATTTGAAGCGTCTCAACGAATTCCTTCTATTGAAAGATTTTCACTTAGGGCCGATTCACACTATAGGTCCGCTCACGGTCCGCTCTAGCTCCCGTCTCGGTCCAGTAAAATATTGTTTCGTTGTTTTTAATGGTGGTATACACACTATGGGTAGCGTTCCCGTCTCGTTCCAGTTTCGGTCAGGCAAAATCCAGTCGAGACAATATTTGACCGAATCGAGCCTGTACTGTTCCGATACCTGACCCATAGTGTGAATCACTGGCATTGCGGTAAAGGTCCAGGCACGATCTTCAAAGCAGTTCTAATTTTCATCTAGCCGTAATAACATTGTAATGAACCGCAGCAAAATACAGTGTCTTCCCTTCTAATTCCCTATCAATTGGACTCGGATAAGCCCAGAGTCCTCTTTTCTTATCTTTCCTTCGCGATATTATTATTTTTTTTTTTTTTTTTGCTTTCCAGTTTTCGTTTTTTTGTCATCTAGCGCTAAGGCAATCATCATTAATTCCTTTACTTTTAAATATTTCGACATTTTTTCACGGCAAAAATTATGAATTATATTATATATTATTATATTATTATCTGATGTAAACTGATTGTCTCAGGAACGCAGCTTGATCGACAAGTGTGAATGCATTAGGCTCGTGATCGAACCGAGAGCGAGGCTAGAGCGGACAGTGAGCGGATCTATAGTGTGAATCGGCCCTTAATTAGTCACCACAAAGTACCAAGCTTTCTCCAAAAAGGAGACCTTTTATTAAAAATAGATCTTTCTCAAGCTTATTTTCACATTCCTATAAAAGAGGGTCATCAAAGATTTCTTTCACTGATATATCAAGGAAAGATTTATAGTGTGGCTTGTCTTCCATTTGGCCTAGCATCAGCCCCCCAGGTGTTTGCTAGTCTGACTAACTGGATAGCCAGCCACATGAGAGGGCTGGGCATAAGAATAATAGTTTATTTGGATGATTTTTTAATTGCAAGTCAAGATGAACATTTACTGAAGGTTCATGGAGAGAAAACGATTCAAACCCTACAATATCTGGCATGGAGAATAAATTTTGAAAATTCTCAATTAATTCCACAACCTCAGTTAGAATTTCTGGGAATCACCTGGAACCCTACTCAAGATGAAAAATTTATTTCCCAGGCGAAGCGAAAAAAGCTAAAGAGGTCAATCCGAAAGATCTTGGAGTCGGGACGGTGGAATTGGGAAACAGCGATATCAATTCTGGGAGAACTCAGCTTTGTGGCATTCGTAGTTCCACTTGGACGTCTTCATTGTCGAAGGATCCAGAGAGCCAGTTGCCTCTTACCAAAAGAACTCCCCTTGAAGATTTTCAACGTGAAGCCGAGAATCCTGGAAGAACTAAAATGGTTGATAGACGCTATTCACTTGAGGACCGCAATATTTCCCCGAAACCCACAAATTTTCATGACAACGGATGCATCGGATATAGGATGGGGAGCTCACCTAGGAGAGGAAATGATGGCAGAAACTTGGTCCCCACAGCAAAAGACTTGGCATATAAGCCAAAAAGAATTGTTTGCAGTGAAAGCAACAATACAAAGACATATCAAGAAGTTGGAAAATAGGAATGTACTAGCACAATCAGACAACAGGAGTGTAGTGGCTTACATCAACAAGGAAGGTGGAACGAAATCGTTAGCTCTCCTTCAAGAAACCGAGGATCTACTAACTCTAACCCATCAGAGAAACGTGTCGATCACAGCCAAATACATTCCAGGGTTGCGATTCTGTAACTTTCCGCTAACTCGCTAACTCGCTAACTCGCTAACTTCGTCCAATCGGAGATCGTTGCGGCCCGTAACGATCTCCGATTGGACGCTCCTCAGCCAACCAACGGTCTTAGAGCGAAAAGTTAGCGAGTTAGCGAGTTAGCGAGTTAGCGAAAAGTTACAGAATCGCAACCCAGGGGTAGTCAACTCAATAGCCGACAGTCTTTCCCGAAGGAAGCAGATTCCGGACTGGCACTTGTCACAAGAAACCTTGACCAAGATCTTCCAGTTGTGGGGCGTACCAGACATCGACTCATTTGCAACACACCAGTCAGCAGTAGTTCCTCAATATCAGGGCCGTTCCCAGCATATTGGGCACCTGGGGCCAGTGTTGGGCAGATTTGTAATTAATTAATTACAAATTACAAATTACAATTGTAATTTTTAATTGAAAGTCGAATCAATTACAAATTACAATTGTAATTTCTAATTGGAAGTCGAACCAATTACAAATTACAATTGTAATTTGTAATTGAAAGTCAATCAATTACAAATTACAGTTGTAATTGAAATGTTTCTTCGAATCAATTACAAATTACAAATGTAATTGACACCTTTTTTCGAATCAATTACAAAATACAAATGTAATTGAAATGTTTTTTCGAATCAATTACAAATTACCAATGTAATTGAAATGTTTTTCGTATTCAATTACAAATTACAAATGTAATTGAAATGTCTTTCGTAATCAATTACAAATTACAAATGTAATTGAAACGTTTTTCCGAATCAATTACAAATTACAAATGTAATTGACACCTTTTTTCGGATCAATTACAACTTTTAAATGTTGTAACTTTTGATTGATTCGAAAAACTGTTTCAATTACATTCGTCATTTGTAATTGATTCGAAAAAACGTTTCAATTACATTTGTATTTTGTAATCGATTCGAAAAAACGTGTCAAATTACAATTGTAATTTGTAATTAAAATGTAATTAATTACAAATGTAATTAGATGCTGCCCAACACTGCCTGGGGCAGTAGAAACTTGAAGCCGCCTTTTGTCATTTTTTTCATTTTTTTTTTTTTTTAAATTCTATTGATTTTTTTGGGTTTTTCATTTTCTTGAGATTTCGAATGTTGTCACAAAATGCCGCCTTTTCCAAATGGCGCCTGGAGCACTTGCCCCTTTTGCCCATGCCTGGACACGGCCCTGCTCAATATGCAGCTCAATCGATCACTGACCCGAAAGCGTCATTCACAGATGCATTCAGTCGGGAATGGAACTTCTAACTGGGTGTTTCCCCCACCGTCATTAATACCAAGAGTACTACAACATCTGAACTCAGCCAAAGGAGTATTCATAATAATACCCAATAAACCATAACGTAGAAAAAATAGGGCTAATGTCCGGTCGAAACACGTATATTAAGGAGTTTCGGTACACCAAAATGACTAGTTTTTAATAAATTCATTACGGCATAGTCGTCACATTAAATATTCATCAAATTATTGTATTAATAAACTGATGGTTTCCCGGAAATTTCCAGAAAAAAATAATACCGAACTTATAAACAAACGGCTAGATATCGATTTTTGATTTTCAAGTGCTTCAAAAAGTTGAAAATGGTTAAAAATCTAGTAGATTGGTTCGATTACAGTCTACGATGGCTCATTTTATCCGGAAGACTATTTCCCACAAATTCACTGTGACAGATTATTTTCCCTGTCGATCGGCAATTTAATGTGGTTATTTGTTGCTTAAAAGCGATGTACGTGCAATCTTGTGTAATTCAATATTCACCATCACCAACATGATAAAAAAAATGTGTTACAGTCGGATTAAAGAGAATAGTTTCCTGAAGAAAATAAGCCATCGTAGACTGTAATCGAACCAATCTACTAGATTTTTAACCATTTTCAACTTTTTAAATCACTTGAAAATCAAAAATCGATATCTAGCCGTTTGTTTATAATTTCGGTATTATTTTTTTCTGGAAATTTCCGGGAAGCCATCAGTTTATGAATACAACGATTTGATGAATATTTAATGTGACGACTATGCCGTAATGAATTTATTAAAAACTAGTCATTTTGGTGTACCGAAACTCCTTAAACGTAATAACGTAATAACGTTTAATATAGGTGTTTCGTCCATAAATCCGTACTAGCAACGTTTTCAAACCCAGGAAAAGGGGTAGAGCTGAGCTCACACCCTATAGTTACACACATATTAAAAGCTATTGGAGAAAAAAGGCCTGAACGAAAGAATACCATCTGGGATGTTAACATTTTAGTGAACTGGAGTAAAAAGAATCCCCCGGATGCAGATAGTTATTTTCAGGTATCGAGACAGGTTTCTCTACTAATGCTGCTAGATTCAGGTAGAAGAGTTCACGATTTAACATTGTTAAGTATTATCTATCCCTGATGTTTCAAATTGAAATAATTTTTGATGAGAAAAATTAACGGACGATCCGGGAATCGAACCCAGGATCTACGGACGCCTATCCGGGGACTTACACCCGAGACCACCTAGCTCGCCCACGGATCACGGGAATTTTTCTCATCTTCTATTCTTGTGCTCACATGTATGTGTTCTTATGATTCTTGGGTATGTAGCACTGTAGTAGTACGCAAGGCAAAGTCATATACACTATAGCACTTGTATGACGGCTGTGTCACGAGCAGGCTGTGAGTTTATTGTATATAGCGGCCTTTTTGTGTGCGTAATATTTTTATCAGCCTGCTCGTGACACAGCCGTCATACAGGTGCTATAGTGTATATGACTTTGCCTTGCGTACTACTACAGTGCTACATACCCAAGAATCATAACAACACATACATGTGAGCACAAGAATAGAAGATGAAAAAAATTGCGGTGATCCGTGGGCGAGCTAGGTGGTCTCGGGTGTAAGTCCCCGGATAGGCGTCCGTAGATCCTGGGTTCGATTCCCGGATCGTCCGTTAATTTTTCTCATCAAAAATTATTTCAATTTGAAACATCAGGGATAGATAAAAAGTTAAGTAATCAATTAATTATTTAATTAATTACTTAATAAAAATATTACGCACACAAAAAGGCCGCTATATACAATAAACTCACAGCCTGCTCGTGACACAGCCGTCATACAGGTGCTATAGTGTATATGACTTTGCCTTGCGTACTACTACAGTGCTACATACCCAAGAATCATAACAACATTGTTAAGTATTGATAAGGATCACTTTCAAGATAACATAGAATATGTGATATTTTGGCCAAAGTTTGGTTCAAAGACTGATAGAGTTAATCACCAGCAATCGGGCTGAAAATTCCAAAGAAACCTTGAAAGGGTTTTAGATATTACATATTGGGTAAGAAGACTAAGTGAGCTTAGAGTAAAAAAGACAAGGGTCTTCAAAGAACGAGAATGCTCTGTTCTTAACAAGCAGGGGCAAAGTAAAGCCAGCGTCAAAAACAGTTATGGCAGGTTTGATCAGAAAGCTCTGAAAGAGTCAGGCATAGAGGTGTCACCTGGTAGCTGTAGAGCAGCAGTGGCGTCTGCTAGATTTTGTAATGATACACCACTTGATATTATTTTGAAACAAGCAAACTGGAAAACTAGTCAGAATTTCTTTAAACATTATTGTAAAGAAATAGTGAGAGTCCCGAGAAACGACCCACAAGATATATATATTGGAGTAAAGGGCTTCGAAGCCATATAGAATAGTTCAGTAAAACAATATAATACATAAGTTCGCTTTCCTCGTAAGACTGATTTGTTACTCTTCATAAATAAATAATAAATAAATAATAAATGCATAAAAATATAGATGTGTTCTTGGATTGAAAAAAGCTTGGTTTGCCAAGATTCCCATTATCCTGAGTCACAGTACGCATACAAGCAGCCGGCAGAGTACAAACATTTCTCAATGGGTCAAGCGAAAGCGCAGACCCAAAATAGCAGAGTTTTTCCCCCGAAGGGATAAAAACTATTATTTCGGGTCTCGCTGGAGCTTGACCCATGGTCTGAAGAGTGAAGACCTTGCCGGCTTCACCCTCAGTACTGATGAGAGATCACACTAGCCGGCTGCAGTACGAGAGATGCGTGCGGGCTGCGCAAACACGCTGCGCACTCTCTCTCTCAGTGCATAAAGGCGAGTTCACACGTGACAGGTTGCGAACGGGACTTAAGGTAATCTCAATGGGTCAAGCTCCAGCGAGACCCGAAATAATAATTTCTATCCCTTCGGGCCGGGAAAAACTCTTCTATTATACCTGCCGCTCTCTGCTTGGCCAGATCCGAATGCGAAAAATAATCCATCGAATACCACTCGACCTTCAAAATGAATCGGTTATTTCCCTCATGTTTTGATCCTACGTAGCAGCGAACGGGCCAAAGCCCTCTCGATGCCACGCAGCAAAACAATCGGGAAATATCCAATAATTTCGAAGGTCTTGTGGTATTACTACAGATAATTTCTTCGTGTCAATAAATGGTGAAACTATTGGGATCCTTGGAATGGGCGTGGCTTTGAAATTTTAGCCTTGATAGAGTAGTTCTATTTTCGTCACTAGTTGGCGTATCGCGGTTCTAAGCCCTCTCATTGGTTACTGTAGCCTTGATAGAACAGTTCTATTTTCTGCCACTAGTTGGCGTATCGAGGTTCTAAGGTTCCCAATATCAAAGTTTAGTATGATAATTTTCGAAAATAGGGAAGATAGCGGAAAAAATGATAATTATTAGTAACGTTATACTGAAGTTTCATATTGCCATACCAGATTTTAACGGAAGAATACGTGAAATTAGTATGGTCAATATGAAATATGGGTGGGGGTTAAAATTTCGAAAGTCCAAAACGTAAACTGACCAAAATCCCAAATTTTTTAAATGAGCGAATACCAAAATAACGAGAATTGTGATTTCAATTTTTTTTATTTCCGACAGACCACTGAGTGCAATAAGTGTTTCGTCGAAAGGTTATTTATCCGACAGGTCACTAATTCGACAATGTGTGTTCAGATCATTTGTACTTCGAATGAGCAGAATATAGATTATAATACCATGAAAAGTTCACGGCGAGACCGTTTCAGTAATGATTACTATGTTAGTTTAGTATTTTTGAGAATTTCCAAGAAATGCACTGGAATTCTTGGAAATTTATATTTTTATGAAGCTATTTCAAAGAAATATATGAATTATTCCTAAACTACATAGTAACAGTTCGTAAAAATCAAAAAATTGTAATCAATCCCATACGAATACAGCACTCCTCAATAGTTGTATGGTAGTAGTTTCTAACGCTATGCAAAGTACTGAATGTGATCTTTGTCAAAGCGTTGAGTACCATACCAAATTGAGTTTCATATCTACGTTTTCAAGTAGAGGCCAATTGTGTAGACTCCAAACAGATATAAGAAAAGATTGTATAACTCAAAATAACGAGGTTTGGCGTAGCGGATAGAGCGTGCGACTAGTAATATGAGCGATGGAGCGAATGCGAGCGAACTTGAGTTCAAATCTCGGTTAGGACAAAATATCGATGGCGGTTTTTTCTCAGCGAATTGATAATGCGTTTTCATCTACGTGCGGTTAATTATGAGTTGGCGAATGTGATGTTAAAACCCTGTTGAAAAATATATTTTTTTTTTTTTAGGGCTAGCTGAAAATGATTATTACTACGATTATAATAAATATCACTGAGAATATTTCGATTCATTCTGAAATTTTATTTCATTGTTAGTGATCACTCACACCCATCGCTAGAATCATAGCAATAGTTCCTAAGTTTTGTAGCAGTGGATACCAACATTGTTCTCAGCAGCTTTATAACTTTTCGGCTGGGCTGTTAATCATTTCGAAATGTTGCTAGGAGCCGTTATACTATCGTTCAGAATAAAGCACTACTAAAAATGATGCTTTGTCACCACTTTACTAACTTTTTTGGGAAGGAGTACCAATTTTTGAACAATCAACACCAAAATGGTCTCTCCGTGTTTATATTTCCAAGACTAAAAATCGAAAATGGCTAATATTTCAAACGGCTAATAAACCAAACATAAATATAGCGAGAACCAAAATTCAGATGGAGCAGAACTCATAAACGCAAAATTTAGAAGGTCAAAATCTCGAATAATAGAATTTTCATGAGCTCCTAAGTATTTATGAACGACGTCGACATTCTTCGTTGATTCTTTAAATTTAGTTACTAAATAGGTGTTGCAGCATTTTCGCTATTTCGGTCCGTCTATGTTTAAGCGATTCGACATTCTGAACATTCGAGTTCTTGACCTTTCGTTTAAATGAATTAGAATTTTTGAGCGGTCCTTAGATTGACTATTCTAAAATGAAGAACAGTCTAAATTTCGTATATTTGATATTTTCACTAATTCGATATCTTGCCCTTCGTGATCTTGTCCATTTTTAAATTGTGTTTTCTATGAAATTTGCTTGTGATATTTCTGTATTCATAATGATCTTTTTTATACTTTATAGAGTATCGTTATATTGCCTGTTCTGAATTTTGCGTTTCGCTAATTTTGAAATTCGAGATTTCAGCCAGTTTACGTTTTGGACTTTCGAAATTTTAACCCGCACCCTTCTTTTGTCCAATTGAAAAGACTCAATAACACGGCTACTGCAGCATTAGTTACAACCCTTTTTTTTCAAAACTAACAATAGGGCCTGTGAACAAAGTCATTCTTTCCACCATGTGATATAAATAAGTACGAATATCGAATTGACTCCAAAACAAAATCACAGCTACCGGCTTTTTTTTTGCAGAATAACAAAAAAGAGGTTCACGGAGTATGCTGAACAAATCCAGAACCTGTTTCCGCCTGATTTGAAAGAAATTTATTACACGCCGTATTATTCTAACAATGGCAATAAAATCTTAGCAACTGGTAGACTTTGGGACCACTATAATTACGCCAAGGGATGCATGCGGGATCACGGTTTGCTAAAGAGAAAATGCGAAAGCATAAGTGCAACCCCGGTGGCAGTGAATTCCAGTGGTTGGATGATTTATTATAAATATCAAAATATTTTATGTGTTGAAAAAGGGCTTCACTGATGAGAATCTGATGAAGACCACTTTCTTATTTATCGAATGAGTGAAAAGGTCAAATCAGAAAATGCATTCTTCATGTTTTGAATTATGGTAAAATCTGTGTAGAAGAAAGAACAAATTGGCGATGAAAGTCGCAAGAAACCTTTGGCAGAACTTCTTCTGCTCAGCGCTGCGAACCTTCCTTGTGTTCACATTCTTATCTCATAGATTTGTATTTTTTTTTTCAATACAAATTCTACCATCATTCCGAACTCGATGGATGTATTTTTTGCTTAGGCGGTTTTACCTATTTCGAAAATGAAAAAATCTATCGAAATTACATACACCTTATGCATTTCCAAATTCTTGGTGATTGTGCTAGTAACAATCGAAGTTTAAGTGAACACTCGACAGGGGCCTTGTGATACAGTGTGCCTGTCTACAATTGAATTATTTTCATTTTACACTCATTCACAAAAGTAATGATCAATTTTCAATATTTAGATGAAATAACAGAGAAACTGGAGAGGCTGAAGACTTCCAGCGAGCCATTGGTGACTCCGAATGCTGAAAACATCACACGAGTGCTAAGTTCCTGTCTCCCACTCGTACCACATCCTATTTTTCATGACCAATGCATGGCAACCTTTACTTTCGACGCCATGATAGTGTGACAAGTAGTGTGACAAAGTTTTTGCCACACTCCTCAGCAAAGACGCATTTTGTCCACTGCTTACACGCGGAGAAAGTGAAGGTTTCCATGCATGTGTTATGAAAAAGACATTTGGGTACACATGCATTGCAGATACAAAGGGAAATTTTGTGAAAAAAATGTAGCAAAATGGAAATAGTATATTGTGCACCAAGGGAGCAAACAACGTTCTCGCATCCCGAGTGTGTAGCTTGCTGCCCGAGCGAGAGCGAGGACTCGGCGAGCCTTTGACGAGTCGAAAGCGAGGGCGGCAAACTACACCGAGGGAGCGAGAACGTTGCTCCCGTGGTTCTTGAACATTGATTTCAAATAATCTGGAATCATCGGCGCCTTCTCTTTGTCAATATGTGTAACTACATGGCTTACATTGAAATTGAATTTTTCAATACATAGTTTACATATGTACTTGTTCAACTCTGTAGACAAGTTAAAACACTGAATTACCACGTTCACTATATGATAAAAGAGTTAGTTTCATAAGACGAAGAAAAATAAATTTTTGCTTTCAATCAAATATAATAAAATAAAATCCAATAGAGATTTAATGACTCTGGGATCATAAGATTAATGAATTTATATACCGGGATGATTTCTTGATAGTATACAGGTGACAGCGCATGCGCCAAATAATTCATTTTCATTGGTCGGTAAAGTCGTCACGCAGTGTTATTTGAGGCCAGCCTGCCTCAGCATACGACGAAACTCACGCATGCGCAGTCACCTGTATACTATCAAGAAATCATCCCGGTATTTTCGATCATCATCACGCGTTTACATATTTCTACAACATATATTTAGCGATTTTTCGGAAAATCTCACATCAATATAAAATTTCTCTTCGTAAATTCCATAAAACATGAATATAAAAAAAAAAAAACATTTTTAAAACAAGTAGATTTCTTCACTGTTTATCGTTCTCGACTAATATTTAAATATGTTTTCATTTTTACATTTATGATTATCGATGCATATGGTAAATGCCATTTTCGCGCACCACGTTTCCAGATGTCAGTAAAACTTTCTAAGGAAATAAACCAAAAATAAAAACCACCATCACATACCGGCACATAGCTTGGTCCATCATACTGACTCGCGCAGCTTAAATTCTCAGCACCTACAGCACCGCGAATAGTGTACGCAACTGAAAGTAGATTGTAACAGAGTGCCAGGAAAACTATGGGTCGTTCGGGGTAACGGAATCTCGATGGTTCCACACGAAATGTTAGAAGAGTGAATAAAGTCGACAGGAAACACAGCCAGGCCCATCCGATCATCCAGCGTTCCGCAAACTTCTTATCATCCGATCTGTAGTATGCATCTGAACCGCAACGAGGAGCGCAGGTCACCTGAAATCGTTCGAAATTCAAATTTTATTATATCAGCCTAGAACGGGGGGTTGGCAGGCCCGGGCTCTCAGAGTCAGTCTGGCTCTAAGTGTCAATTACGTAAGTCCCCTCGGTCTACCTGAAAACTGTCACTTGTCCTTACCGGAAAGTTCGATGGTAGGGGCAGCGTTCAGGAGAAATAAATAGTAGTTTTTATATCAAGGGCGTAAAATGGGATTTTACGCCTCGAGTAGTGAGCGCTGCTCGCGTGATCACTTCGAGGGCATAAATCCTATGCCCGAGATGCAAACATTATTTTTTGATGTAGTGGGGGTTGAAAATGCCTATGATATGCCTTTTTTTGTGGACGGAGAATGCCAGTTTCATTTTACGCCCCCGTGGGCGTAAAACTGGCATTTTACGCCCGCAAAAGGAGGCGTAAAATAGGCATTTTACGTCCACTACATCAAAAAGAAACTAAGGGGTGTGCGGTCTATTTGGGACGGCAAAAGCTGCGTCCGACCGTCCAAGTCTTTTCATACCTGCATATCCCCACCCATGCATGCGAAAATCCAACAAATGGCGTTGAAAGGATCGTAACCATTGTAGGTACCATTCTAAATTTCTAATTAATAAATTAAAATTAAAATTAAAAAATTAAAGGATCGTAACCATTGTAGGTACCATTCTAAATTTTTTTTTGCAGACTCTTTACCCAACGACAGACCTCCTGTAAAATTTGGACCGAAATCGAAGGTGTGTTATTGGGCTTAAAAAAAAATTATTCCCATTTTTCTGCCGAATTTCAGGTTTCCCAATGCAGAAAAATTATGATTTTGATTTTTTTCGATAAAGCGGAAAAAAATAAAAGTTTTTAGTCTCATGTTTTTTTTTGGTTGATGAATATTCTTTGAGATACAGTGTTTGTGATGAAAAATTGAAAATCCCGAACGGATGCCTGAAAAAATCTAAAAAAAATCACAGACGTTCCTTTTGACTAATATTTCAAACTGTCAGATTTTGAAAAAAATCGGAGAGGTTGAAAAACAAAAGTGGCCCAGTTCATAAAGAATGCTTCATATATGGGGTATCCTTATTTGAGATATCTCTGAATTTCGACCGTTTTCACCCCGTAAGCCAGCTCCGTTCGCCGAAGTATGCGCGCTCACATTTGAAACCATATCGCGTGTCATACGTGATATAAGGCCGTATGCGCCAATACATACCGTGAAGTTAAAAGGAAGCCGAACGATAACTGCACTATAGTTCGACCAACACGCGCTCGCGTTGTGTACGTGAGCTTCTACTCGCTGCCAGTGACTGCCATCTCGGTTCGCCCGGCGCCTGTCGTCAAGGCCACGCTCATCCATAGTGTGAGCCAGGCGCCGGGCGAATCGAGATGGCAGTCACTTGCAGCGAGTAGAAGCTCACGTACGCAACGCGAGCGTGTGTTGGTCGAGTTATAGTGCGGTCATCGTTCGGCTTCCTTTTAATCCTCTGTAATAGCCGCGGGTCACAGTGACCCCACGCCGTTTTTAAACTCGATTTTCACCCCTCAAACTTTTGGAAAACCGGCTACTGCTGCTATCTGCAAGGAGCAAGATAGTTCAACACTAGACCCGTGAAGTGAGGATCTGATTCAAAGCATTAGCATCCTCAGGGCAGCCGTCGAGAGCGGGACGTGCAGAATTGTAAGGGCACTGTGACCCCGTGCTAATATTACGCGTGAAAAACTTTTCTTGGAGCAATTTTTTTTTTTTTTTTTTCAAGTGATTGGAGACATTAAGGTGAGTGCAAATAATTAATATCTGAAGACTAGATTTTTGTAAACCACTTTTTAACGATTTTTCGAACAAATTTTGAGATGGCATAGGGTAATTCCGGGTGAGATAGCCATAGGGGAGAGATGGCCTTCGATGATATTTCTCATGTGGCCCCTGTGAAAGAACTAAGGACAACAAAACATTCCCCCAGTGCCCATCGTGCCAGCGGGCAATGTGCGACAAGCACAGGGCCTATTTGTGCATCGAGTGCGGCCATGGGGCTGTTTACACAATGGTATTTCAGTGTTACACACGTCTGTACCTTTTTTCATTTTTGAACAATTTTTTTTTTTTTTTCTTTTTTTTTTCATGAAATATCTTGTGCTTCATTTTTCCCTAAAACGCTCCCTTCATTCTTCAAAATAAATATACTTTTTGGAAAGGCTGTGAAAACCATTATACTCACCTAAAAGAGGCATCTTTAAGGATTCAAACGCCGTTTGAATTTTTGCAAAATCTCAAAAAACAAAGAAAATGGAGCAATTTTTGTAAGAAACCGTCATTTTTCGTCATTTTTTTTTCGGGAATTTTTTTAACATATTCAAAATAAAAATTAAAACTAAATTTTTTTTCACAGTCAAAGAGAAAGGTTTGACATGCACTCCCATATTTTTTTTTTTTAGTCATTTGAAGGGGTCTCGACAGTTCTGCAACCCTTTAAGGGAAGACCCTACTGAGATTTCGAACAAAATCGCCTAAAAATTCAATTTTGCTTTTTTGCTGGAAATATACTCTAGGAGCCTGTCTCCACCTTGTGACAAATATTTAAGGCCCTCTGATTTTTTCTAGTTTACGGGAAGCTAATTTTATAAGAAAAATTTATGAAAAAAAAAATTTTTTTTTGCTTTTCCACGATGAACTTCTAGAATTTCATGAAATTATTGAAAATACCATTGAAAGTAAGTTTCATAAGATATAAAGTCAAAGTATAAACTACATACCCATGTATGGGTATGGGTACTGCAGGACTCCAAAATGCAATAAAAAGCTGGAGCGCTCAAAATATAAAATTTCTTCATGAACATATTTTCTTGGTTCTAATTCCAACTTCTGTAGGACAACAATTATATGAAAGATAACTCATGTCCCTGAATTGAAGGAAACCATCAACGCTACGCTAAAAATTGGCAGTCGCTAGATCAAAAATCCTCAATAATTGAGAAACTAATATCTTTTCATGAGCGATCAGCCATAGAAGAGCTCAGATTGTCAGCGGAAGCCTTCTTCCGCAGCGTATCTGGTGTAACTGCTCAAACAAAGCTCTATTCAAAATGAGCGACAGCAGTGAGCGCTGTTGGGCGATGCGTAAGTTACTGTTCTAAGGCAACAGCCAGAGATAAACAAGTGTTATAGATCAGCGCCAAGTTTTTCTGAGAACCACAATAGCTAATTCAATTCCTATTTTGATTATCTGTTTTGGGACGGTGAATCTACAGATGCAGGGTGAAGAAGATTCGCGGTCTGAGATGCCACTGCAGCAGAAATAGAGAATCTGAGATACGTTGATCATAAAGTTTAATGATATGACCGTTCCAATCATTTTGTGCCATATATTCTGGAGAATTTAATTAACTTATACCAGTTTTCACTAAAATGCCATTTACTCAGAACTATCTTTGCAGCTACGCTAAATGCTTCTTGCGTCTGAGTTTTGCTCCGATCAACTTCTCCTTCGCAGTAAAGATTCACATATAGCTTATGCACAAAATGAGGGATCGGTTTCATTCTATTGTAAAAGAAACTTTTTTTTCAGATTTAAATAACATGCAAAATGCTAAAAATTTAAAATAAAAAATAATAAATTCTCTCAAAATGGAACGAGTGATCCAATCTCAAATCCGATCCCTCACTTTCTTCGCCTCAGTTTGCTGAAGACCTCAGACGAAGGGGAATATGATACGATTAAAACTCAGACGCAAGAAGCATTTTGAAGTTCAGTACGTTTTTACCATTGAATGTTGCGTAACTTCTACATTTCTTAAGTAATCTTGAAGCTCAAGGTGTGATTTTTTTAGTTTTGGAGTACACTTTCACATGATCTATAAATAATTTCGATCGTATAAAAAATGTAAAAGTTTTCAGTTTCACTAGGGTCTTCCCTTAAAGTCGCTGGGGTCTAATTGACCCCGTGCTATTTTGACGTAATTCGCGGGAGGTGTTATTACAGAGGGTTAACTTCACGGTATATCGACTTCAGCATAAAACAAGGTGCAATCTCAAATTGTGTATGAAGTGATAATTTCTCTGCTTCACTACATAAAGATGAATAAGCACTTGAATTTACAGAATAATTCAATTTATTAGAAGCAGCGCTCCATATAGTCGAGGCGGCTCGAATACCAGTGGCGCATAAATGGAATCTTATCGCCTCATCGAGATTGCACGTTCCTCAAACATGCTTTGAGATTGACACTTTGAGACACCTTCTTCCATACTGCCGTCAATATGCCCTTTTACGCACGTCAAGGTATAAGGGGATATGATTATTATTTTTTTGTATTTACGCGGAAGACGAGACAATATTTTCAAAAGACTGGAAATATGCAAATTGCAATTGATTGAGGTAGTTGCATCACGATTGCAAAATTTTAAGATGTGTTCAAAATTTTGGCTATTTGAGTAATTGAATGCATAATACATACAGTATTAAAATTTGGAGACGATTGACCACAGCAAACCTAACATATTTGCCATTAAAAATGATCCTGAAGCTGAAAAATTTACCATATAGTTTTTCAGATATTGATAATAATTGAGTAAATAAGTCGGATATAGTCATGAGTGCAAGCGAGTAAGCGATAGTGAGTGAGAGAGTAAGCAATAACATCTAGGAAGGCAACTGTACCTTAACAATAAAAAGTCTTGAGTACTGGCGGATACGCTGTTTCAGTATCACGGCGTGCGCAAAATCGAACTTTGCGCACGCCGTGTGGAAAAATAGTTTTTCCTAACAGCGTGCGCAAAATTCTACTTTGCGCACGGGTTTGCGTGCGCAAAGTGTCTCTTTCCCGCATTGTTGAACTGGTAACGCCATCCAGTCGTGTAGGCTACGGCCGTAATTCCATTTGCTAATTAGAGTTATCACAGAGTCGAGTTTTGCTTGAGTTCAATTGTTGATTGTTGATAATAACCGTTTAAGTTGCTTAGCGACCTTGTATTTGGTTGTTTTTCATTGCTCTTGTGATCAAACTTCGCACAAATTTTTTTTATTCAATTATGCATTTTTAATTTATTTTTAATCGTTTAATATTACATACGAGTTACCGATGTTGTCGAATTTTGCGCAACTTGTTAGGAAAAATAGTATGCGCAACTAGTGCGCATAGGTGTCTCCCGCACGAGTCGGGTTTGTCGCCTGAGCGCAGCGAGGGCGACAAACCCGACTCGTGCGGGATTCACCTATTTTGCGCACTAGTTGCGCAATCTACTATTTCACCATACCTGCACGGAAAGTACGACTTTCGCTCCCTTGCGTGAGCGGGAAGTCGTTCTTTCCGATGCAGGGGGTGGTGAAAAATAGTATACCTCACACGGGAGTGAAAAAGGCCATCCCAAACTGCGTTTTTGTCACCCTCGCCTTCGGCTCGGGTGTCAATCTCACACGCAGTCGCATCAGACAATATACGACCTTTCACCTTTAGATTTTTACGGCTAATTACAAATGATTTTTATAATTTTTCAGGTGGTAACTATTTTATGGGTCTTTTGGTGGTGATTGCAGATAAGAACTAAATATCATGAAATTCAATTCAATAGAGAATGAAACAAATTGGGAGTTTTACGACCGATTTTCTATCTACAACGGACTTCGTTATCGCGTGGTTCCCTTATTCCAGATTCCGCAATTTCCAGGTTAGATCCACAATCTACGATCCCTATATATACAGATACAGCAGATTGCAGCCCCAAGGTGTATCGTATATGATTATATCCGATAATTTGAATGAAAAACAAGTGTGATTCAAACAAAAGAGAAAACTGGAAGAAGGGAAAGAAAATAATTAAAAAATGATGAATCGGACTTCTTTCAGTTTGAGAGAAAAGAAAGAAAACATGATTTGCGAGCAATCTGGAGACCGTTTTTAATTCTCATAAAAACAATTAGAGGTTCATTGAAATTTTAATCTGAATTACCGTATCGACGTCCGGCGTTTGAACAAAATGCGGTGGGCACTGATGATGCCGATCAGTTCGGCCCGGTGTTATAGGCTGCACAGTTTGAACCTGTTGGACAACGGGCCATTGCGGTTGCACAGACGGTTGCAAGGAGGGTACCATAGGAGGTATTTGGTCCGGTAAAATCTCGTCTGCTGGTTGCACACATAGAGTAACAGCTTTACCTAAAATCGTTTACATATGATTATGTTACATAGTTACAGTTTAAGAACTATACAGGGTGTTCCAGACCTCGCGACGAATGTTTCACAGGGTAAATCTTGATCAAAAATGGGATCGAAATTTCCTCAGCCGATTTTTTTTCAAATGCATATCTTTTCCGTTATAATTATTTTAATTTCAGCTAATGACATGCGACTTTTAAACGGCCGTTTGTCGGTGTAATCACCGCTCGGTTGTGTGCGCGTCTCTCGCCCTATTGTCGCTACGAAAAAAGTGCACACAACCGAGCGGTAAGCACACCGACGCGCGGTCGTTCGTAAGCCGCGCGTCATTGACTGAAATTGAATTAATTATAAGGGAAAAGATATGCATTTGAAAAAAAATCGGCTGAAGAAATTTCGATCCCATTTTTGATCAATATTTACCCTGTGAAACATTTGTCGCGAGGTCTGGAACACCCTGTAGATGAAAGAAACCATATCAGTCTTATACGAAAATAAACTATTCAGACAGAAATATACCATCTGGAAATCTTTCGCAATCGAGCAAATTTGGCCAGGGAAGGCTCAGGCTAGACAAAGCTGGCTCACAATCTCGCCGAACTGATAGACACAGCGGCTTGCAAGCCGGTATTTGCATTGCGACGTGCTCCGAACAAACTGGTGCAAATACCGAACACAAAAAGAAACGTAGATGACGAGAACAGTTGTAGTGGACTAACGGCATGAACTGAATAAGCTGTAACATAAAATGAAAAAAAAAATTATCACAAGTCAACATTAATCTTTTTCTATTCAAAAATGGTTATCTGAAAATAATTCTTATTTTTTGTGTTCTTGATTCGATCAATTTCACCAATATTAAATAAATAAAGTTAGAGTTATTCCATGAGTCAAAGGAGGTGATTCGCGGCGCGGATTACGCGGGGTGGACTCAACACAACACACCACAACGTAACGATAACGCAAGGTAACGTAACGCGTAGAGTGCTTTGCCACATCGGACTGCAACAAGGTTAATAAGGATGGCTAAGATAATGAGTCCGGTATCCTATAATTATTCCGCCCATTCTTCCCGCCTTGCACGAGTCCGGTACTCGGGCCCCAAACTTCCAAGGCGCCTTATAGATTCGCCCATTACGGCTTCGGCGGCCACTTCCAAATTATACCCTCCAAATTACGTGGTACGCGCGGCCCAAGGGCCCAGACCCCCCCCCCCCCCCCCCCCCCCCTCCCCCCCACCCAAACATATTCTTTCCTGTACCGCGAAGGTTGGAGGTACTCATGCTTCATCGTATCACGATCTCTTATTCCTGGTCTTTCCCTCTCAGAGTGAATATACAGAAACGCCGCGAACCAAGTGCTTCCATTTCAGGGGATGATCGGGGAGGTTTAGTTTGGTACCCCGCCGGTCGAAATAGCGATCTCCGCTGCGGCGTCTGTGAGATACAAATAATTTGAAAGGTCATGTTAACCCTTGCATTTGGGCAGTTCACTACACAGAGGCGATCGGTGGACTGTCTTGTGTTAGCCACGCACGACCGCTCAAGGAGTCATAATGCTTTTTCAATGCGGGAAACACAGAAATCATTCACGGGCTGTGCTAACTAACTGTGAAGATAATTATTGGAAATGAAGGTCTGAAAGAAAGAAGACGCACGTAGTGTTAACGTTTCAGCCCGAGTGGGGACCCTCCTCAGAACAGAATACTTTATTACTGTCAAGAAAAGAAGAAGAAAACAACCTGACACGTTATATAGTATACTTAAAATTATTATCTAAGCAGTCGAAAATACAAAAAAATTATATGATATTAAAAATTATAGTTCAGATCGAAAATCCACGTGGGATCCTAGTACATAACCTCCATGTAAAGAAAATATTACATATACCTTAACTAAGGTAGTAGTCTCGCGAAATCATCAGCCAACAGTTTGGAAGGCGCGTAATGAGAGTTGCTCGACCATTCGCCGGGATGTACTCCAAAACTTTTAATAGTTGTTATTATTTCGTTACTAGTATTTTAATGATCATTATTATCAGTGTTATTATTATTTTATTGATCATTTTCATAATTTCGAAGCTTCTATTCTATTTCTATTTCTTGTTTGGAACGGTAAAAATAGATCTTTTTTTTTTTAATTTGTAGAAAGGATTATTTCACCATTGGGCTAAGTTTTATTCAAAATCTATCTCGTCATTTTTTTTTTTTTTTTTTTTTTTTTATATAGTAGAACGTCCGATTTCGGCCATAAGAGCGCGTGTTAAACAACGATTTTTTAATAATCAATATTTAGAGTTCTGAACGGTACAGCCCTTCCAAATTAAGTCAATGTTTTTATAGCACTCCAAAGATCATCTATAAAAATTCGCATGAAAATCTATCTCAAAAAGTGTTCACGAGACTACTACCTTAATACGTCAAGTTGTACACATAATAGAAGTGAACATTTTTTTTTAACTGAGAGAAAAGCACATACATAATTAATGCAATCACAATCTCTCACTTCTTCATCATAAAAGTTCTGAAAACCAAAAAGAGACCAGTTAAGGATAAGCGCACAAGTACTCCGTAGGACTAACAGACGAAGAAAGAGACTCGGAAAGAAAGACAGTCATAGAACTAAGAGAATAAAAACTTAAGCTAGTAAGGCTGAAATAGTCTTCACAAGGAATTCAAAAATTTAAAAAAATGTTCTATAAAGGAACTATAGCGAACAGTTAGAGATCACTAGATAGACTTAGTGTGGTGACGCGTTAGAAATGAGATATTAACAAGGTTAAGTGCAGGTTTATAACAACGAATAATAGTGTTTCGCCTAGAGCTTACGGCTTACCAAAGATTTATAAGAAAGGTATTCCTGTAAGAGTCATTGTTTCATTCATCAATAGCCCTACTTATGCCTTAGCTAAAAACCTGAATTCTTGGATTAAATCTAGTGTCATTCCGCCGGTATCTAGAGTTAATAGTATATTGTGTACCAAGGGCGTAAAGTGGGCTTTTTTTAGGCCGAGTGTGGAGTTTGCAGTACGAGTCGGAGGTGAGCTAGCACGAGTCGAAGACGAGTGCATCTGCGAGCCGAAGACGAGTACCCCGCACGGAAATATATATATGCGAAAAATATATGCGAACATAGATGTGACATATTTTTTTTTTGCGCCTTTTTATAATTTTTATAAGTTTGACATAAATGTCGGATATTGGTCGGATATATGTCAACATAAATGTCGCGGCATGTATGTCGACATAGATGTCGACATAGATGTCAACACGATTTGATATAAATGTCGGATATATGTCAACATAAATGTTGCGGCATGTATGTTGACATATATCCGACATTTATATCAAATCGTGTTGACATCTATGTCGACATCTAT
The DNA here is from genome assembly GCA_943736025.1 of Tenthredo mesomela. Classification (NCBI taxonomy): domain Eukaryota; kingdom Metazoa; phylum Arthropoda; class Insecta; order Hymenoptera; family Tenthredinidae; genus Tenthredo; species Tenthredo mesomela. Next base: position 20,949,851 of record OX031018.1, on the reverse strand, counting down.
GTCGACATACATGCCGCGACATTTTTGTTGACATATATCCGACCAATATCCGACATTTATGTCAAACTTATAAAAATTATAAAAAGGCGCAAAAAAAAAATATGTCACATCTATGTTCGCATATATTTTTCGCATATATATATTTCCGTGCGGGACTGCAACCACACAAGGTCAAAAAGCCCACTTAGCCCGTGGTGCACACCATATTTTTTGTAACAGCACGATTTTCGCGTTTTTTCTTCATTGTTGATAATTTTCTTGAAAATATTGAAAAATAATTTAGCGGGCGTTTTCACTTTTTATTTGCCCGCTACTCGAGCATAAGCGGGCAAATAAAAACCAAAAACGCCCGCTGCTCGATTGAGCGGGCAAATAAAAACTGAACACGCCCGCTGCTCGATTTAGCGGGCAAATAAAAATTGAAAACGCCCGCTGCTCGATTTAGCGGGCAAATAGAAACTGAAAACGCCCGCTCGTCTGAAAACCGCCACTTTAGGCCCGCTTAATGGGTAAAAAAAACGCGAAAATCGTGCATGTGTTACAAAAAGATAGTTTTGCCTTTGTCAGCGCTATTAAAGATCTGGTAATCCCGAACAACTTCATTTTAATTTCATTGGATCTCATTATTTACCAATGCACCGCAGGATCTGGCTATTGCTGCCATCGAAAATAGATGGTCTAACAATATACCAATTCCAAAAAAGAGTTGATTACTGCACTCAAAGTTTGTTTTCCACACGGTGTGCGCAAAGTTCAATTTTGCGCACGCTTTGCGTGCATAAAATTCACCTTAACGGGCGCTGTGTTGAAAAATAAAGTTCGACACACGTGCGAAAGATGATTCTCGACTCGTGTGATTATCACCCTCGCTTCGCTCGGGCGAAAAACTTCACACTCGTCCAAGAATCAACACTTTCGCACTAGTATCGAAAAGTACTATTACGATTCTTGAGTCGATTTTTATTTCGATCATCCCGGCGCGGGTTCCGCCCCAGGCCTGACTTGAACCCCTGAACCTCCTCCTCCTGTCCCTTTACCCCCCCCCCCCCCCCCCCCCCCCCCCCCAATTCCTTCGCTCAGTATAATTTTCGTAATTTGGTTTTTGGATATGTAGTTTTTTTTTTTTTTAGTCATCATCTATGCAATCTAGTAAGGCATTTTCCACCCACTACATCAAAAAATACTATTTGAAATTTGAGAAGCAGTTATGAAAGTAAAAAAAAGTAATTGAGAATCATTTATTATGTTAATTGTTGATGATGATAATGTAGAATGAATGCAAGACGAACGATTTATGAGAATTTTTCGAGATTAAAAAAATTCCAATTCTGAGATGGGTTTAAATAATCATTGAAAATTAACGGTTGGAGGGAAAAGTCTGAAAAAATTCAGCAGTGCTTCTATGAGATCGTAGAATCGTATAATAAATTGTGGAGCGAATCGAAAATGGTAAGGGAAAATCATTGCTCGAGTTCATATGGAATTTCCCATATTTATATTGATTTTCAACATGAATAATATTTTATTTCACTCCGTGTGATTTTGGACGTTTTACCCACGATTCGCGTGGCTAAAACCCCCATTTTCACACCTCCTGAAGTAAAATTTTGTACAATACTCGACGGAAGAACTTCTTCTGATCTCGTGTGATTGCAGAACTCGCCTTCGGCTCGTGCTGCAACCACACACTCGTCAGAAAAAGTTTTACCGGACTCGTATTGTAATGTACTATTATTTCGTGAAGATAATGTTTTTTTCACAACTTTTAATACAAGTGAATTATTTCGGTTCGATTATATAAAAATAAACAATTTGCAATAATAAGGCTGAAACTTGATAGATAATTCAGTTTTCCTAGAAAAATAATGTTTTTTTTTTTTTTTTTTTTTTAACTACGGCGTACCGTCACAAAATTTTTGAAAAAGAATGCGTGTTATTGAGGGATCTATAAGGAGTGTAGAAATAATAGTTTCATCATTTTGCTCGGAAAGTATTATAGTGAAACACAAAAATGTAAGAGAAAATAATTTTTTCTATCGTGAATTTATGAGGCTAAAAATCTGTCCATTGTGCTTATAAAAGCTTCTGACTCCCTCAATAACATATTCAATTTTCAAACAAATCGGTCAAGTCAGTAAAAAATAAAAATTATTCGATATTTTTTAGTTTTTTTTTTTTTCTCTCAAAAACCAATTGGGATTGAGGTCTGAACTTTCCAGGAACTTAGTATTTTAATAGTACCATTTTAATAGTAGGTAGTTATCCATGAAATATCATTAGGATATTCGCAAAAGGCATTTTTTTAACACATGCACAAAAAGTGCCTGTTTTTGTGCCTCTGAAGTGTATCAAAAGTGGCATTTTTCAGTAAGGCATAAGAAAAATATACCGCACATACGTCAATCGGCTTCATCTGCTTTTATGATACGTTAGTATTACTTTTGCGCACACTTTTTCGACACTCTAGTTACTTTTTTTTTTTTTTTTTAGTCGACGTTGAGTCGATACTTCAGAGGTACAAGCAGGCAGTTTTTGTGCATTCTTTACAAAATGTATCATGTGACACTCGTCCAAGAAAGTGGCCGCTTGACGAAATGCGTGAAGTTCCGCGTTCTTGCACTTGTATCACAAAGTACTATTTAACCCTGCTTATCCGCCAATGGCCTTTTCACTTCTATTATGTGTACAACTTGGCGTTTTAATTAAGGTATATATAACATTTTCTTTATATATGGAGGTTATGTACTAGGATCCCACGTGGATTTTCGATCTGAACTTAACACAATTATGACCGAATTCATCAACGTCCGTTAAACGTTTAACCGCCGTAATATCGGTAAAATCCGTTAAAATCTTTTGTTTAATATATATATGTCTATTAGGGTGGTCGTTAATTTCCAACATATACATATACTTGCCACCCCCTGAATCGACAGATAATGACTCAAAAACATCGTGTAATTTTTTAAAGATTTTTAGCTTGATGGGAAAGCGTGCCGAAATCAATTTGAAGTTGGAAATTTTGGAAAAAAAAAAAAAAAAATTTTTTTTTTTTTTCAATTTTTGAGTATAAAAGCAGGAAATAAATGTAGAATGACGAAAAACAAAAACTTTCCGACAAAAAAATGTATCTTATGGTAATCTACTGATATTACAACGTTATGAAGACTATATTAAAAAAAGAAATCAATAAAAAAGATATAAATAAATAAATTCAAAAAAAAAAAAAACAAATATAGTCTAAGTTGTTGACTGAAAGATCCCTCCCTCCATCCCCTCTCCTACCTCCAATAGTAACAAATATAATCTAACATGAAGATGATATTACAAATTTGAGAAGTTTACAACAAAATACATTTTCTGTCGAAAAGTTTTTGTTTTCTGTCATTCTACATTTATTTGCCGCTTTTTTACTCGAAAATCGGAAAAAAAAAAATGTTTTCATTTTTTTGATTTTTTCAACTTCAAATTGATTTCGGCACGCTTTCTCATCAAACTGAAAATCAGAAAAAAAATTACACAGTGTTTTTGGGTCATTATCTGTCGATTCAGGGGGTGGTAAGTATATGTTAGAAATTAACGACCACCCTAATGTATATATGGGGCTTTCCACGTCACATTTACCCCCTTGGTACCTCACCCCCTTCGATTTGGATAATTTGCAACCGACCCAAAAGAGTCTGAATTATTTTCAGATTTTTTTAACCACCGGCGAAATTTCACAAAAATCGAAAAGCGATTCCGGAAACGCCATTTTTTGAAAATCTGAAAAAATTCACACCGAATTCATAATTTAAAATATGTTATGAGCGATTAAAAAGATGAAAACTCCAATTCTGACATGAAAAACCTAAAAACCTGCAAAAAAAATAGTAGAATTGAGATCCCATTATCGTGTCATGCTCACAAATGATATTTTTAATTATGAATTCGGTGTACATTTTTTCAGATTTTCAAAAATGGCGTTTCCGGAATCGGCCTTTCGATTTTTTTTAAATTATTGTTTAATTCTTTCTAAGTTGTAGCTGCCGGATCTCGGAAATGCTTACATGTCTGAAAATATTCCCAAGGGTAGGTACTTCAGATATCATAACAGAAAGTATAATATTCATCGCGAAGGTAACACTCGAACTTAGTTATTTTTTGAGGAAGGTCTCAGTCAATCGAGTCGAGTCAATTCGATGAATTCAAAATATATTCAATTGACTGGCCTTGATTCTTACGAGTTGATACTTCAGACATCATAACAGAATAGCTATTTATGTATCAAGTCCGCAAAGTGTCACTATCCGGTATGGGTTATTTCTAATATGAGCCCATCGAGTATGCTGTGTCACAGGAAAACAACTCGCTGCGCTCGGGCAATAATCCCCACGAGTTCTTCTGTGACACAACACACTCAGAGGCGAGTTTTGGAAATTACCCATACGGGATTTGACACTTCTCGTACTTGGCGCATACAATATTTTATGCGATCCGTTGTTTGAAGGTTCACTTTTTGGAAAATCGGTGTTATACTCATTTTAGTTTCTAAAATTACTGGTGTTATTGCGTCTTTCTGTATCGGGGCGGGGGTCAACATTTCGAACGATCAAAATTTAGAATGACCAAAAATGCGAATGTCAATATAACGAATGTGCAAAATATAAAAAGGTTGTATTAGGGAAAGTCTATAAAGTAGTACAGTCGGACCCCGCGTATATAAAGTCGTCGGGACTGAGCTGCTTCACTTATTTCACGAAATGAGGGGGCCCCACTCTTCTATCATCGTGGGTGAAGTGCGCGAACGTTCTGCGCAGTGAAGTGCGCGTACACTCTCTGCGCAGATTATAACTAGATACATAACCTCAAAATTTCAATACGCCATATACCGCGCCATATTTAGAATGTCTAAGGGTGAGATGGTGGGGGTCAGGAGTGTCCAGAAAATTTATATAGGTGAAGCTGGAAACTTTATATATGTGAAGCCTTTATATAAGTGAAGTTTATATACGCGGGGTCCGACTGTAATTGAAAAATGACGTACGTTGAAATGTAGAAAGATATGTTTATTGAAAAATGAAATTTTGAATTAGTAGAACTGCGACGGGCAAAATATCGCATTGAGGAAATATCAAACGTTGATAATTCGAACGGTTCAATATTTGGAATCATCAAGACTTCTAAGCTTCACATATTCGAATATATTTTAGCGAGAGGCTGGGATTTCGAAAGGTCATTATTTCGAATCCTATGCTAACTCATCACACGGAGTTCCTTGGAGTCTGCGCTACCGGTCTAAGCTTGTTCTATAACCCGTGTGGAAATTTCTCCGGGAACGCCCGGTGTTTGCCCAGCCCCCGGATGGGCAATCCCGAAGATGGCCCAACTAGTCGGGTGCTATACGGGCAATAGATAGCATAACTGTAAATAATTTTTTCTAGTTTAGCTGTGCAGCCCCCGGTTAGCAAGGCCAGATATTTTCCCTGCATGCGTTTTCACATCAAAACTTGCCTAGGCCCTAGTTGGGAGAGCCCGAAATTGTAGCTGAGCTATTTATATGCTTACAATTTCAATCAACATTCATTATTAACCCGATATTCTCGACGGTAACCATATATGGACCCTGTTACGCATTCGTGTGTCAAACGACACATATTGAGTTTTGAGAAAATGGACATTAAAGTTTTTCTGATTAAAATGGTTTTGATAATACTTTTTGTAATTTTTTTTTTTTTTTGTATACGCAGCAAATTGATGAATTTATAATAGATATTCATGAATTATTATGAAAAATACTAGGAATTTGAAGAAAAAAGAATAATTTTTATATTTCTTATTTTCAATCAATTTTTGATGAATGATTATATAAATGAGAAATATATGAAGATATTAAAAATAAAGAGGTTAGAGCAAAAAGAAACATGACAAGATTGAACATTTCAGGAAAAGCGTTTTTTTTTTTTTTGCATTTCAACAGTTTGAATGTAAAAAATATATTTTCCTGAAATGTTTCATTTTGTCAATCATACCTCTTTTGCCTTAACCCTTTCTGATATCAATAAACTAACCGGGGTCTGGCCGGGCGCTGTACAGCCGATCCGACAAATCTTCTAGCATTTGTCGGGAATGTTAGACGGGCGCTGGCCAGCTCGCGCTGTACAGCTGAGCGTTACATGCGTTGCCGGGCACTAAGCAGCCGGCCCGTTCAGTGCCCGCTTAGTGAACAGCGAAACTAGGCAACACCTAACCAGCCCCCGAATTGAATTTCCACACGGGAATATTTCACTATATTTCAGTGACCTGAAACTGGTCACTTTGCGGCCTAAATCCGATGCTCAAAAAGTGAACTTTAAAACAACGGGTCGCATAAAGTATATTAGCTCTCGAGTCGGTATTAGTCAGCTGAAAGTTGCGAAAAAATCTCAAACTCTAAACAGAAATTTTTCCATGCTACTAAAGGGGAAACTTCATGTGAAAGTTGGGACGTGTTGATCTTCGATATTTGGGCCCGGTCGCGTCCTTTTCTCAGTTTTATCAGGTGAACTTGAATTCTGGGTGTTGTCCCGATAACTATACGAAATTTGAGAAATGCACCCTACTGTCCATAGACCGCGTGCGTGCTGAATTAGGGATTTTCACAAAATTAAAATGGCTGTAACTTCTGAATCAGATCTCGTCCCAACTTCCGCATGGTATCAAAACTTTCGTATTTTGATGCAGGATTTCGTGTCCAAAATTGAACAAAATCGAGAACGGCGTATTTTTGCAAATCAAGATTTAATCTTTTCTAAGCACATATTCCATGTTTTCAGCATCCGGAAAAATCAACAAATATTTTTGTTCGAAAGTACTCACACATACTGACAAATTTTGTGAAACATATTTTTTCGTAGGACACTTTGTCACTCAATCGAAACTGTATGAAAAAATAATGATTCTAGTTATTGGAGATTTTCGAAAAATCCTATCTTTCAAATCGTTGCTTTTAAAAATCTAAAATAAATCACCAATCTCTTTTGAGTCTAGAACTACGAGAGAAAAAATTGATTCGAAAATCGAGGGGGGTGAGGGTTCACGACCGTTCGAAATATTTTGGAATTCCCCATGTATATTATATATTTTACATATTATCTATTATTTATTATATCTATTACATATATTTCTATCGTTAGATCGTGCGAATAAAAAAAAGCCGTTTTATAATTGTAAAAATGTTCTTGCCTGCTAAGTACTATGATAGGATTATATTATACCTATACGTACTATGATAGTACAGTACTAGAACTATGTTACTTTTTTAAAAACCATTAATCCTTACTTTATCCAGTTTGTAGTCTAATAAAAAGTATGTTAATATATATTTGAATTACGCATTACCATTTCTTTTCACATCACTTTAAGTGCATACTCCCGCTGGTGGATTGTTGATTTATTTTTCTTAATTATATTATTACTATAAATAGATCGGAACGTAGGAGTCGGCAACTCATCAGTATTGATTTATGAAATGAAGCATCAGGTGTATCGGATCTTGATCGCATCCGCTGAATTAAATAATTCGTTTGCCACTTATTTAATTATTGTATTTTCATTTTTTATCAAGACTTCAGTAAATACTGCGCTGCTCTCTCCACATTTGACAATGCGTCTAACCTTCAAAATCTGCTGGACCGCGTTTTTGATAGCAAGACCATCAATACGCATGTAATGGGTCATTCACTTCATTATTACTATATGAACTGGAATGTAAAATACCAATATCAAAAATGTATCGATCATTCAATTAATTATTTCATCATTTGATACGCGATTATTCTTCCGCTTGCGGTGTGGTACGTTCGACGGTACATCACGCTCTTGTGCTTTCCGATTTTCATGTGGGTCGAAATTCCAGATGCCGTAAGCAGAATGCAGAAGCATAGTACATGCGCTGTCGCGAAAGTCCAGAGTTCTGTGCGCATGCTCTATGCTTCTGCATTAGGGTGGTCCTTAAAAATTAAATTTTTCGATGTACCCCCTTAAGAGTTTCCTTTTTGTGTAAAAACATGAAAACAAGGAAATCTGTTTTTTTGCGAAAAAAATGAAAAGAACACGTGCCTGCAGACGATCAAAGATTTTTGTTTTCAACTGTAGATTTATCAAAACAAAAATCTGCAGATTTATCAAAACAAAACTACAGATTTATCAAAACAAAAATCTTTGATCGTCTGCAGGCACGTGTTCTTTTCAATTTTTTCGCAAAAAAACAGATTTCCTTGTTTTCATGTTTTTACACAAAAAAGAAACTCTTAAGGGGGTGCATCAAAAAATGTAATTTTTAAGGACCGCCCTATTCTGCATTCTGCTTACGACTTCTGGAATTTAATAATTACGTAATTAAATAATTTAATCGTCGAAAAAGTTAATTTTTTTTATACACATAATCGATTGAACTGCACAGTAAAATCTGCGTAATCGATCGTCATACACAAGATGGGGTCTATTTTTTGCAATCAGGATATGATGATAATTTGATATATATAGTGACCCTCGGAGAAAGTTTGGTGTGCGTGCGTATAATGAGTAATTGAATAGTGACAGTGTTATAGGTATAAATAACTATATAAATATTTATATCTGTAGTTATATATCTACGGATTGCGATTTCCCACGAACGCTCGGTCATTTTCACTACGCGTAACGACGCAACATCGACGAACTCGGAAATATCCGAAGGTCTCGACAAAACCGAAAAGAAAAAAATAAATAGAGATTCTTTCCTCCGCTCTGCGGGAAGATCGCGTATAGGCAAAAAAAATACCATAAAAGAGAAAGAGCGAGGAACGAGACTGCAAAGATGGACAGACCGCTGCACCTGAGTGATGTCTGGCCAAGCGAACGCCGGTCAACATTTCCAGGCACGAAGAATCATCGGGAATATCTTACCCAACGAGCTGGCGGTTCGCCTCTTAAATCTGAGCGCGCGTCACTTGCGTATGTATTGCCTATACCGAACCGGTTTCTCGACTAGAATCCCCTTCTTCTTATCCTTAACGCGGTGGTCCCAGTTCCGCCGTTCCCTTCCCCCTCAATACTCCTGCTGCTTCTGCTTCTGCTTCACCGCTCTTCATTATTCCGTATTTCTTTAGCGGGTACGACAGCAGGCACTGCAGCTTTGAAGGGCCCCGCATTTTATCGCATTTTAAAACGAGTGACTGACAAGCGACCTGAGCAGCCTCCCGGAGACAACGAGATGCCTGTCTTTGCTGCTTGTCCTTCTTATTCTGTCTTTTTTCCTTGCCTTTTCAAACTCTTTATGACTCTCCTCTCTTTCCCTCGCTCTCTCCTTGTATACATGTTTAGGGATGCAATTAAAGTCTGCACGAGTTCCGTAGCTTCTTTTCCCTTCCTTCTTCCATTCCCGCCCCTTAACTGCGGGGAAGCTCTATTATGTTTAATTCACAATTCTGAATAGGGAAATACTGAGACTGTACTAGAGTAGACTAGACGCCACTGTCACCAATTACAAATCGTCTATTCTGAGAAGGCTAGAAAATTACAGTGCGCTTCTTTCCATTAGGCGGCCGGGGATATTGAGCCCAAGTAGTCCTCAACCCATACCAAAAATTCACCGAAGCATCGGCTCCTCCTTCCTTCGTTCATTCACTGCAGGCCTCATCAGTAACAATAAGACCTTGAAAGAATCTTAGACACAAGTATAATTATACATTAATAATTGATCTCATAATGCTAATATTGCGCTATGATCATTGTGACGAGTTCAATGAAAAGTTAATGATCATTGCAGCTGAAGCATGCGGTATGAAAGAGAAACAGCAGCTCACAATTCGTATTTTGCATGACTTTCTTCAAAAATAGACTTCTTCGACGATTTTCATGGAGTCTTATCGTTAGAAGAAATAAAGGATACATTTTTATGGGAAACCCGCTCTCTCAAATAAGGTAAACGTCCCAATGGCCGGACAGGTCCCAGTTACCGAACAGAAAGTGTGTGCAAGAGAGACAGAAATACGATTTCGTATGGATGTCCGGAAAATGGGACGTCAACCTTAGCTGTCCGGTCATTGGGACGTTTACCTTACTTTTAGACTCCTGTCTGGACTGAGGGTTGTATAAAATTGATAAGAAAGTACTGAGATAGAATTTTCCGAACTCTCAACGATTGAGAGATATTTTTTTATAAACATTGAGTCATAGCGTCATGGAGTCATATGACTCTTTTTTTTTTTTCCTCCTTCGGCTTATCACGTACTCGCATGTAGCCAAAGTCATATGACGCGTTTGAATTTTTCATATGACGCGTTTGAATTTTTTTTTGTTTTGGCACACCTTAATCTACTATCTACTTCTATCTATCTATCTATCTATCTATCTACTACATTTTATATTTTATACATTTTATATATTTTTATTTTATTTTTTTTAATCATTATTATATTATATTATATTATGTTATATTATGTTATATTATATTATATTATATTATATTATATTATATTACATTACATTACATTACATTACATTACATTACATTACATTACATTACATTACATTACATTACATTACATTACATTATATATTATATATTATATATTATATATTATATATTATATATTATATATTATATATTATATATTATATATTATATATTATATATTATATATTATATATTATATATTATATATTATATATTATATATTATATATTATATATTATATATTATATATTATATATTATATATTATATATTATATATTATATATTATATATTATATATTATATATTATATATTATATATTATTATTATTATTATATTATATTATATTATTTTTATTTTTATTTATATTTATATATTTATAAATATATATGGGGCTTTCCACGTCACATTTACCCCTGTCGTACCACACCCCCTTCGATTTGGATAATTTTTTAGTATGATGTTACAACCGACCCAAAAGGGTCTCTGAATTAATTTCAGATTTTTCTAACCAACGGCTAAATTAAAAAAAAAAATCGAAAAGTCGATTCCGGAAACGCCATTTTTCAAAATCTGAAAAAATTCACACAAATTTCATAATTTAAAATATGATTTGTAATCATCACTCGATAATGGGCTCTCAATATTTACTATTTTTTCGCAAGTTTTTAGGTTTTTCATGTCAGAATTGGAGTTTTCATCTGTTTAATCGGTCATAACTTTCTCAAATGAAATGAATTTTAATTTTTCTGAAATTTAGAGAAGTTGAAATGCATTATTGTTTGAGAAAGTTATGACGGATTGAAAAGATAAAAACTCCAATTCTGACATGAAAAACCTAAAAACCTGCGAAAAAAATAGTAAATATTGAGATCCCATTATCGAGTGATGCTTACAAATCATATTTTAAATTATGAAATTTGTGTGAATTTTTTCAGATTTTTAAAAATGGCGTTTCCGGAACCGACATTTCGATTTTTTTTTAATTTAGCCGTTGGTTGGAAAAATCTGAAATTAATTCAGAGACCCTTTTGGGTCTGTTGCAACACCATACTAAAAAATTATCCAAATCGAAGGGGGTGAGGTACAAAACGGGTAAATGTGACGTGGAAAGCCCCATATATATATATATATATATATTAGGGTGGCGCAAAAAAACCGACTATTTTTTTTTTTTTGAGTCTCGAGTGAAAAAATGTTAGTTTTTGATGTTTTAAGAGCCCTCTCCAAAGGACAGCTCAAAAAAAAAATTTTAAGAGGTCGCTCCAAATTTTTTTAAATTTCAAAAATCGTCAAAAATCGTCAAAAATCGAATTTTTTTTTTCTAATTCGAATTTTAATTTTTTTTTCTCGTTACGGTATAATTTTACAGACCAAAAAAAAATAAGTTTCTGAAAGTTTCAGTTCAAAATTTAAATTTTGAAAGGTCGCTCATAATTTTTTTTAATTTATCAGTGCATACTTTAGATTTTTTAATTATTTAATTATTAAAAAATTATGAGCGACCTTTCAAAATTCAAATTTTGAACTGAAACTTTCAGAAACTTATTTTTTTTTGGACTGTAAAATTATACCGTAACGAGAAAAAAAATTAAAAAAAAAAAAAAATCGATTTTTGACGATTTTTGAAATTTAAAAAAATTTGGAGCGACCTCTTAAAAATTTTTTTTTTAGCTGTCCATTGGAGAGGGCTCTTAAAACATCAAAAACTAACATTTTTTCACCCGAGACTCAAAAAAAAAAAAAATAGTCGGTTTTTTTGCGCCACCCTAATATATATATATATATATATATTAGGGTGTCCGTTATTTCCCGAATTGACTTTTTCTACTTGGGTATGGGTCAAATCATTAGTTTAGAGCCTAAAAAGAATTATGCTATTTTTTTTTTTTTTTTTAAGTGCCATTAACCCCTGCCTGTAGGACGATACTTGTCCCATTTGATTAACATGGGATTTTTGCCCTTTTTAGACTTTAATTTTTTTTTCGCTTACTACTTTCATTACCTCACCAAATATTGTTGATTCTACTACTGTTCTGACCTCTTTGGATGGACATATTTTTATATTGGCGAAAAAAAAAGTTTTCACAAGTTTTGATGTTTTTTTCAAAATTTATTTTACTGTATCTTTCAGTAAATTTCGAATATTTTCGAATACTTTTGAATTTTTTGACTTTTCAATGCTTTTTGTTTGAATTGAAAAATATTCGAAAGATATTAGACAATATGGTAAAAAAAAAATTTTACCGCTTCCAAACTCAACATTTTTTTTTTCCATCAATATAAAAATATGTCCATCCAAAGAGGTCACCACAGTAGTAGAATCAACAATATTTGATGGGGTAATGACAGTAGTCAGCGAAAAAAAAATTAAAGTCTAAAAAGGGCGAAAATCCCATGTTAATCAAATGGGACAAGTATCGTCCTACAGGCAGGGGTTAATGGCACTTTAAAAAAAAAAAAAAAAATAGCATAATTCTTTTTAGGCTCTAAACTAATGATTTGACCCATACCCAAGTAGAAAAAGTCAATTCGGGAAATAACGGACACCCTAATATATATATATATATATATATGGGGCTTTCCACGCCAACTTGACGAACGTCTGACCCTGACCATCTCGGATTTCATCGACTCTTTTTTAAATAGTGGTCTGCAGGTTCAGGATCTCCAAAAAATTTTTTTTCAATTTTTCATAATGGCCGTTATTTATTTATAATTTTTGAAATGAACTCAAAGTTCGACCCATTTTAAAATTCTGAAAAAATTCTGAAAATTTCTTTCAAATTTGAGGATCATTTTAAGCCCTTATATAGAGTGGTCAGTATAATAGAATCCTTGGGAAAAATCAAAGAAAATACTTGAGATTTAGTTGTTTTTTTTTTTTTTTTTTTTTTTAACGTCATTTTCTATCAAAACAACTCGTAGCTCATAATTGGAGAAAAGCCAAACAAAAAAATGGAGAATTTTTCATTTTTTATCTCAACCCAACATCATGATGTAGAAAAATCATTTTCAGTTAATTAATGAGGTTCAAAATGCAGAAATAATTTGACCTTCCTATGTCAAATATCGTGAAAGATAAATAACTTTTACTTAAAGTCTGAAAAATGTACTTATTTTGGAGTTTGTAACTGGATCACATTGGTATATATCTGAACTCATTAACGTATCAATTTCCAGAAAAAGTAGGTATGGATTTCAAAACCTACAAATAATGACGACATAGATGAAAATATTGTCCAAAGATTTTATTCCGATGCGTGTATACAAAAATATTCACTTTTTCTCTTATTTAACAATTGTATACAATTTGGATATTTCAGATTGAGAGAAATTTTTGACTTCGACTTTATTATTTGTGCGAGGAATTAGGCAGTGGAGTTTCTGGGTATCGGGTATACGTTTCGCAGTTTTATGTCGTGTACCCTGATCAATTTTTGCCAGCTCATGAGAAAGTTCATCAAATTCTCAATTTTTTTGTTTGGTTTTTCTCCAATTATGAGCTACGAGTTGTTTTGATACAAAATGACGTTAAAAAAAAAAAAAAAAAAAAAAAAAAATCTCAAGTATTTTCTTTGATTTTTCCCAAGGATTCTATTATACTGACCACTCTATATAAGGGCTTAAAATGATCCTCAAATTTGAAAGAAATTTTCAGAATTTTTTCAGAATTTTAAAATGGGTCGAACTTTGAGTCCATTTCAAAAATTATAAATAAATAACGGTCATTATGAAAAATTGAAAAAAAATATTTTTGAGATCCTGAACCTGCAGACCACTATTTAAAAAAGAGTCGAGGAAATCCGAGATGGTCAGGGTCAGACGTTCGTCAAGTTGGCGTGGAAAGCCCCATATATAAACTACTCAACAAAATTAAAGGCCCCCTCCTAGCATAACCTGCCATTTCCAGACGCCTTGACCGATTCACTTGAGATTTGTACCAGGGCTAGTCCAAAGTGTTTCCAACTTGACCCCGAAGCTGATTTTCTGTATCGTCAAGACTTGCGATGTGGCACTCCGAAAACCAACCCTCTGCGTAAAATCAAAGTCACAGGTCTGTAGCACTGGGTTCCAACACCGATTTTGTGCCCAAAAAATGTTTGAACAACTTTTGGTCGAGCCAGACGATTCGGTCCACTGCTGAATCATACACCCTTGCCTATTCAACGCCTCCGCTTCCATCCCTCTATGATCCGGGGTTGAACAAAACATTTTGACACATTTTCGAGCATCGGAGACACAAAAGTCTTTCCGAATCGTTTTCGCGATTCAGCCGAGCACTTGCAGCCCACTTGTCCCTGAGTAACTGCAACCAACCCCTGAACAACCCTTAGCCTAGCAGTAACTTTTCACTCCCAGCTACGGAATCCTAGGCTAGGCGCAAAATCGATGTTGGAACCCGGTGCTACAGACCTGTGACTTTGATTTTACGCAGAGGGTTGGTTTTTGGAGTGCCACATCGCAACCCTTAAAGATACAGAAAATCGGCTTCGGGCTCAAGTTGGAAACACTTTGGACTAGCCTTGGTCCAAATTTCAAACGAATCGCTCGAGGCGTCTGAAAATGGCGGGTTATGCTAGGGGGGGGCCTTTAATTTTGTTGAGTAGTTTATATTATATTGAGATCCCATTATCGAGTGATGATTACAAATCATATTTTAAATTATGAAATTTGTGTGAATTTTTTCAGATTTTGAAAAATGGCGTTTCCGGAATCGACTTTTCGATTTTTTTTTTTTTTTAAATTTAGCCGTTGGTTAGAAAAATCTGAAATTAATTCAGAGACCCTTTTGGGTCGGTTGCAATATCATACTAAAAAATTATCCAAATCGAAGGGGGTGTGGTACGACAGGGGTAAATGTGACGTGGAAAGCCCCATATATAAATATAAATATATAAATATAAATATATAAATATAAATAAAAATAAAAATAATATAATAATATAATATAATATAATAATAATAATAATAATAATATATAATATATAATATAATACAATATAATATAATATAATATAATATATAATATATATATATATATAATATATATATATAATATTGCCGCCCTAGGATATAGCCTAGTTAGCCTGTGCCTAAATATGGCGCTGGCTACACGGGAAGGCAACATTTAACACAATCTATTTATCATATTTTTATTATTTTTTCAACTAATTGAATTCATTTTGCATAACTTATATATAGCCTATGTTATTCGGGAAAACCTAAGGAACATTTTGGTGTAAGTTTCATGTAAATCGGTCCACTGGTTCTCGAGTTTAGCGGTAACAAACATACAAACATACAAAGCCTTTTATATATATATATATATATATATATATATAAAAGGCTTTGTATGTTTGTATGTTTGTTACCGCTAAACTCGAGAACCAGTGGACCGATTTACATGAAACTTACACCAAAATGTTCCTTAGGTTTTCCCGAATAACATAGGCTATATATAAGTTATGCAAAATGAATTCAATTAGTTGAAAAAATAATAAAAATATGATAAATAGATTGTGTTAAATGTTGCCTTCCCGTGTAGCCAGCGCCATATTTAGGCACAGGCTAACTAGGCTATATCCTAGGGCGGCAATATTTCAAAGGCAGCACAATCGCGGGCGGCAACCGGGTCCAAAATTATATTTGCGTTTTGTTTTTTTTTTTTTCTTGCACCAACTTGCACCATGTTAAAATTCTATTGAATCTGTTGGAAAATATTACGTCTCAAAAAACTTCCACCGACGGGCGGAGGAAGGTTATGCACCTCGAACGCTAGGCGGGTGCAGCTGAAGCCCGTCATTAAATCGGTTTCAAATACCCTCAATATACTTATAGATATACATGCCTACAGTATATATATCAAACACCTATACTCGGTTTCCGGGTCGATTGGTTCGTCATACTTATAACACTGTCACTATTCAATTACTCATTATACGTACTACAAACTTTCTCTCAGGGTCATTATATATTTCAAATTATCATCATATCCTGATTGTAAAAAATAGACCTTATCTTGTCCATGACGATCGATTATGCAGATTTTACTCTGTAGTTTAATCGACTATACGGGGTGAGTCTTTTCAAAGGTCCAAAACGGGTGCGACTTAGTACTTACGGCGAAGGCACGCATTCAGCCAATCAGGTAAACAATTATCTGGGTGAGGATAGGGTAGCAATGCTTAATCACGAATCACAGCGTGCGTTTACCGCAAGTAAGTCCCACCTATCTTGGACCTTCGAAAAGACTCACCCAGTATGTATATGCAGTAGAGTTATCTCGTACAGTCAAGGCAAGTGATTCTGAAGCGCCGTGTTTGAGGTATCCGAGCAACCGAATGTACGTTGTTTTTAATTTTCTTCGAATTGGTATGAATTAAAGCAGCCTCTGCTCCCGCGATAAGTCAGTGCTCTTCTCTGCGCGGGATAGAGGAGGTCGTTTTTTGTTATTAATAAATTATTGAAAGTTATGTGGATTGACGCTCTCTGAAAATAAACAAATGAAGTTCCCCATCCCGCGCAGAGCAGATCACTGATTTATCGCGGGAGCAGATGTTTCTTTAATTTCATACCAACTTGAAGATATTCGAAAGCAACGTGTATGTTCGGTTGCTCGAGTACCTCAAACACGGCGCTTTAGAATCTCTTTCCTTGACTGTACATGGTGTAATTGTTGCACTCAGAGACCAAGTACATATTATACGTCTTGACGTGTACTATGCCTGTAAGTGCGAGTGTAGCGTGAGTGTGAGAGTGAGTGTGAGTTGAGTGTGAGTGTGAGTGAGAGTGTGAGTGTGAGTGAGAGTGTGAGTGTGAGTGTGGGTGCGAGTGCGGGCTCTGCGCGGTGAGTCGAGAGTGAGGTATTTATGGCACGGCAGAAGAAGCGAAGGAGTTCAGAGGGGGATAAGGGGGGGAGTGAGTTACTCTCACTCCCTCAGTTTTATTATCGTAATAACATTAACGGCGGCCTCTTTGAGCCAGCTCAAAGAGACATGCTTTGCACTACGGCGGCAGAAGCCTGGCGCACATGACGAGCTTATTAATGCGTATTGCGAGAACCATACAATTTATATATATTATATATACTCTTTCTTTGTATATACCTACTAATATTATAGTATTTAATATCGCAGGTGAAGTTCTAATTCCCAATTTTTATATAGTAGAGAGATAATGTTTATTTTCCTAACAGCGTGCGCAAAATTCGACTTTGCGCACGGGTTTGCGTGCGCAAAGTGCCTCAGTCCCTCATTGTTGAACTGGGATGCGATTCTCTAACTTTTGCGCTAACTTAGCGCTCGATTCTACGCCAATGTGCTTTTCCACTAGCACCCGTTCACCCCCGATAGCGTCCATAAGCTCGGTTTTCGGGTGTCAACAAGCGGAGGTCGCCATGCAACTGCCCGAGAATCAACAATTAGCACGAGCGCTAAGTTAGCGCAAAAATCACAGAATCGCACCCCTGGTAACGTCATCCAGTCGTGTAGGCTACGGCCGTAATTCCATTTGCTAGTTAGAGTTATCACAGAGTCGAGTTTTGCCTTCTGTTCAATTGTTGATTGTTGATAATAAACGTTTAAGTTGCTTAGCGACCTTGTATTTGGTTGTTTTTCATTGCTCTTGTGATCAAACTTCGCACAAATTTTTTTTATTGAATTATGCATTTTTAATTTATTTTTAATCGTTTAATATTATATACGAGTTACCAATGTTGTCGAATTTTGCGCAGCTTGTTAGGAAAAATAGTATACGCAACTAGTGCGCATAGGTGAAATTTTTAAAATCTTTTTTCAGCGGTTTCTCTAATATTTTTTCTTTCTTCAAGACCAATCCCAAAAGCTTGTATTCACTAGTTGAAATTTCTTGCCGCACTAAAAGTTAGATAGCGGAGTCAAAAATAGAGATAGCCCAATTTTCCAAGCGGCGGTTTAAAGTGGACAAATTTACCTTCATTTTGTTGCTTTAGAAATTTTTTTACAACTATTTTCAGACCCAGTACGCATTTTTGATTAAAATCCTGAAAAAATGAATGCTTTTCTTATGGGAAAAAGTAAGGTTTTCTAGGCGTGGGTAAATATGGACGAAAAAGATTGAAAAAAATTTGACATTTTTTTAAAATTATTTCGAACCACTTTGAGGGGTGGCCCCATCAAAATTCGATTTCACCCTTTTTAAGGACAGGTCCAATGTATATAATATAATGTTGCTATTTTACTTACCCGCGCATTCCGCGCATGACCTCGTAACAACCCGTGTTTGCGAGCAGATTGCAAGAGCAGCTAATAATACGAATGAAAGACGGAGAAGCGCAGAAGGAAAATATAGTGAAGATGAAGATGAAGATGTAGTTAAATATATATGGGTGGGGATTGGGATGGAGAATATCTACGGTTGCAGATAAGCATCGACATTTCTCCATTTAATTACCTCCACAGTCGCTGCGACGCTGATTGAATTGGCATCCGTACCTAATCCATTGGTCAGGGTTGTAATGAGTACCAATCTGACGCATGACGAGATTTTCTCTGCAGGATAGATGCAATTTTCCACACATATACCAAGAGGTTACGTGGAAAGTGATGGTTTCAAGCGCATGGGCGCTAATTTATTCGAATATCCTTGGTGGCAGAATTGCGCTAGCAGCGCCATTTTCGTTTGATAACAATCGAAATCCAATAGCGGACGGACTCTGAGGATATTCGTCGCAAGTCTGAAATTGGCGGCCCTCGTCATATTCTAATGAGTCAGCGCCGGCGCGCTTAAAACCATCACTTTCCACGTAACCTCTCGGTATGAGCCATGACGCAAACGAAACATCGATGGGGTCTTTTGTGTCAGACGAAATTTGTTTTGAGTTTTCTTTGTCTTGTTATAATAGTCCAAGAGCTGACGACATATTTCTGTGCCTCATCTGGTCACACTGCAGACTCGTGAGGAATGTTTATTCATGCCTCGTAGATCATGAAAAAAATAGTCTCGATCCCCAGATCCAGGGATAAAGGGGTGTGATTGCTTGATGAACATGTGAAAAAAATACCTATTTTTACCCCATGTGTGCATGAATGAAACCACTTCGGGGGGTTAATTTATTGAAAAATAAGTGGGGGAAGTGCGATGGGCAAACGCCCAGGGTGGAAACACAGTTGCTCCAACCCCTCAAGAAATTCAAAAAATACGTCCCAGAAGGAGACTGTTCCCCCTTCATCCCCGCTCTACGCGTCTGTCCGTATTTTCCTGGTCATCTATGGACCAAACACTATCATCCCTCAAAATTTCACCAATGTTCGAATGGAGAAATTGGAGAAAAAAAAATTACATGTTCGGCGGCGTCTGTTCACCCGTAATTTCCACCCTGGGCGTCTGCCCATCGCACTTCCCTCACTTATTTTTCAATAAATTAACCCCCCGAAGTAGTTTTATTCATGCACACATGGGGTAAAAATAGGTATTTTTTTCACATGTTTATCAAGCAATCACACCCCTTTATCCCCGGATCTGGGGATCGAGAATATTTTTTTCATGATCTACGAGGCATGAATAAACATTCCTCACGAGTCTGCATTGTGACCAGATGAGGCACAGAAATATATCGTCAGCTCTTGGACTATAATATGTCATATTCAGTTCAAAATCTAAAACAAATTCTCATTTCGAGTATCAATTAGTTTTTATATTACTACTACCGAATCCATTAAAAATGTTGTCGAGAAATATGAAAGGAAAATTCTAAAGTACGACACGAAATCTGTTTCTATGTGAAATGAAAAGAAAAAGGTGCACTCAAAAAAGAAATAAAAAATGAAATTCGAAAATGCTATAGCAGTTTAGTCTTTGAAGTTCGTAATATGGCACGTGACGAGGATGGCTTCGGTGACCAGAATCTCGAATAGTCAAACATAAAAGCATCCCGGCTCGTAACTCATCTCCAAAATCTTCACCCGCTCAGCTTAACTCATTTTGGCTACTCGATTTATCTCACCGTCGTCAGCTGCTGCAGCATGCTTCGTGAAACATCAAAAGACGTTAGACGATTGGAGAAATTCGTTGTTTTATTTGAGAATTGAAGAATGATTCCAAATGCATGTCTTATAATTCAGATATGAAAAAGAATACATTGAGAAATCTTCATAATTATTCCTATAATTGACTATTTTTCTTCACTAGCTTTGGGACAATACAATTGTGGTCATTTTCGTTCGAATGAGAACTACTTTTACCCATGTCTTCTAGGTATACGTGAAACCTATATCCCCGATCATAATTCCCTTTCCAAAAAAAGATAACATGCAGTATCCAATCTAACAATAAGCATTTCATTTATCGATTACAATAACTGCAATCCAACGAAGGAATATAAAAACTGTCAACCACCTAATCGTTTGAATGGTTATTCTCCAACCTTGTTCCGAAGGTCCCTAATAAATTATGTGGTAGTTATATCTCTCTGAGGTATAGATAAAAACAGAAGGAACAGATGCTCACATAATATCGCGTGAATAAGAGTGTATAGTAACTAATGTAAGAGGCTGATGTAAATACCTATTAAAGTAAATACGAAGATGAGAGGTGCTATTTAAAGACTCTAGTATATAGGAGTTCAACTTTCAGGTTGTTTCACCAAAAAAAAAAGAGAAGGGTGAGTGTGGGAGAGAGGTTAAGGGGCTTCGGAAGGGGTTCAACCAAACTCGAGCTTTACCGAACTCCATAGAGGTTCTAAGTTCGCTTGTTTATTCAGTGGCGTTCTTTGATGTCTCTCGAGTGGACGGATACGCTGCGAAAGGGTGCACCGCCACGTCGCAGCGACATGACGACCGCGACGTCAACGTCGACTTCAAATGCATCATAATACGTCGTCGCCCTACACCGGATAGGGTGAAGGAAACAGAAAGATAAAAAAAAAAATCACGAAAAAATTCATATTGAATTCGCAATATAATACACTCCACAAATTAATTAACGGTCCCGCATCCAAATCTCTGAGAAGCAACCAGTTTCAAATAGGGTCATGTCATTCGGTGAAGTATCGAAAAAGATTGGAAAAACAAAATTATGGGAAAGTTTCCAATTTCAACTTCAAGATGACTCATTTTCAAACTTGTCGGCAATTTTCATTGATTTAACCTTGCGGGTTTGAATGAAAATTCGCGTAGCCTAGGTAGCATAGGTGCGAAACAGTTCTTTAAACTTCTCCCTGATGTGCAAAAAACAAAAGAGTCCAAGTTCACAACAATGCATTATCGAAACTTTTTGTTCGGTAATCTATTTCAACGAATTATAACTTCATGAAAGAAGGCTTTTATTTTGAGCTCTTATACTTTATAGGTGCACCGTTCATTTTTGTGCCGATCGTAGAGATGTGTCGCCCTTTGAATGAAAATCGTGCAAGTCCAGTTGGCCTTACATTGAAAAAAATCCAAAAATATATCCTAACAATGTCATTCCTTTACCTTTGAATATTAATGTTTTTATTTGAAATTTCATTATGTTCCTCTACAATCCACCTAAAAAAGATCGTATTAGTGAGCAAGTGAAGAATATGAAGAAAAAAACTTTAAGAAAAATGTGATTTGTGACTATTTATTTTTTTTATCATTTTTTTTTTTTTTTTTTTTTTTAATTTATTTCAATGATGCCCACCATCAAAATGAATCACTATATAATGCAAATTAGTAGTTGTGAAAAGATCAAGTCTTAATATTCAGATTTAGAAGTCGCTCAAGACCTTTGAAAGTTTATTAGAATTTTTTTTTTTTTTTTGTTTAATTCTTGAGCGACCTTTAAATATTAATATTTTTACTTGAAATTTCAGTGTGTTCCTCTACAATCCACCTAGGAAAGATTGGATTAATGAGCAAGTGAAGAATATAAAAAAAAAATCGATTGCGTTAAATTTCAACATTTTCAAAATTTTTGAGCGACCTCTACAAAAATTTTTAATTAAGCTAAAATTTGGAGAGGGCTCTTAAAATTGATCAAACTGACAAATTTTCATGTGAGCTTAGAAAAAAGGCGAAAAAATATTGCTACCCCAATGCACATGTACACACGGGGTCATGGATTCTGAGACGGCTAGGTTTTTGGCTCGGGTCAATTTGGCCCGGGTGTGACGAGCTCGATTGAAATCGAAGGTGTGACCACGAAGGGTTAATATATGTCATATTTTTCTCCCGTGGTGAGTCTACAATTTTATGAATTCATTCGTTATGTGTTCACTAAAAATCACATTATTTTTAATTAAATTTTTCATAATCAACATTTATTCAAGGACGTTCCCAAAGAAAATCACTTTTCTTACGATCATCTTGAAAATTTAAATATGTATACTTATTAATGTTCTTCATACGTAGAAAAAGTTTCAATACTCCTTGCGGCACTAAATTTTGAGAATTTGTTTGTTAAAATTTACATTTTTAATATACGAACCCTATACCGGTCTAGGTTGAAACGGATGTTTCGTGATATAACAATGGTAATTTTCTTACGAATTTTTTGAAAAACTTGGAATGATCAATTGGAAATGTAACAAATATTGTCGTATAAAGAAAATTATAGCAAGCGGTATTCGTTTTTTTTATAAAATATGTTGAAAGTGAGCTACTTTTGATTGTTTTCGACTTTCTTCACGTAATCTAGTGACTAGAAGATCGCGATTTGATAACGTCGCACTACGTGGGAAGTTATATTATTTTTTTCATTTCTGCGCATGTGGGACAGGGCGAAAGAGTGCGCTGCGCATCAACTATTTTTTCATTGTGTACATGTTAGTTAACATAGTTAGATTTGCTGCAGGTTGAGCACCACTGCTCCTTGGGAACGTCCTTAACTCACAATTAGATGTGTTAACTAATAAATACATGATAATTGAACCAATTACAAATTTATTGAATAAGAATTATTTTCAATAAATAATTACAGTTAATATTAACAATTAATAATTATAAATAGTTGAATAAACTTTTTTTTATAAGTTTTCGAATTGAATTTCTTTATTATAATTGTCTGTTTGTTTTTTAGTATTTAGTATTCGCTCCGTGCACACCTATAGACTCAATCCAAAGTAACAATGTGTAGTCGTGTACAGTACACTGTACACTGTACACGCATACTAGTGGCGACGCCTATAGCAGGGATCGGCATTTTACCAGGAAAAAATGAATGTATGTACACGAATACACATTCGCACTTTGGTGAGAGTGCATAGGTGTACACGAAGCGAATAGGTATATACAGGGAAGAAATCTTGATACTGCACAGTCAAAGTGCCTGACTGCGCATGCGCGAGTTTCGTCGTCCGCTGAGGCAGGTTAGCCATCCCGAGTTTTAGCTGTCAAACTTTGTTTTTGGCGGCGATGTAATTGATACGAATTTTTGAGGTTATAATCTCAAATGCCACTTTTATTTTGATAATGACGTTAAATAAAAATGAACAACAACATAACCTCAACTGACTAATCTACGCGCGAAAGTTTGACAGCTCTTGCTTCATTTCTCGCAAGTTAGCACCCCTGCCGCATACGTCATAATATTACCGCGAGACCATCTCACCGACCAATAAAATTGAATTATTTGGCGCATGCGCAGTTAGGCGCATCGACTGTGCAGTATCAAGGTTTCTTCCCTGTATGTGGGCGTTTCTCTACAAACTGGGAAACTTCGTGTCTCACGAAGATTTCACCCATAAAATGACTCGAATTAGATATTATTTTTTACCATAATTGATGTTAACAAGTTGTTTGAAAGGGCCAATAGTCTAAAAATATTAGAATAAATCCATAACCAGGAAAATTTTCACATCAAGATCCCTAAAAAACAGTCCGCTGTTATGTCCCAGATGCAAAATCGCAATTATTTTGTGACGTGTAGTGAACAAGTAATAATATTTTTTAATACTACTCTAGTATAGTTGTTCATAATAAAGGCATTTCACAATTTGCATGGTTATAATTTTTCAATTTACTATTTTTACGCCGAAATTGTGAGCTGACATAGAAAAAAAGAACTGACATAGAAAATCTCAGCCATCTATACACTGACATCCTATCTAGTAATTTCAAAAGAAGAGCCATACCGGGATGATTTCTTGATAGTATACAGGTGACAGCGCATGCGCCAAATAATTCATTTTCATTGGTCGGTAAAGTCGTCACGCAGTGGTATTTGAGGCCAGCCTGCCTCAGCATACGACGAAACTCGCGCATGCGCAGTCACCTGTATACTGTCAAGAAATCATCCCGGTATAACACAAGCTGCGAATACACCACCTGGTCACACAGGTAACCCAAGGTGACGTCATTCACACAACCTACATCTCACACCTAGCTTATCACGATATTACATTGTCTCAGCAGATGTCGCACATTACCTGCATCAAACACCTGACCAGTAATGTCGCGGTGTCATAATTTTCTGACCACAAAATTTTCCTTTCCATTAACGAGGAAACGACATCCCATGTCTTAGTGCAATCCTAGCTGGTAAAAAAACTTTATTGTAATTTTCTCTCTTTATATATCTTACATCTGTAGCTTTAAATGATTTAACTAATGTCTATCACCACATTTGTATCTAAATCTATGTCAACTGTCATTTTCAAACACGTGGATGAGCCACTAAACTCATTATACTCACAGCAATTTTATAATAAATATTGTTATAGCCTGAAGATGGCTGGCTGGGCCCAGCCGAAACGTCGCTCACCAAAAATCAAAGAGTTTTAATTTGACCCTCCCCGACGAATTCCCTCTTACTATTTTTAAATGTGACGTGTAAGGGGAGTTTATTGTTGAGTAGGCAATAATTTCATCTTCTATTTTGCTTTCATTTGTATGTTTTTTAGACGTTGATGTTTTTTGCTAGTTCTTTAACACAAAATTCCCGATATTATGAAGAGGTTTTCTTAATTGATCATTTTCTGTAGAAGATCCAGAAATGTATTTTTCTTGAGATGTCTTTGAATTTTTATTCATCATCGATTCTTCTTTTGAGTCAACTGCTGAGATGCTTTGTTCAGCTTCGGGACTGAGAAGTTCAGTATTAGGATGAACTTCAGATGGAGCTTGATAGCTAGTGGATGGTACCGGTTCTTCTGACATTAAAATTTGACTATAAATTTTTCTTTTGTTCGCTAATGAATTTTTTTGAACATGTGCATGTAATAGGCCCTATTTCTTGCATGTAAAACGAATAGAAAATCGCCCATTTCTTGGCAAGTAATGTCACATCGCAGCAGTACGACGAAAACAATGCCCGGTGAAACGTTCAGGATTGTCTAGACGCAAATAGTTAGCATAGGGGTTTTAGCCACGCGAAGCGTGCACGGAGAGAAATTTGGTACGCCACCTATACTGCGACCGATAGGTGCTATCTTTTTTGAAGTACAGCGAGCGTCACTCGCATGGGTATAATGTACAGTCCAAGCTAGGAGCGCTACTGTACCAAGAGGCACACATTGTATACTAATTGGCCGGGCGAGCAGCTATTCCATATTTTGGTATAACTGCTCTCCCTGGTCTGCTTTCTTTGGTGCAGCAGCTCTCCCAAAAAGTGCGTATCAGCTACCAAAAGTAAGGAACAGCAGCGCCACCACGCGTGGCACAGCAGGCGTACCGAATTTCTCTCCGTGTGGGTAAAACGTCCAAAATCACACGGAGTGAAGTAAAATTCTTTATAACATGTTACATGATTCATATCGTTCCTTCGATTTTTTAGGAAGTGAATCATGCCTAATTATTATGGCTTCTTCATTCAAGTTTCGAATTATTTCTTCTTCACTCAATTCATCATTTTTAGATAATTCATCTGAACTCACACGGAGAGAAATTCGGTACGCCTGCTGTGCCACGCGTGGTGGCGCTGCTGTTCCTTACTTTTGGTAGCTGATACGCACTTTTTTGGGAGAGCCGCTGCACCAAAGAGAGCAGACCAGGGAGAGCAGTTATACCAAAATATGGAATAGCTGCTCGCCCGGCCGATTAGTATACAATGTGTGCCTCTTGGTACAGTAGCGCTCCTAGCTTGGACTGTACATTATACCCATGCGAGTGACGCTCGCTGTACTTCAAAAAGGATAGCACCTATCGGTCGCAGTATAGGTGGCGTACCAAATTTCTCTCCGTGCATTTTAAAAATTTTTATTTAATTTTGAATTTTTTTACAAGTTAAATTAATAACTTTTTCAAATTTGATTTGATTTTATTTTTAATTATGCACAATGAAAGTACAGTAGAACCTCGTTTATCCGAGGTAATGTGGGGAGGAGGTACCTCGGATGAGCGAAAACTCGGATAACACAAAAGAAGTGAAAAATTCGAAAATTTCAATCATTTTTCGTGTATTTGAACCGGTAGAATGAAATTTAATCACTAAAGTATTTACATATGTATAAGCACCATAGTAGCGATCGCAAAATACTTCACGCGTACAGCATAGGCATAGCGGCTCTATCCGTTTTATTCGAGTTTTTCCGTATTATCCGAGCATACACCTCGATTAATGCGGAGTGCTCGGATCAGTCCGTTACCTCGGATAACGCGGAGTCTCGGTTGATCGAAGGCCGGATAAACGAGGTTCTACTGTATATTTTAATTTTAATTGATTTTATGTGTCATAGGCCGTAAAATCGCGATTTTAACCTCGCTTCGCTCGGTTTAAATGCGATTTTTAGCCTGGACACATAAAATTCTATATGCCATACGGCCCAAAAAGTATTTTCTGACGAATTTCATCATAATCCTCGCCTTCGGCTCGGATTATAAACTCAAATTCGTCGGAAAATACTTAATCGGCTTAGTGACATAATGTACTATTTTTTCCATGATTGTATGAAGAATTGTCATTTAATTTATGTTTAATTTATTCTCATTCACACGAAATTATTTGATTATTCACTCAAAATAAATAACTTCTATGAATATTATTTATAAATCGTTGCTAAGTTACGTGGTTGAATGAAACAAGTTTGTATGCGCTAAACATTTGGAGCATGCACACGAACATCGAAATATTACATTTTATTATTTTAATTTCAATCGAACTTTCGATCTCCGGGTGATAAAAAATTGTATACTATTACATCCAATAATTTTTTCAACTCCAAGTAAATTTTCTTTATCTATTAATTTCAATTTATTTTTACAATAATCTAGCCTGATTCACGTAATTATTCAATCATTTCCATTAACTTTTCATATTTCTTATTAATTAAAATTCATACATTCTATTCAAACTTTCCTTTTGAATTTCCATAAATTTTCCGTAATTCATTCAATCCGTCCAATTGTCAATAATTCAATCAATTCTCAATCATTTAATTAACTGTAACCATTCCAGTTAATCCACAATGATTCATCTAATTCATTATTTATAATTTATTCATTCATCGATTCATTATGAATTACAACTATGTAAAAACTGATTTACACGTCAATCCAACGAGTTATTTCCCCCGCGGTATTCTTAGGTTAGATTCGACGGTCATGGAGCATATGAAATGAAAAGAATAATTTCGTAAATTAATAGATTTAATGAATTTTAACGTATGACATATCCCCCTATATTCTTTGCATGTGAAGCGAACAAGTATCGGGTCCAGCGCTCCCGCGTACACTGCCGCGCGTGACGTGTCGCACGGATCCAGGGCCGGCTTAAGGCATGGGCTTGCGGGGCTATAGCCCAGGGCGCTCGGCCCCAAGGGGCGCTGAACCCCAGAGTTCTCTTGCACCAAATTCAGACCTTTTAGAGAAAATCTCATTCGAAAAATTATTCAAGAGCTTTGCTGCAATAAAGGCCAGAAAAGTCAGTTGTTAACTATTTGTGATGCGATATCATCCATGTATCGCTAGGGCGGTTCAGAGAAACGCTTCTTTTTTCCCCAGTATTGCTCATCAATATTTTTGTTCCTGTCCGAAGAAAAATGCCTCTCGCACAAGCTGCATTATTATATATTTCATTTATTAGTACATGCTGTTATATATGGTTATGCTTCTTCTTATACTGTTCATGGAGAACATAGTTGGTGTGTTCTTAAATACTTTTTTAGACTATGTAGTTGTATCTAACTTATTATAAATCTAACAGTCTCAACATGTACAGACATTCTGTGAAACCGGGAATCTGGCGGATGATATTTAGTACCTACTGCCGCATTGGCATTGATATCGAAATTTGAAAAATCGTGAAATTGAGTTTGTTGATAATCAAGATGCGCAGCAGCTTATGGAATCCCTTGTTGAAATTGTGGTGAAATAGTAGATTACACGCCTAGGCCAGTAAAGTAAGAAATGTCTCAGATCACCTGTAATTGTCGGCCATGGCGAAGCTGAGGTCGACAAACATGTGATCTGAGGCTTTCTTATTTACTGGCCAAGGTGTGGATACTAATTTTCTGTTCGACGCAGCCGGAAAGCGGCAACTTCGTTTAGCGCAGCGGCCCGAAAGTTGACGCTTTCCGGCCGGAGGACAGAAAAAGGATTTAATGACCGGCTGTGCATTTTTTACAACAATTTCAACAACGTATTCGATAAGCTGCTGCGCATCTCAATTATTAACAAACTCAATCTCACGATGTTTCAAATTCCTATATCAATGCGGCAGTACTAAATATCATTCGCCAGATCTCGAATTCCACAGAATTTCTTTACATGTTGAGACGAACGAAAACCTTGAAGAGCGCCTCGATCTCTGAACTTTGAAATTACCAGAAGGCTGCATTTTCTTGAAATTTCAACATCGGTGCGGCAGTTGCAAAAAGAATCATGCGGGCCTCGGCTTTTGCGAAAATCCATTTTTTTTATGAACAGAAGGATTCAAGGACCAAGATGCGTGCAACATGCGCTATTTACGCGATCGTTTAATTTTGTCCCTCAACTTTCTCAGCCATCGACCTCGCGTTGTTTTTTAATAAGGAATAATGGGGGGCGCTTTCCTAAGCTTAGCCCATGGGCGCATCTAACCTTAAGACGGCCCTGCGCGGATCAATCGCTTTTTAAATATAGTTTCCATCGGAGTTCCATTTTAAAACTTACAGATTTTATGGAGAATGAATCAAAGGAACGTGCTTGTATTTTTTCAGAAATGCGAAGGAGGCATTCGTCTCGAAAATCGCGTTTAAAAAATACAATTGTTCATAACAAATAGAAAATTTGATAGCACGAAAATACAATTCAAGAGCTTTGGAATGAGTTTTTGCTATGAAGTGGAAGTTAGCGGAAGATAGCCAGCAGAAAATAAGATCATTTATTCATTTCGGCGATAAAAAAAAGTGGACGAATATCAAGTTTCGTCGTTTGCACACCCTCAATTAAGTCGTTTCGATGTCATTCGACGATCGTCAGAGACGTAATTTCCGTAGCGTGTGAGAATCGCTGCGCGCGGGACGCGTGCGCTTATTTTCTGCTGGCTATCTTCTGCTAACTTCCACTTCGTGTGTTTGCTGACATCTGTATGACTGAGGGAACCGGAGATATTAATGTTTAAAGGAGAGCGCGATTTCGATTTTTGATGGTTTTTTCGAAAATTCAACCCCTTGTAACTTCTAAGCCCTAAGCTTCTAAGTGAATAACAACGTTTGCAATCTTTCTTGAGTTTTTCAAGACTACTGCGATATGCACACCAAAAAGAGTTGACGTTAAAACTGAAAGTCTGAAAAATGAAAAAAAAATATCGCAAAGAATAAGAAGAAAAAAATAACAAAAAATGAGGAGAAACAGATCGTGAAGAATGAAAAGAAAAAAATTGCTAATAATGAAAAGAAAAAGAACAGTTAAAAAAATTGATACAGTTTTGTTATATTTGATGTCTGATTTAATCAAATTGCAATCAGTTTTGCAAATTGTCATTTTTAAATATTGAAGATACCTATTAATATTTATCATATTAAAGAATTTTATTCTAATAATATGAATGACGTTTTAATGTTTTCTTGCAAATAAGGAAGCTCATACATACTCGCGTCAGTCGGCACAAATGAAGCCGGCACTACCTATAACTTCTCATATTTCCGAAAATACAGTATGAAAATTATTGTAACTTACCAAACATATACTTCGAACCATTATGAACAACTTCCTCGCTGACAGTTTTGTACAAGTATAAGATTTGTTAATGTTTTTTTAATCCTAAAAGTTTGCTCCATGCTGAGCGGCGGTTGCATACGTTCAGGGGCTTGTCCGTCTGGCGCGAGCGCGGAAGTCGTTATTCGATCCGGACTTTCAATTTCAGAGAGATGTTAAATACCAGCTATAGATGTTATTGACAATCGTTGCATGGAAACAAACAAAATTGTAGTCATTATCCCCCATGAAATACTCAACATTAAATTTTTTTTTTGCTTTTGTGGCTGATCTCCGATTTAGAAGATAGCCTGACTCAACATTAAAGAATAATATTTGGATCTTATAATGTTTGTTTCCATGCAACGATCGTCAATAACATCTATAGCTGGTATTTAAGGTCCATCCCTAGTCGCCCACCTCCCTCTGGTCGAAATGTGTCACATTTCGACATTTCACATTTCACAATCTGAGCCCAAGCGTCAAAAACGCAAAAAAGGCCAACGCTGCGCAAATTCAAATTCAATTCCGAACACATACGTCCAAAAAAATATTCGTTTAATGCGAAAATAAAGTCTACAGATGATTTTTACATTATTCGAATGTTTTTTAATTCGATTTGCTCGAAGAATTACGTAAAAACAATCTGTAGACTCTATTTCCGCACGAAACGAACATGTTTTTGGACGTCTGTGTTCGGAATTGAATCTGAATTTGCGCAGCGTTGGCCTTTTTTGCGTTTTTGACGCCTGGGCTTGGATAATAATCGAAATGTGACACATTTCGACCAAAAGGAGGTGGGCGACTAGGGGTGGGCCTCAACATCTCTCTCGAATTTTCGCCAAAGAATGAAAATGATTTTCGATCATAAAATTCAGTATTGAAAAAAAAATTAGGGAAATCCTTATGTTAAATCAATGGAAAAAAGAAAAATGCTCGGCGCCAGATCAAAAAAAATTATTTCTTCACTTGCTTCGGTGCAAATTCTTTATTATATCTGCCCCGAATTACTTCATCGGTGGAAAGTTAAAAAAAAAAACTGTGTTTCATTTGAAACAGTATAATGTATAGGTGGAGTTTATCTCGCGAATCGCAGCCTCTGACATTAAATACACACCACGACATACATGACTATAAGTAGACGTTGCTCCTGGTGCAGTCAATGGCCGATCGTTATCAGCCGACTATGGGTTTTATCGGGAATATAATTTACAAAATCGAAATGGTGTTGCGGCGCCATTCATGTTCGGCGTTATCGTTGAGCGCCGCTGAACCAACCTAACGATAAATTGTCCCGCCTGGTGCACTATGATACACCATACGCATTTATGCGTATGTATAGCAGTTACTCCTGCAACGTCGCAGGATGAGCTACTTAATTATTATACGATTTCACAATTCCGCAGTAATTATTATACCTCGCCTTAATTTTACCACCAGATATTTTCGGTCCTAAATTATACATATATACAGGGTGGTCCATTTAAGTTGGCACAGCAGGATATCTTGAGAACCACCCATTTTAGAGAAAAATGTTCAAAATAAAAATTTCTTGACTTGAAGGGGGCAAAACACTGTGCTATCGTACTTTTCATATGGTGGAGGTTTACCAGGTCATTTAGAGGTCAACATTGTTTTTTTCAATAGGAACGTATACTTTTTTTCACAGATTCGCATTTTACACTGAATAATACAAAACTTTTATCCCAAGTTTTTTTTTTCTATGACATCAATTTTTTTTAATTTTTCCAAATTTTTTTTATTTCTAATTTTTTTTTTTTTTGTCCATTTTTCACAACGTCTTGAGGAATATATTGAAGTGAATGGGCATAATTTTGAGCATCTATTGAAGTAAATTTATTTTTGAATTATAATTTACTGTTTTATTGCAGATATTTGAAAAAAAAAAAATGTATTCAAAAAAATTGATGTCATAGACAAAAAAACTTGGGACAAAAGTTATGTATTATTCAGTGTAAAATGCGAATCTGTGAAAAAAAGTATACGTTCCCATTGAAAAAAACAATGTTGACCTCTAAATGACCTTGTAAACCTCCACCATATGAAAAGTACGATAGCACAGTGTTTTGCCCCCTGCAAGTCAAGAAATTTTCATTTCAAACATCTTTCTCTAAAATGGGTGGTTCTCAAGATATCCTGCTGTGCCAACTTAAATGGACCACCCTGTATATTAGGGTGTCCGTTATTTCCCGAATTGACTTTTTCTACTTGGGTATGGGCTAAATCATTAGTTGAGAGCCTAAAAAGAATTATGCTATTTTTTTTTTTTTTTTTTTTTCAAGTGCCATTAACCCCTGCTTGTAGGACGATACTTGTCCCATTTGATTAACATGGGATTTTTGCCCTTTTTAGACTTTAATTTTTTTTTTTCGCTTACTACTTTCATT
Source organism: Tenthredo mesomela (assembly GCA_943736025.1). Lineage (NCBI taxonomy): Eukaryota > Metazoa > Arthropoda > Insecta > Hymenoptera > Tenthredinidae > Tenthredo > Tenthredo mesomela. Next base: position 20,916,931 of record OX031018.1, on the reverse strand, counting down.
ACCTCATCAAATATTGTTGATTCTACTACTGTGATGACCCCTTTGGATGGACATATTTTTATATTGATGGAAATTTTTTTTTTTTTTTCTGAGAAAAAAATTAATAAAGCATATCTTCCAAACGATTTCGCCACCCATCTCAACCAAAATACAGGGTTGTTCTCCACACTTGAGAGTATTTTCTGTGATTTATTGAGGCAAATCGAAGGTGATGTATTGATTGAAAAATCGATTTTTGCGTATTTTTGATAAAAATTGGTATTTTTGGGATTCGATAAATTCCCAAAATTTTTTTTTCAGAAAGTTGATTCGAAACTGCAACTTTTGTGTCTCATAAATTTTCTTGTAGGATCTTATACTTTTGAGATACGGAAGTTTGTAGAAAAAGTTGGAATTTGGAAAAAATCCACAAATGCGATCCGAAAATTCTGAAAAAATTCACAAAAATTCTTTCGATATAGTTGTGTTCGAGGACCAAATTATGATTTTTTTCGGAAGCGGTGATTTTTTTGACCGTTCGAAACGGCGTGGAATACCTCATATACAGTTCAACCTCTGAATAAGCCCTCTCCAAATAAGACCGCTTCTCCAAATCGTCGTTCGAAAGTTGCCCCCACTACTTCGCGCATGGTAGAATCGGGGACGAACCTCTGAATAGGACCGCGCGTGGAAATTGCGTTTTGATCTTAAGGTAGTTGCCTCGCGATTGCAAAATTTTAAGAAGTGTTTCAAATGTTGACTATAAGTAGTTGAATGCATAATACATACAATATTAAAATTTGGAGACGATTGACCACAGCAAACCTACACGGAAAGAAATTTTTCGCCTATATCACTATGCCAGTATGGGCGTGAAGGCCATGCTGTATAGTATTGACGATTTTCATTCATTTTAATAGTTCGGTCAACAGACTTTTATTCATAAGTTTTTTGTATGTTCACCAAAAATGATGGGCAAGGTGTCATTTGGTTCGGAAAGGCATTTAGAAACTTTTCGAAAGGGTCCCAAAAAGGGCCGAAAAAAATTGCAAAAGTTATAAACAATTTATTTAAAAAAAAGAGGGGGAGTTTGGTTTTTTGCGTATATCTCAAAAACCATTTGAGATATTCAAAATCGCAAAAAAGATCCTACAAAAAACCCTACCTGCCCAAACTCTACAACCAATATTTATAATTTTAAGTTAGCCTAGCTATGCGGCCTAAAAAAGGTGACAAAAAACTTTTTTAAAGAGGAAATTGTTTATAACTTTTCCAATTTTTCGGCCCTTTTTGGGACTCTTTCGAAAAGTTTCTAAATGCCTTTCCGAACCAAATGACACCTTGCCCACACGGAGAAAAATTTATAGTAAATTTTCTCATACTCATATAGTAGTTGTGTCATATACTTCCAATATGACGATCGTTCCGATACATTATAGGGGAGAGAGGTCATGAATGGGACGATTATTGAATGGGACAGTTGCGTGATAGGTATGAAGGAGACGACGGAAAATTTTTAACCAAACACCATGAGATGTCATTTGTTTCGCCGTTGTCGAATCCCGTGTGCTATTCAGTCTAAACGTGTTTGTTTCGACGGTAGATTACGATAAGGAGTGAACATCAAATAAAGTGAGTGCTCATTACATTTACGTTACTGGTTGTAATTGTTTTGTTATTGCAGTTATTTGCAATCATTTAACGTATTTTCATACATTGGTTCATCCCCTATAATGTCCCGATCACTGATATTGTGAAGATGTTCGATCATTTGATATATTCACTGCATCTTACCCAATAACGTGTTATTATTGAATGGGACATGCAGAAAGTGGACTTGTTGTGAATGCCATGGTGGTAGTAGGAAGATGTTCTACGAGTGTGAGGCTTGCGAGGATGCGGATTAATCGATTGCCACCCAGTAAACGAAACTGGATTGGCGAATCCGATTTTTTGAGATTCTAGATTGATATAATTGAAAAAATTTCAAGTTGATGTCAATTTCGGTTCTTTTCTGTCCGTTTCAATCCGTAATCTCAAAAAATCGGATTCACCAATCTAGTTTCGTTTACTGGGCACAGAGTTCTGTGGTTAATTGCACTCAAAGTGATTTTTGGGCCAGCTTAATTAGCATAAATACATCCGTCCCATTCAATATTTATAGCGTCCCATTCAAGCATCACTTCGCCAATGAATGGGACATTTGTGATTTCATGTATACATAGGTTTTACGACTCTATGAAACAAGAAAATATATTTTCATGTCCCGAACTTCATTTATAAAGAGCCAAAGTTGAGTGTCTTACAAGTTAAAAATATGTGTGCTTTGTTGAAAATGAAAAAACTACACATTTATAAAAAGTGTCCCATTCATGACCTCTCTCCCCTACTCAATGTTCCATGAATGTGAGAAAGACATTCCTATATTCATGGTGACATTAGGTATAAAGTATAGGAACAATCGTCATATTAAAAGTATATGACACAACTACTATATGAGTATGAGAAAATTTACTATGAATTTTTCTCCGTGCATCAGTTTTGGCGAATATACAAAAAATTTATGAATAAAAGTCTGTTGATCGAACTATTAAAATGGATGAAAATCGTCGATACCATACAGCATGGCCTTCACGCCCATACTGGCATAATGATATACGCGAAAAATCTCTTTCCGTGTAAGATATTTGCCACTTAAAATGATACTTTTTGTACATGCAGCATAGGAGCGTGAAGGAGAACCGTCGGAAATTAACAAATTTTACGATTTTTGTATTGTATGGAAATTACCATCTTTTTGTAAAACTGACATCTATTAGAATTATGTATTTACAATTATGCTGAAAAATTCGGAAATTATTTACCACATAGTTTTTCAGATATTAATAATAATTGAGTAAATGAATCAAGAGACTCAGTAGAGTCTCGCGCCAAGTTCAATAAAGAATTATTATATTTTTTTTAAAAACTCGCGAGACTCGACCGAGTCTATATACCCAAGCGGCAGCTAAACGGCGCGGTGGGGAGACAGCATTTCCTGATTTCTTTCTTCTCGCGTTATCCAGGGGATTGGAATATTTATCCTAGAATGTGGGTCCCAAGAGCTTTCATTTGATGAGTCTAACTTCGATTGAATCAGTGTACGGAAAGCTGAGGTATGATTATTTCAAGTTTCCGAGTACTACCCGTTTCGTCTGAAAATTTTTTCGTCGTTTCACCTCCTTCATTTATTTTATTTATCCTTTAACGTCATATCGCCCTTACGGGCAATTCACCTCCTTCAGCCAGATCTGACACATGGAGTAGAAGGAGGCATATCTCCCTATACACGCTGTATTGAAAAAGTGGGATGAATTTTTCCCGTAATAGATGGCGCTGTTCCAGTAAGCGCACACGGACTTCCCGTGAGCGGGAAATTTTAAACATGAAAAAACTTGAATTTTGTCAACGCTAACGGTACTGTGACGTAATCAGAACATGTTATACGCAGACTCAGGCGGAAGTAGGCCTGCGCTTACTAAGAACAGCGCCATCTATAGCGTAGACCACATTTTGGATTAAAGATATGCCTCCTTCTACTTTTTTTTTTCTTCTCTAAGGCTTTACGCGTACTCGCATGTCTACCATAGACATATAAGAATAGACCACGCTACCAGGCCGAGAAGTCGGGAGAGCGATAGAAAGAGAAAGTTGCATAGGAGATCACTCTATCCTTGTCTAGTCGCGCATGCGCGGGGCACTCTATTCATTCTCTATTTCATTCTTACTCAATCGCGCATGCGCGCTGAGCGTTCTTTTAGTAAGAATGAAATAGAGCATGCGCGACTAGACAAGGATAGAGGGATCTCCAATGCCACTTTCTCTTTCTATGCCGTTCTCGCATCCACTTACGGGCCACCTCCGTTACTAGCGCGGTCTATTCTTATATGTCTATGATGTCTACTCCATGATCTGACAGTTTACTAAAGCCATGCGGATAAAAATGAGGAAAGAGTGGCCACCACTAGGCAGCAGTGACATCAGTTGCAAGATGCCGCTCTTATAATATTTTTTTAAATTATGAGTGTTAACGGCGTCGTTGCCGGGAGTTGTCTTCGTACAACATACACTTTCGTTATCTGTGACCAGGACCACCGCTACGTCAGTTTCATCCTCCAGGTCCACTGTTACGTAGTTTCCGTCCTCCTGGTCCACCGCACCGTTGTTTGCGTCCTCCAGGTTGACCGCTACGTAGTTTTCGTCCTCCAGGTCCACCGCTACGTAGTTTCCGTCCTCCATGTCCACCGCACCGTAGTTTCCGTTCTCTAGGTCGACCGCTACGTAGTTTCTGTCCTCCAGGACCACTGCTACATAGTCCTCGTCTTCCAGGTCGACCGCTACATATAGTTTTCATCCTCCAGGTCCACCGTTACGTAGTTTCCGTCCTCCATGTCCACCGCACCCCAGTTTCCGTTTTCTAGGTTGACCGCTACGTAGCTTATGTCCTCCAGGACCACCGATACGTAGTTTTAGTCCTCCAGGTCGACCGCTACGTAGTTTCTGTCCTCCAGGACCACCGCTACGTAATTTCCGTCTTCCAGGTCGACCGCTACATAGTTTCCGTCCTCCAGGTCGACCGATTGTAAGTAATTACAGTAGAACCTCGTTTATCCGGCCTTCGATCAACCGAGACTCCGCGTTATCCGAGGCAACGGACTGATTCGAGCACTCCGCATTAATCGAGGTGTATGCTCGGATAATACGGAAAAACTCGAATAAAACTGATAGAGCCGCTATGCTTATGCTGTACGCGTGAAGTATTTTGCGATCGCTACTATGGTGCTTCTACATATGTAAATACTTTAGTGATTAAATTTCATTCTACCAGTTCAAATACACGAAAAATGATTGAAATTTTCGAATTTTTCACTTCTTTTGTGTTATCCGAGTTTTCGCTCATCCGAGGTACCTCCTCCCCACATTACCTCGGATAAACGAGGTTCTACTGTATTGATGAACAATTGATATTGTACACACGACGTTATTAACTACGTAGGACCTGGAGGCAGGAGGACGAAAACTACGTAGCGGTGGTCCTGGAGGACAGAAACTACGTAGCGGTGGACCTGGAGGACGAAAACTTAGCAGGTGGTGCGCGCAAAGTGAATCGCCCTGTATATATTTAATCGTATTTAATACTTTTTTTATATTTAAATAACCATGAATCTGTGGACAATAGAAGGCTGCACTTTTCATCAGTGCGGCGGTCGGTCCGCAAAATAATTATTTCATGGACGTAGGTCCGTAATAGTATTTTTCGTTACAAGGCCGTGAAATCTTACGGCCGAGTGACGAACATTATTTTTTGGTATCTTTGCCGTAAAATTCGCAACTGAAATCGCTTTTTATAAAAATACAGGACAACGGACGATGAAAATCGCCAAAAATACTTATTTTTGTGAAACGAGTTGCACAAAATTCGACAGCATTGGTAACTTGTATGAAATATTAAAAAACCATTGAGCATACTCACCCATGTGAGGGGTCCAGGGGCGAAGCCTCCCGAGTACCAAAAAAATAGATTTCATTTGAACAATAAGAATAGTCAATGTGTTGAGAATGAAATCTGAAAAAAAAATCGAATCTTGCGCACTCAGTTAGAAAAAATATATGAACAAGAAATATATACAAACAATATATGAATAAATGAATTAAAAAAATTGAAAAAATAAAACAGATGAATAAAATGAATTAAATGAATTAAAGGAAAGAATAGATGCATGAATGGATAAAAAATACACGTTAATTCAAACTAATTGTTTTTTATTAGTGTTGTCAACTGATGGAAAAAGTTTTGTTATTGAAAAATAACCGACATAAATGATTCATAATTGAAAAATGGCTGATTTTAGAAATTGTTCATTTCACGGATCTACGTACGTAAAATAATTATTTTACGGACCTACGTCCGTGAAATCGAATTTCCGGCTATGATACCAAAATTAGTATATTACGTCTTTAAGGAAGCGAAAGTATGCTATGCCAAACTGTGTATGATATTGACACCCGAGCCGAAAGCGAGGGTGGCAAAAACGCAGTTTGGGATGGCCTTTTTCACTTTCGTGTGACGTATACTATTTTTCACCACCCCCTGCATCGAAAAGTACGACTTCCCGCTCACGCGAGGGCCCAAAAGTCATACTTTCGGTGCAGGTGTGGTGAAAAATAATTTTTTTCCAACTGAGTGCGCAAGATTCTATTTTGTTTTTAGATTTCAATCTCTACACGTTGACTATTCTTATTGTATCAAATGAAATTTATTTGTTCGGTACTCGGGGGCTTCGCCCCTGAAGCCCCTCCGCGTCCCGCCTCTCACACTTATATGTATATTGCAATATATGGATACTATACTATACTTCCCTCTTTACCCTAGTTTTTTGCAGGTTACGAATTTCTCACGCTGTGTTGAAAAAAATAGTATACGATACGCGTGCGCGTACGTGATCCTCGCACTCGTGTTTTCGTCACCCTCGCTTCGCTCGGGTGACAACCTACACTCGTGCGTGAATTACGTACTTTGCGCACTTGTATCGTAATGTACTAATTTCACACCTTCTAAAATAAAATTGTGTACAATACTCGACGGAAAAACTTCTTCTGATCTCGTGTGATTGCAGAACTCGCCTTCGGCTCGTGCTGCAACCTCACACTTGTCAGAAAAAGTTTTAGCGGACTCGTATTGCAATGTACTATTTCATAACATCTGCTTTGAAACTGCAATTTTTGTTGCCTGTTTTGTTAGTTGAAAGAGGCTGATTTTAGGCTAATGCCGTGAAAAGTTGTCACACATAGCAAATCGCGAATTCAATGAATCAGCGGTGTGAATGGGTGTTTTTCAATCCCTTGGGATTGCAAAATTGGTCTATTACATCCCTCGGGATTGCAAAGAGCAATTACTGCCCCGTTGCAAATTTCAGACTATTGAAATTGACAGTTGAAGTTTTAGAGCAGATGTTATGAAAAACATAGTGTGTGACACGGGATGAAACATGAATGCCGGCACGGGTGATGTCAGCTCTCGCCTTCGGCTTCGGGCAGACAACTGCACCTTGGCCTGCGCATTCACCTTGTGGGCATTCATCCCTTCATACACAATATACTTATAAAGACGGTTGAAAAATTTTATTGGGGGGGGGGGGGGGGGGGGGGGGGGAGTTTTTCAGATGTGTAATAGGGAACTTGCATGTTCTTTAATTTTTATTATATTCGACAATAGCATGAAAAACAATGAATTTCCCAAGACATTTTTTTCGAACAAAATTGACGCTGTAAACATTTTTTCTTTTTCACTCATTTTCGTGCAAAATTCGAATGGGCAGACATATTGCTGGACCCATCTATCAGCGCCACCACGGTGTGTGTGTTCGCATGTGTGTGTGTGTGTGTTAGACTTCTCCTTGATTGTAGCAGAAAGTGTTTGTATTCTCCCGCACGTGACGCTGGCGGTACTGATAGTCGGGTCTAGCAATATGTCTGCCCATTCAAATTTTCCACGAAAATGAGTGAAAAAGAAGAAAACTTTAAAGCGTCTATTTTGCTCGAAAAAAAAAAACTCTTGGGAAATTCTTTCCTTTTCATCCTATTTTCGAATTCGATGGAGAAATACAGAGATTTCAAATGCATGCAAGTTCCCCATTGCTCGTCGATCTACTAGATAGCACAACTCTTTTGTATATCTCTGTTTATGACATTGAAGTTTGCATCGTTGGAACGCAACGAAATTCAACGTAAATTTAAAAAAAATACACATAGCATAAAAATGATCCCACTAGGTTCATTAACATTTTCAAGTTATGTTTATTCGTTTTCCTTTTTCAAACATAGCAGGATCATTTTTGGTAAATTATTATGTTCAAATTATTTTTTTTCGGACTTCGTTGCGTTCCAACGATGCAGACTTCAATGTCATCTCTGTTTTCTATTGATAAGTGAGGAGAAAATTGAGCAACAATCAAACCTTCATGAATATCACAAACTAGCCTTTTTTAGGTCTACCTAAATTGCGCCGTATACATACAGGGAGAATGTCTAACGTCCGAACACTCGGAGCAGCGTTGAAGTGGCCGAGAATCCAGCGCCGGCAATTGTTTCCCGATTTCAACTATAACTGGATGGCAACCGGGCCCACCGAGTGAAACCAATTGAGCAGCGCCATTTGCAATTTGTTTGGGCCAAAGTCTCCGCGCGTAGTTCAAATGCATAATCGCCGTTCGTAGTTTTATACTTAAATACAATTTATTTATAATCTTATATTTCATTTACAATTTTACATTCAAATTATTTATAATTTTATACGTTATTCACAATTTTACATTCAATTAATACTTCTACAATTACTCATGAGGTTTTCTTGTAATTCGATTTTTTCAAATTTATTCATATTATATACATTTTTCTAATTGTCGGAACGTGCTCCAGCACTTACATAAATTAACTATGCTGCAAATTGCGGGTTAGATTCATTCAATATATCGTATCAAATAAAATAAGCTCGATGGCTAAAATTTTTATTCGCAACATAACCTATTTCTATTTCTGAATTTCAATCAAATGGCTCATTTCCCTAACCCCGAATACACAAACGTTTCCTTTTTTATTATTTACAGTCGAAATGATTCGAAAACAACAAAATTGTGCAAAAAGTACACATATCAAGCTGAGTAATCACTTAATTGATCAATAGCCCAAGCCAGCTCGAACCTTGCATCTAGTCAAATTTCCCGCGGAGAACTTGACCCAAGATCGAGGGGCTATTCACTCTCGAGTATCAATTATATTTAATCTAAAATAACAATTTGAGACAAATTTGAGTAAATAAAATAACAATGTATTGAGAAATCGGTAAAAATAAAGTTGATAGTTCTAAGTAGCTTTATTTAGTCAAATAAGGTAAGTTTTACAGAATAGTTGGCGATAAAAAGCTAGTACCACGGAACTAATATGAAATAATATGAAATAAGAAGCGAATATCGACGAGTATCGCGAGTACCGACCAGTCTTTGAATGATGTGGCTGGTCCGCTCGCCTGTGCGTGTGTGAACTCGCACATACACACAGACGCGTTCGCTCGAATTCCTTCAATTTTTTTTTCATTTTTTCTTTTTAATTTCGCTGCCATTCCCGCGGGACTCGGAGAAATTCACGGAGATCATTTTTTTTAGATACCTGAATTCTTCCCCTTCAATCCGAAGAAAAAAAATTCATGGAGAAATCACCTGGGCCGGAGGGAAGGAATAAAACGTTTAGTCAAAGATCCGTGACTTGACGGTTTTTTTTTTAGTGAAGTGACGTGGATTCGCTCATTTACGGTATTTATGGCATGAATTCTTGCATAACTGATTTAAAAACAGAAATGTAATGTAATAGTTAATAGTATTCGGTTCTCTAGGAGTTTACTCGAGAGTGACTAGTCCCTCGCCCAAGATCATCCGTTCGTCCGACCCGCCAAGCCCCTGCCGCGGCTTCTATTGGTTTCACGCCGTACGGGTAGAAAAGGTACCCGTCCGCCCTCCAGTTATATAGAGATCAGTGAGAAAACCCGAAACCAATATAACAATTGACAATTTTGCCTAGTGGCCACCTCAGCGCTGCTACGAGTCTTCGGAAGTTAGATATTCACCCCGTATAATATATATGCAGCTCGGAAAGTAGCTATATCCTGATACCTAAATCTCAGGATGTGAAGATGGTGATGGTGACCTTCTTAGGCTACCTTCTTTTTTGGAGATAAGCCGAATGAGTAGGAAGAATAATGGTGCCATTCTGACTCTTTCGACTTTTCAACTGATGGTGTTTGATATATTGTATATAGGTATTGGGATCCTTGGAATGGGCGTGGCTTTGAAATTTTAGCCTTGATAGAGTAGTTCTATTTTCGTCACTAGTTGGCGTATCGAGGTTCTAAGCCCTCTCATTGGTTACTGTAGCCTTGATAGAACAGTTCTATTTTCTGCCACTAGTTGGCGTATCGAGGTTCTAAGGTTCCCAATATAGGCCAAGCAATAGAGGTTTTTTTCGTGACACAAATACTACCTGAAATCTGACTGTGCAGTCATATAATAGGTAGTGCCTAGATGTTTTTTATCATAAATGCCACTCCTGAATCGTCTTGGTTTTTTTTTTAGAAGCGAAAAATAGCCAAAAAAAGCAAAATGTTTGCTTTTTCGCTTATAAAATGTAAAGTATTGATCCAATCGAGAAGCTACATTGGCACTTTTTGTAGAGAATTCGAAGACGAAAAAATTGAGAGGTGACGCGTCTCGATCGGATCATTAGTTTCGGAGAAAAGTAAAAAAAACGGAAAAAATCATCAATTTTTCAAAAATTCATAACTGAGTCAATTTTTGAGATGAAGCGTAGTCCCTTCGGAGTTAAGTTGGTATTATCATATACTTTATTGGTGCAAAACCTGGAAGCTGTCGGATAAATAGTTTCTGCACAATTGCAGTTTTTTGAATTTGATGTACTTTTTTCAAGAAGGTCGTGATGCTCGGCTAGTTGTTCGATTTGAATTTTTCTAAAAGCATTTTGAAGAAGAGAGAAAATACTTGAAATCGTATATTTTCCCGATACCGACAAATGATTTTTAGTGGGTGAAAAACGGTGCCAAACAGGAGCGAAAACGCTCGAGCGCGTCGAGGTAGTCGTAGAGTGGGGGTCGCTCGCTACGCGAGGAGAAACCTATGTATAGTATAATATATACGGTATAATACAGATAGGTTTCTCCTCGCGTAGCGAGCGACCCCCACTCTACGACTACCTCGACGCGCTCGAGCGTTTTCGCTCCTATTTGGCACCGTTTTTCACCCACTAAAAATCATTTGTTGGTATCGGGAAAATATACGATTTCAAGTATTTTCTCTCTTCTTCAAAATGCTTTTTGAAAAATTCAAATCGAACAACTGGCCGAGCATCACGACCTTCTTGAAAAAAGTACATCAAATTCAAAAAACTGCAATTGTGCAGAAACTATTTATCCGACAGCTTCCAGGTTTTGCACCAATAAAGTATATGTTAATACCAACTTAACTCCGAAGGGACTACGCTTCATCTCAAAAATTGACTCAGTTATGAATTTTTGAAAAATTGATGATTTTTTCCGTTTTTTTTTACTTTTCTCCGAAACTAATGATCCGATTGAGACGCGTCACCTCTCAATTTTTTCGTCTTCGAATTCTCTACAAAAAGTGCCATTGTAGCTTCTCGATTGGATCAATACTTTACATTTTATAAGCGAAAAAGCAAAAATTTTGCTTTTTTTGGCTATTTTTCGCTTCTAAAAAAAAAACCAAGACGATTCAGAAGTGGCATTTATGATAAAAAACATCTAGGCACTACCTATTATATGACTGCACAGTCAGATTTCAGGTAGTATTTGTGTCACGAAATCGACCTTTTGTTAGCTCTATTGCTTGGCCTAATACGCGGCAAAACGACGATGACGATGCACGTTCGTGGATAAGTTTTGAGCATTTTGCGAAACTGTTTATACCGCGAGTATTCGGTGAATCTGAACGACCCCCTCTCTACGGCAAAACCAACACAGGCGCGCACTGCGTCGGTAGAAGCACCACTGGCCGCCTATAGCCCCGCTCGCCGAGCCTCACGCACGCAGTGCGCGCCTGTGTTGGTTTTGCCCCCGGAAGGGGGTCGTTCAAATTCACCGAATACTCGCGGTATGTATGCCAATGAAGGATTCTACTATCGGGACGTAAAATCGGGACACGTGGGTTTGACACACTATATCTAAGTGACAAAAAATCGGACAGCCTTTGGATATGAATCATTTTCAAGCTTGTTTTATTCCCCGTTAGATCAGCCAAAGACGATTGTTGTATGAAAATTAAGAGCGAAGTTATCGTTCAATGTATGCAAACAAACGTAGTTTTTACACATTCTCTTTCGTAGCTTTACTTCAACTCACCGCCATTCTTCCAGAATAGCCGGGAAAAATATTCAAAAAATCGTGCTCAATCTTTGAAGCCTTCTAAGTGCAATGCTTTTTGAATTTTGGAGAAATTCCCAAAATTATGGTCACGGCAGTGGAAAATAGCCCAAGTGGTGATCTCGGAGATGAGTAACGATAAAAGGTTCATCAATGGCTGAAAATTTAGGGAAAAATTATGGTAAGCAATTGCCGTTGCGATTTAATATGTTCGATGATATTGTCCAACAGTTATTGCTCCTGCAGCCATAGACGCCGCGCGCGAGATACTGCTCCGAAAGCTCAACGCGGAATACTTTGCAATAACTATTAAACAATACATCGAACATATCGGTACGTGAGTCGAAGAGTATGCCACCTCAGATTAACGCCCAAAACTGTGCCACCTCAAGTTAACACCCGAAACTATGCCACCTCCATCTAATTTAAAATGGAGGTGGCATAGTTTTGGGCGTTAATCTGAGGTGGCATACTCTTCGACTCACGTACCGATATCAAATCGCAATGGCAATTGCTTACCATAATTTTTCCCTAAATTTTCAGCTATTGGTGAACCTTTTATTGTTACTCGTCTCCGAGATCACCACTTGGGCTATTTTCCACTGCCGTGACCATAATTTTGGGAATTTCTCCAAAATTTAAAAAGCATTGCACTTAGAAGGCTTCAAAGATTGAGCACGATTTTTTGAATATTTTTCCCGGCTATTCTGGAAGAATGGCGGTGAGTTGAAGTGAAGCTACGAAAGAGAATGTGTAAAAACTACGTTTTTTTGCATACATTGAACGATAACTTCCCTCCTAATTTTCATACAACAATGGGTCTTTGGCTGATCTAACGGGGAATAAAACAAGCTTGAAAATGATTCATATCCAAAGGCTGTCCAATTTTTTTTCACTTAGATGTAGTGTGTCAAACCCACGTGTCCCGATTTTACGTCCCGATAGTAGGTACGTATATTATTGATATTCTCATCATAATTATGTATTACACCTCGTCGATAAAGAATACCCTCTCGAATTTCTCAATTGTAGCATAGAATTAAACCTTCGGCTGACTATTGCTTCGACAGTTTGAAAACTTTCAACGGCTCTTTCCGCTCTTTATGAGATAACAAATTTATCGTCACTGGCGGCTCGTCAAAGCTGCCTCACGAGTTAAACACCGTGCTGCTCTCTCAGACCTACTCCGCAAACAAACTCCGTGGGTTTTATTAGCCGCAGACATATTTTTACGCCTTCTATGTATGCCCGCTTCGTTCAAGAAGAGGGCGCGTTAATTCCTGAGGCTAGGGTTAGGTTGGCTTTCGCGACGCAAGAAATATTCTTCAAACTTCCACCTCACTATTATTCCTAGATATTTGATAAGTATTAGGTAAATTCAAATTTCTCCAACGATAAGAAACCCCCATAAAACGGGACTCAAGCCACGATCTTCGTATAACTCTAATACGCACCAAAATCCGATGTTACATATACTCACTTTGGTGGTCCAACGATAAGACGGCGAGAAAATCTAACCTATCCGGTATTACGCTACCACTTGTTCATCTTTTACGCAGAAAGTCCGTTCATTCCTTCAGACGCCTTTTAACTACCGCCTGCAGCAGGTAGGGTCGAAGAAACATACATACATACATACATAGATACACACATGCATTCGTTGCTTATTTCTTCTCTCTTTATAATATAATGTAGTTGATTATCGACGTTATCAGCAGCATATTTGCATAGGAGTTGAAAAAGAATATCAACAATGATACACGGTAGCTAAATACCAAATAGACCGACGAGCGATTAATAGCGTTTTCGGTTGGGACAAATTGTGCTGCACTGATGTACACTGGTGTACACCGTATCCACGGCACAATGCAAAAGTAAGGATACGGTGTACACCAGTGCACACCAGTGCAGCACAATTCATCCCAACCGAAAACGCTATAAGAAACGCGAGAATCGACAAAACTATATATCTATACATAATATACACATAGATAGTACATGGGTGGGTGTAGGTATACATGGTAAGAAAAAACCGATGGTTGACAAAACGTGCGTGAGCTGCTACGTTTACTGAGATTAACGCTATGACAGTAGCAGCTGATTGATCGTGCGCCAGATATCTACCCAGGTACCAACTAAACTTACTACATTCTATGGTATATACTCACCCCCTTACCCTCGTCGGCCGGTCTGAACTCCATACGTAAAACTATAACCAGTAAACCGAGATAGTAGCATCAGCCCAGACGATAGACCACAAATCATAATGCGAAATTCGGATCAAGCTTTTTTATTGCTGCATGCGTTTTATTGACAGATAACGAGCTTAACTTCAAAAGTCTGCGCCCCTCCCTGGCGTTAGTGACCAGCTTGAGAAGTGCGTTTTATATCATATCTCGAAAACGGCTGACTTTGCGATAAAAAAAACATCGATACTTTTTCGGAGATAATTATAGATTCCTCATCTTTTCTATTTTGAACTTTTTCCAATTTAACTCACCGTTTTTTTAATTACAGCTCGTTTAGTGTCGCAAATCTTCTTTTTTCCTCTGAAACTCCCTTAAAAATCGATATACATACTGATAAAATTCCTACTCGGACGCTACTATCTTTTTTATTTATTATTAAATTTCCTACAAATTTTCTGTATAACTTTTTTGCACAGAACTAATACTTTGAAAATTATTAACAGTTGAATGTGGCGCAATCTGAATGACTGCATGGAGATAGGTAGAGGAACCAAATAATGAATAATTTATTGTTGATTAAGTAAGCTTACCTGCATAAAGAAAAAAGCAGTCCCATTATCGGAGCTATTTTCATCATTGACTATTAATAAATGTCGAGTTACTTTTCATTTCACAAAATATTAATATCATTGTTCATAGAGTCGATAAAAAATTCCCAGTCGTGAAATAAGGGTCCAAAAAGTTGATTTATTGAAATTATAAGATTAAATTACATAGAAAAATTTACTCCAGCCTTCTACACTTTTTTTCAACTGTTAATAGCTTTTAAAGTATTATTTTCGTAGAAAAAAAGTTGTATGGATTACTTTTCCCATCCAAATTTCAGCCAATAGAATTGTACCATTCGACGTTATTTTGCATAGCCTACACGATATTTAACTGATAATTTTGATAGTTTCACTGGTAATTTCACATGTGATTTCACCGAGGTAATTTTTCACGTAGCTATATATATAAAAAACGAGAGATTTTTCAATCCAGATAACCCTCCATCGAATCGGACAGATTGAATTATAATTATAATTCTGTGACCGGGGTGACGCACTCGGAAATCATGATTTTCTTCGTTAAAATAAGGTAGAATAAGCTCAGCTCTTGATGGCCAAAACCGCTTAACACACTATAGTGTAATACTATAGCGGTGTGAATAAGGAAAATAACGAAAAATAACGAAAAATAAGGAAAAATCACAGTACAATGTCGTATAAGGCGAAACGTGTTACGTTGTCTCTATGATTTTAGAGATTTTAGAGTGCGTCACCCCTCGTCTGTGACTTTTAAATTTCAATTTTTAACTGTGGATTTTGTCTCATGGTGCAATTCTATTGGCCGAAATTTGGATGGAAAAATAATCCGTCGAATACCACTCGAGCTTCAAAATTAATCGGGTATTACGTGTGAAAATTTGTAGGAAATTTAATAATAAATAAAAAAGATACTAAGAATTTTGTCAATACATCGATTTTTAAAGGAGTTTCAGAGGACGCAAGAATATTTGCGACACTAAACAAGCTGTAATTAAAAAATGGTGAGCTGAATTGAAAAAAGTTCGAAATAGCAAAGATGAGGAATTTAATTATCTACAAGAAAGTCCGGATGTTTTTTATCCTAAAGTCAGCCGTTTTCGAGATATAATATAAAACGCGTTTTTCAAGATAGCGACTAACGCTGGGGGGGGGGGGGGGCGCACTTTTGAAGTTAAGCTCCTTATCTGTCAATAAAACGCATGCAACAATAAAAAAGCTTGTTTCGAATTTCGCATTACGGTCCTATAAATTCAATCCCTCTTGTCTGGGCTAGCATTGATTGCATAAGTAGCAGTCAACCAAAGAATAACAACAAAAAATTAGAATAAAAAAAAAAAATAAAAAAAAATAAAAAAAAGATAAACAGGAAGGGAAACTTTCGCTTACACCACGTTCTGCTAGAAGCTGATCTTCGTGCCCCATGAAATTTGGCATAGCAGTAAGGTTGTAGCCGAGGCCTCTGCACATGGATACGCTGAGCCGCTCGCATTTAGCATTAGTACCAGGTAGTCCAGCGTGATTAATACCCCATGAATCAACGGCGGTAAAAACTGCCGTTGCAATTATAAAGATAGCCGAATAATTCCTCATTGTTTTATGATGTTATATTGTTTCACAACCAGGTATCAGTATACATTCATACCGTATAATGATTAACAGTTCTCTATTAAACCGCCTGCACGTATCATTTTCTTTATTGTTTATCAATCATTATTATTATCGTTTACCATATAGGTAGTATGTATACATACATGAGATTCAAACCACATTCACAATATGTAGGTATGGTTAATTATTTGGAGAATTAAAAACAAACACACCCAAGCACACACATATACACCCGCAAGTGAAGCTTTCAAGTATATTATAGGCGATATATTATCTCTCACGCGGTAAACAAAACTGTTTCTCGAGCTCGGGCACGACCGGCGGATGCAACCGTCGCGCTTGATAGCTTGTTACAAACTGGCGCGTAGCGTGAGCCGTAAGCCAGTCCTTTCGAACTTGCGTGGACCGCGAGCCCTAAGAGGTTTCGGTTAGGTTCGGTATAGTTCGGTTTTAGTCGAGCGGCAAGGTTCGTGGTTCAACAATGGACTATGGGAGCCTTGCCTCGAACCGATCTCTTCTTTCCGGTACGTAAGCTTTTTTCTCTTTCTTTTTCTTCTTCTTTTTCCTTCATACTTTCTTCGGAAACCCTATATTATTTTCAACCCACCGCCTTCCCTGATGGGGCCAATCCCGAGGGCGTAATTAGAGACAAAGGGAAGGCGAGGAGCCCGTGACCGCCATTCCGATATTTATTATCAGTGAACCGATATGTTGTATGCAATATATATACCTATAGACATACCTCTCCTCTTCAACTTCTAGATACTAAAAACGGCTCAACGTCACCTCCACTTCTCAACTGCTCCAAGACAATTCTCATAGTAAAATACTTATTCATATATTTATAAATACCTACCTACGATATTTGTGAAGTCTGCCGCAGTTACCTATATACTATATTGCCTATACGTATATTGTCCATGCTGCAAGCTTTACGCAGGGTGGGCATGATTACCCATCTGGTGCACAGGGATCGGGTTACGTACCTGGGGACATGAGATATTTCTTCGTCCCTTTTTCTCTTCACGTTTGTATTATACATACCTACATACCTATATACCTATATAACCTTTTCATTACGCGATCTGCCGTCCTTTGTGCGAATTCTATTATTATGATTATTATACCGCATGACGGAACAATCAGGCCCAATGCGCTGCAGGTCACAATCGCCGAGGACCCTAATTTCACCAGAGAAGTCTCATGGCAAACGGACTGCGATTTATTATGCTTGATATAATCAGATTCGAAATGTCTGTCTTTTTTCTTTAATCGTTATTGTCATTAAATTTTCATTTAACATTCCGTCTTACCGTCAATCGATGTTAATGTTACTCTCGTAATTAGCACTAGTATTATTCAACCACTCGAAAGAAAACTACTGAGGATGTTATGTGTTGTATATAGTAGTAGCGGCGGTAGATCAAAGGTACCTGCGAAGTCAACCTGTCTCACAAGATCCTTGCATGTATACGTCCGCCTAGCCTCAGGGCGAGCCTCTCGTGGTCTATGGTCGTTCGTCCGTGGGCGTAGCAGACCGCAACCGTAAGTGTGTAGGTTCGAAAAGTAGAACGAAAGAAAAAAGGAATAAAGGTAGAGAAAAATAAAGAAAGAAGAAAAATAAGAAAGAAAAAGAATCCTAAGGCCCAAAATTGTGTTGAGCTGGGACAATGGGAGAGCGGTGCGTGTCGACGAAGCATCGTAGGTACGCGGCTCGAGAATCCCTTCAAAAGATTCATAAAGCCAATTTACTCCGCTCGAATGCTGCCGTTAATTGTGAGACGATGCGTATGAAAAGTTTTCTGTTTTTATTTTATTTTATTTTATTCATTCTCTTTTTCCCAAAGTTCTACTATGGCCTTGCGGGTATCTACTATATTTGAAGGTAAATATATCTACAACTGCAGTTGAAAAGGAAACTATTTTCTAAAAATTATACATTTTTTTCAAATAATATATCCTATATATTATATATCGATACCAACGTTCTAATACGTCGTAACGCACAAAATTTCAGAAATGGACTTTTTTTTGAAAAATTGAATGATAATAATGTTGTGCAGCTTATGTTCAAGTTTTAGCGGTCAAATCGTTGATTTACTATTTTTAAATAAACATTCTAATCCGTAAAATCCTATCTTCTCAATAGTAATAGTGAAGCATTTTTATGGCCTCCTGAACAATCGAAATTGACTTTTTTTGAAAAATTGAATGATAATAATGTTGTGCAGCTTATGCTTAAGTTTTAGCGGTCAAATCGTTGATTTACTATTTTTAAATAAATATTTTAATCTGTAAAATCCTATATTCTCAATGGCAATAGTAAAGCGTTTTCATGGCCTCCTGAACAATTTTCCAAATGTGGGTTACGTCATATTAGAACGTGGGTATCCATATTAGGGTGCTCCGTTTTTGACGAACATGTCTTGTTTTTTCGGTCGATCGACAAAATATTGATGTATGTACTCAAAATGAAATTCCCTCCAAGTTTGAACCCTTATTTCCAATTCTAATACCGATCCAAACCGTTTTGAAATTTTCCTATTTAAAAAGCATGTAAAACTACCGACTTTTTTTTTTCAATTATTTAATGGCTCAGCTGCATTTTGTGATATCCCCTTACGGAAAAAACCCTTCAAGTTTGAAGATGAACCTTCAATTTTCAATTTCCATATAAAATCTTATGCGTGCCGAGATCGTGGCCACCTCAACGCTGCATTCGAGTGTCCAGACGTTATAGACTTTCACCCCGTATATCATAGTCAAATGAGATATAGAAGTATGTGAGGATAATAAGACGGACCCTTGATCTACTCCAGCGTTTTCGACCAGCGGAGGTACGGATCTTGAGATCTATGAACAGATCGGATGTCGCCCGCGTTGCGGACGCATAAGAAGAACTATACGTTTTTAGGTGGATTAA
Organism: Tenthredo mesomela; assembly: GCA_943736025.1. Classification (NCBI taxonomy): domain Eukaryota; kingdom Metazoa; phylum Arthropoda; class Insecta; order Hymenoptera; family Tenthredinidae; genus Tenthredo; species Tenthredo mesomela. The sequence goes on along the minus strand of OX031018.1, from coordinate 20,897,662 downwards.
CTTGAAGCGACGAAGTGTGAAGACGCGATAAATTAATCTGATCCATTTTTCACCTTTTGAGGACACGACCTGAAAGGAGACCGTCCGCTTTGGTCCCTTCCTCATGCTATAGCTTCTACAGTGACGTCTGACGTTGCTTATGATTTGTTTGAACTTCAGGAATTATTGAGAAAAAAAAGACACGCAGGTGCCCAGACTCTATATATATGGGGCATTCCAGCTCAACTCAACCAACCATCGACCCTCATGTCTTCGTTTTTTCTTGGAAAAAACATATGTTAAAGTTCGAGTCAAAAGACAACGTTTCTGTAAGTTAGAGGTCTTGCTTTCGATTTTTGACAGTCACACATTTTGTAATAAATGTAGGCGGCGGATAATTCAATTTTTGATCAAATGTAAATATAGAATCTTAGAGGAAAATGTTAGATACACAAAACAACCGTTATCCTACCAATTTAAACTGAGATTAATCACAGAATTTTCGAATCATTCTTCGACCCAATTTTGGTCGATAGAAGTCGGAAAACTCGACTTTCTCAAATGTCGCCATGACCGATTTGTATGGATTTTCTGCACACAATTCTGAATCACCCTGTATACCTGCGACTAACTATAAAAATATAATACTATTTCAATAGTAACACTTTGTCCATTAACTCCGATAATGAATGTAAGTTATCCATATGATTCAATTGACAAGTAAATGTTCGATTGTTCACCTAATCACCCTTGAATGAAAAATTTATTTTCAGTAAAATATATCCCCAAAAGCTTATAGCGATAACAATATTTTACACATAGCAGTTTAAATATTTTTCCAATCCACCCCTTATGAGTTTTCAATTGATTTAATCAATGTTGGTTTTTGTAAAATTCATATCTCTGGAACCAGAGGTCTAGGCATCTTGGTTAAGATCTTGAAAATGTTGTTTTTTGATGCAGTATTTTGTGTAGAAAATCCATACCAATCGGTCATGGCGACATTTGAGAAAGTCGAGATTTTCGACTTTTATCGACCAAAATTGGGTCGAAGAATGATTCGAAAATTCTGTGATTAATCTCAGTTTAAATTGATAGGATAACGGTTGTTTTGTGTATCTAACATTTTACTCCAAGATTCTATATTTACATTCGATCAAAAATTGAATTATCCGCCGCCTACATTTATTACAAAATGTGTGACTGTCAAAAATCGAATGCAAAAAACACAGAAACATTGTCTGTTGACTCGAACTTTAACTCTTATGTTTTATCGAAGAAAAAACGAAGACATGAGTGTCGATACCTGGTTGAGTTGAGCTGGAATGCCCCATATATATGGCAACTTTATTTATTACAAAGATTCAGATAAAAAAATCTGTAAAGAAATTTACGAAAAAGAAAATGTAATCAGGTGACCCTTTTGGGAAGTAAATAATACGTGAATATGAGAAATACATTTTCCACTAACACTGGGAATCTTTCATACAGCCCTGCGGGTCGCCTGAGGTTTTCAGTGCCCGCGAGTATATGCATACATTCGATTTATTACAGTCTTTCGAGAGGCCGAGAGGCCGAGAGCTGCGATATTAGCTGCCCTAATGAACTTGTGGTTCTCCGTTCTCCCGTTCAAGTCTGAGGCGGCTTTTGCACGAACTGTAATTTACCGCGCGTATTTTATAGGCACCTACCTATATAGTATATAGCCACAGAACATAGGAATAAAGAGTGAGCCTCCTCATTTATTTCTTAATAACATGGCTACTTCCCTATAGGATATAATCCGTTGGAAAAAAGAAGAAAGATTTCCTAATAACACGGCAACGTGAGTAATTACGCGACGAGATGGAAAAGATACGACGCCGAATTATTATCATCCTGAAGTAGAAGCGAGCGCAGTCGGGTCAACTTTCCACTCATCCCGAAAAACTTGTGATACCAAAAACGCATATAGTATCAACGGACAGCGGCGCAGCGCGAAACAAAAACTTCACTAAAACGACTCTCGGATTCTTTAAACTATATTTACTTTTATTATTATATAGTATGTACTTCTTTTCCCGTCTACGGCTTCGATCTCCTATGTACCACGTATAGTTCGCTGCGACGATCGCAGGATCTCGCTTAAGGGGGTATATACACCTTTAAATTGGTTGAAATTCTGAAAAACAATTTTCCTTTTTTTTTCAACTTGAAGACTCTGATAAAATTCAAAAAAATCATCATGTTTGGGGAGGGTTTGACCTTCATTATCCATATATTACATCATGTATTACTTCCAGTCTAATAGTGGCTGCGCTGAAGACAGGAAAATACAAAATCACTCGGTTGCCGTAAAGAATCAGACCCAGCGTTGGACCGATCTTGGAATTTTTGGTCCTAAATTGTTCATAAGACATGCCTCTATCAGATGAACAGAGAACTTTTTGATATTGCAAGAATTACTTGAGTTATTGAATTTTTTCGATTTTTTTTCTGAATTTGAAAAAAAATTTTGCTTATTTTTCTAATATTTCAACTAAAAATGGGTTTATCAAAAAGTTCTCTGTTCATCTGATAGAGGCATCTCTCCTGAATAATTCAGGACCTAAAAATCAAAGATCGATCCAACGGTTGATTTTATTCTTTACGGCAACCGGTCAAAATAATGATTGTTCAGGAATCAACTTTTAAACTTTTTATTTTTTCATTTTTTTTTTATTTCCTACTTCTCCTAGAGAAGAAAATGTAGCTACAGAAAATCAAGTTCTAAGATTTTGCTAATGATTAATATGCTGGATCCGCAGCTGCTCTCGCATCGATGTGTTATGAGTCGAGTCTAGACACATGTGCCAGGCGGAGGTTTATAGTGAGTTTTGACCTGTTCTGTCCAACAACAGTGTCCGGTAGGTGTCCAGTAAGACTGCTAGAAAAAGAATGAATTGCGTCAGGAAAAATCTGATTCTTCTTCTTCTTCTTCCTTTAGCGACTTATCGCCCTGGGATGGGCATGTAGTCGAAAAGGAAAAATCTGATCAAAATTTTTCAAAACATAAAAATCCTTCAAAATTCTTAAGGGGAAACTTCGGTGAAATTTTTGGCAAAAACAGGTTTTTTCATTCTTACAACTTTAAAAAGACGTGTATAAAAAAATCTCTGCAGCAGTTTTTGAATTATGTCAGTATAGATAGTGAAAAAAAAGTTTCAGCCTCCTGCGATGAAAGTGTAGACGCAAGGAATTTTTGACAGCGGTGAGAAAAATCTTCTTCGCAAGGTTCCTTGCGCTTACATTTTCATCGCAGGAGGCTGAAATTTTTTTTCACCGTCTATACTGACATTATTCAAAAACTGCTGGAAGGATTTTTTTATACAACCTCTAATAGCGATTTTCAAAATTTCACCGAAGTCTCCCCTTAATCTTCAATATTTTCGAGATTCAGAAAATACTAGCACAATTTTTGTCAGTACTCCAAAAATTCTCCCATCTTTCATCAATCATACCTTTTTTCTTATAATATTTATCAAACTTTCGCAATTAATATATTATAGAAATACTCATCTTTTTAGAAATCTGGATGTGTAGTCTCCTGGCATCGATTTCAAATGCACTTTTTTGATGGGTCATCTTCTTTCGATTCCGACGTCTCATCTCATCTCAGATATATACACTGTGTTCGTTCAATATTGAAAATTACTATTGGTTTGAATTCGCAATGACAGCACGACTATTTACAAACAAGTAGACACCTAACCTCGAAAAAATGTAGATCGCAGCCATGTGTTCTGTCAATTATCACAATTCCAAAGAATATTGAAAATTAAATATGTATAAAAATCATAACTACAAAGAATTGAAAAATCACAAAATAAAATTCAAAAGCAAAATATATAAAAACGTCAAAAAAAGCAAGACAGTGGTGTTGGCGGTACTGTACAATATTTACGGGACCAATATGAGCGTCCGCGCGCCGCGCGGCGGCGCTTTTTCGCAATTCGGGACTGTCATGGCTGTAACTTTTCAAATCCTCTAGATTTTCGGACGCTAATTTATTTGCAGGTAAAGTAGGTCACTAGCATTCCAAAAAAAATATAAAAACAAAATCGATTTTTTGAAGATTCAAAGGTGTATATACCCCCTTAAGGTTGTTAGCTTGTAAAAGCGGTTACCGACAGATCTGTGTGAAATTTTACTGGTGAATAGCTTGAAACACGTTCTACAACATGATACGAAGTTCATTGATTTTTGCCGTATATCAAGGGGGTATCTAAGTCTTGAGCTCCATAAAACGTTAATAATTTACATAACAGTATAACATTGAGGGTCATGTACGGATACGAATATGAATGATGCCGTTTCAAAGTGTACAATTTCAGCTTCGATTTGAAAAAAAAACGGTCACTTTAGCATCAAAATTGTGGCCGTTGCAGCCACCGAAGTACTGGTTGGCGATAAGCTGTGCTGAAATCTGCGACCACGATCCTGGCTGAACGGAGTATCCGAAAAAGAAAAACTTTGGATTGTTTTGTTGGTCAAGGTACCCTTCAGGCTCCTATGGGACAGATTTTTAATCCGTCGTTCAATTTCCAAAATACAGGTAAAAACGTTACTCGAAATCAAGAAAACGGACTTTTCTCGGTAAAAAAATGCATAACTCTGCCAAATTTCAATCCATAAAAAATCTGTCGCATAGAAGCCTGAAGGGTGCTTTGACCACCAAAACAGTCCCAAGTTTTTTATTTTCGGATACTCCGTTCAGCCAGGATCGTGGTCGCAGATTTCAGCACAGCTTATCGCCGACCAGTACTTCAGTGGCTGCATCGCCCAAAATTTTGATGCTACAATGACCGTTTTTTTTTCCAAATTGAAGCTGAAATTCTACACTTTGAAAGGGTATCATTTATATTTGTGTCCGTACATGTCCATCAATGCTATACCGTTATGAAAAGTGTTGACGTTTTATGAAGCTCGAGACTCAGATACCCCCTTAAGGGGAAATGAAAGCTGATTCCGCGCGACGGGGTGCCATCTATCGGATTGGAATTTTCGGGAGCCCGTTTCTCAGCTAAAACACATCCGATCGATGTGAAATTGATATCAATGAAGCAGAAGAAGTGTACGGAGGGCATGACTCTCTTGGACTTCCAAAAAACGAAAAGGAACGAAAACGAAAATTTCAATCCGATAGATGGCACCCTGTCGCGCAACAATCAGCTTTCATTTCCCCTTAATGATGAAACAAATTATTGAAGTTTACATTATTTGCATACGTACATAGGGAAAATACCAACTTTTATCACTCTAACGTTTTTTATGATTCAACTAGGCGACAGATTTCAATAATAGTATATTGTGTACCAAGGGCGAGAAGTGGGCCTTTTTCGCCCGCGTGTGGAGTTTGCAGTACGAGTCGAGGCGAGCAAGCACGAGCCGAAGGCGAGTGCGTATCGCGAGCCGGAGACGAGTAATGCAAACACACGAGGGCAAAAAAGCCCTCGCCCGTGGTGCACACCATATTTTTTGTGACACATGCACGATTTTGCGAAAAAAAATAAAAATAAAAAAATAAAAAAATAAATAAATATTTTTTTGCCCGCTAAAAGTCGGTAGCGGGCGCAAAAAGTTCTTTTGCGCCCGCTACCGACTTTTTTCGCCCGCTACTGACTTTTTTTTGCCCGCCGGTCAATAAACGGCTACTTTTAGCCCTATTATTAGGTAAAAAAAACGCAAAAATCGTGCATGTGTTACAAAAAAAAACTAGTATGTTATGAATTGAAATTTAACGAACATTTTGAGACTAGAAACAAAAGTATTTCCCGTGTAATAAGAAAGATATTGTTAGTTAAACTCAAGTCTCTTTTAGATATTTGCGTGTAAATCAAATGCTGATGTGATAGACGTGACAACAGCGCTCACGTAGCTCAAACGGACGGCTCGAGCGGATTCTTCCGTTATATACACGCAATGTTGCCACGATCTATTATAACTTCGACTCAATGCACGTGTGCCTATGCCTAAAAGAAATGTGAACTTTACCTTGACAAAAGTTTGTCAACTTGGCCGTTTTAAAAAAATCTTAAAAAATATTAGAACGACTTTGTTTAACTATCAAAACATTTTGATACGGTTTGCATATCATAGCATGTAATTGATAGTGTGTATATTTTATTTTGTGACTTATTTATTACTGTGGTCATTCTAGAACTATCGTCAACTGAAATAAACTTTTGGCTGTGACTATAACAAGCTAACAACCTTAACCCTCAGACACTGGGGGTCCACTGGAACCCAGGCAAAGTTCGACCTTTTAAAAATCTAGTTTAGTTCAAGTTTTATTTGAATTTTGTTCACCTACTTAAAATTATTTTTTGCGGATGCAACCTTTTTTCCCTTATTCTTGAAGGTTTGAAGTATGCTTACAAATTTTTTCTACCCCAGTACGTCTAACAGTTTCGTCACAATAAGCATTCAAGCAGTTTTGGGGGTGTGTGAGACCCCGTGTGTCTTCTATGGTCGAGACGGGAGGTGTGTCTGCTAAGGGTTAAGGGGGTATCTACACCTTTGAATTTTCAAAAAATCGTTTTTGTTTTTATAATTTTGTTAGAATGCTAGTGACCTACAATTGCGAAAGTTTGATAAATATTATAAGAATAAAGGTATGACCGATGAGAGATGGGAGAATTTTCGGAATATTGACAAAAATTGTGCTAGCATCTTCTGAATCTCAAAAATATTGAAGATCAAGAATTCTGAAGAATTGTTAGGTTTTGAAAAATTTTGTCAGATTTTTCCTGAAGCAATTCATTCTTTTCTAACAGCCTAATTACCGGACACCTACCGGACACTGTTGTTGGACAGAACAGGTCAAAATTCACTACAAACCTCCGCAGCTGCGGATCCAGCATATTATTCATAAGCAAAATCTTAAAACTTGATTTCCTGTAACTACATTTTCTTCTCTGTTAAAAGTAGGAAATAAGAAAATAAAAAAGTTTAAAGTTGATTTCTGGAGAATTAATATTTTGACCGGTTGTCGTAAAGAATCAGGAGCATCGTTGGATCGATTCTGGAGTGTTTGGTCGTTAAATTTCCAAAATCGAGGCCTCTATCAGATGAACATACAACTTTTTAATATGACCATTTTTGATTGAGATAATACAAAAAGTAGAGATAAAAAATTGAAAAATTAGAAAAATCTTAGTAAAAACTAAACAAGTCAGACAATTTTCGCGATATAAAAAAGTTGTCTGTTCATCTGATAGAGTCATCTCTTCTGAACAATTGAAGACCAAAAATTCCAAAATCGATCCAACGGTGCTACTGATTTTTCACGACAACTTGGTAATTTTGTGTTTTTCTATATTCAGCGTAACTACAATTAAACTCAAAGTAATATTCAATGTTAAATATGGATAATGAGAGTCAAACCCTCCTCAAACTTCGCGATTTTTTTTTATTTGATCAGACTATCAAATTCGCTGTAAAGTATCAATCTCTTCTTTAGAATTTTGACCCATTCAAAGGTGTGGATGCCCCCTTAATGCATCTCGCGCTTGCATATGTGATTCGTACAAACAGCTATATGCTGTCTGAAAGACTCTGGTATCTATTATTACCATTCTCCGCAGCAGAGGTTCGATCGGAGTAGCCACCTCTGAACATGGTTAAAAACTAGATCGCTGCGGTGGCTGCAGCTGAACATGTCATTGTTCCCCGGAGAGCGAGGAGCAGGCGGGAGAAGAGGGAATCGTTGAAAGATGGACTTGCGAGAGATGACGGTGACAATTCCCGTGCGGCAAAGCCGAATAGCTCAAAAACTTGTCCGGAGTTTTTGTGCCCCTCAGTTCGCGGCGGGAACCGATTTGGGAGTTTGAAACTACCAGACGATGAAAAACCTGAAACGCTGCAGCACTCGTTCTTCAGCGGGGACGAAGTCTAGCTGCACTATACTACACAGTGCGTATTCGTATCTGCGGGTCACTTGTTGAATGAATCTGTGTTCAATTCGTTGCGAATTGATTGTCAAGCATTAACAAGTGACCCGGAGATACGAATATTCACTGTGTATACGTTCAAGCCGTACCTCAAAGATGGAGATACATGTTTCATTTTTTATTCATCATTCATTTGTCATGGAGCACGACTTAGACTCGCTTGCTCCGGCGGAGAAAACCATCCTTCAGGGTATAAGGTATGGGTCGCAATTAGTTCCAGATCCTGATCCAGAGGAATTTCCATTGATCCGCAGTGAACCGAAGTACCTACGAGAAGGTAAGAGGCCTTTCTTCATTTTAACATGCATAAGGCCGAATTTTGCACTATATTATATATATATAATATATATATATATATATATATATATATATATAATATATATATATATATATATATATATATATATATAATATAGAGAGATATATATTAGGGCTAATCATTTTGGGGTCATATTTTTTGATTTGCCCTCGCACCCCTCAAAATGTGAGTGTATGAGGTCAGTATTACTACCTATCAATGATAACCAAGGTGCGATTTTTTTTGGCGTGGCCCATTGCAAAAGTATTTTTCCCATTTAAATAACACGGGAAATGTTTTTTTATTTTATTTGGAATTTTATTTCGTTCTAACGAATCATCGTGTTGTAAAAATCAACACATATTCTTGTACGAAATTGAACGATCTCCAAAAAAGGTCTGATACGATTTCGCTAGGTCGAAAAAAAAGTCGTCATATACTGTTTGAGGTTGAACTTTAACCTTCAATAACTTTCAAACGAGCGGACTTAGCGAAAAATCATATCAGACCTTTTTTGGAGATCGTTTAATTTCCTACAAGAATGTGTATTGATTTTTGCAGCGCGAGATTCGTTAGATTGGAATAAAATTTCAAAAAAAAAAAAAAAAAACATTTCCCGTGTTATTTGAATGGGAAAAATACTTTTGCAATGGGCCACGCCAAAAAAAATCGCACCGTGGTCATATTGATAGGTGCTGATACTGACCTCATACACTCACATTTTGAGGGGTGCGAGGGCAAATCAAAAAATATGACCCCAAAATGATTAGCCCTAATATACAGGGTGTAAATCTTAACTCTGTACATACTTATAGGGTGTGTAGGGGCTGCCAATACAAGCATTTTGAGGTATGACATTCAAGGTCGGAAACTCATCCCAACGGCTGTGGAGGGCTTTGAAGGTTCTGGTACCGCGCGCTTTTCGTAGTGTAATGAATCAGATGTGATCATTTTCGACCCAACATTTTATTCAGCGGTAGACAACAGTACAAATGTTCTTGCGTGAAATCAACAAAACGATAAACTTGGCAATAAAAAAATTACAAAACAATTTTCGGTGCTTATAAACAGAATTTGAAAAAGTTATGGAAAACGAAAAGCCCAAGTGTGGAAAAGCCCAAGTGTGCAAAACCCCAATTCGTTTTCCATAACTTTTTTAAATTCTGTCATAAGCACCGGAAATTGTTTTGTTATTTTTTGAATGCAAAGTTTATCGTTTTGTTGATTTGACGCAAGAACATTTATGTACTGTTCTCTACGGCTGAATAAAATGTTGGGTCGAAAGTGATCACATCTGATTCATTACACTACGATCAAGCGTGCAGTAGCATATCCTTCAAAGCCCTCCATAGTGGTTAGGATGAGTTTCCGACCATGGGTGTCATACCTCAAAATGCTTGTATTGGCAGCCCCTACACACCCTATAAGCATGTACAGAGTTAAGATTTACACCCTGTATATACATAATATAATAAATATAATATAATATAATATATTATAATATAATACTTACATATAGGTTAGGGTGGTCCTTATTTGGGGGTCGGTGGAATTTTGTCTGTGCCGCCCCCCGGATTAGTTCGAAATAAATTCAGAAAAACGTGGGCCAAATGTGAGCTTTCTAGCTCAACGGGAAACCGTGCCGGTAAGCCCGTACTTTTTCCCGTTTGAATAACATAGGATTTTTCATCGAATGAATGCATTTTTTTTTTACAAGCCTATCGTTCATCGGAAAAATCTATCATTCCGTCACTATATAGTATTATAGTGTGTAAGTTCGTGAAAATTTTTTAGGTCACCCGAAATCATATTCCACAGAGTAACTGCACACACAAGACGACGATTTCAAAAAGTTACAACTATATTCATCCGAAAAGGCTCGTATCATTTTTTGATGATGATTTCACGGACAAAATTTAAATTCAAATTCAATTTCAATTTTCAATGATTCTCGGCGACTGTTTGAAAATTTTGGGTCATTTGTAGTTAGTTATTTTTTGGGAACGATAAAAACCAATCCATTTCATATTTATGCTATTTATTTATCAATATAACAGAAATATTAATATTTTATTTAAATTTTTATTTAAATTTAAATTTTGTCCGTGAAATCATCATCAAAAAATGATACGAGCCTTTTCGGATGAACATAGTTGTAACTTTTTGAAATCGTCGTCTTGTGTGTGCAGTTACTCTGTGGAATATGATTTCGGGTGACCTAAAAAATTTGCACTAACTTACACACTATAATACTATATAGTGACGGAATGATAGATTTTTCCGATGAACGATAGGCTTGTAAAAAAAAAAATGCATTCATTCGATGAAAAATCCTATGTTATTCAAACGGGAAAAAGTACGGGCTTACCGGCATGGTTTCCCGTTGAGCTAGCAAGCTCACATTTGGCCCACGTTTTTCTGAATTTATTTCGAACTAATCCAGGGGGCGGCACGGACAAAATTCCACCGACCCCCAAATAAGGACCACCCTAATATAGGTATTGTGCCATTCACATTGTGGGTCTAGAAGGATGAAAAAGAACGGTAAGTAATTGATGTAATGATGATGATGATTATTATCATTATTATTATTTTTCTCGTGAGATAAGAAAACCTTTGCTGGAACAGCATTCTTCGCAAATGAGCCGGCAGCCCTGAACTATGAACTGCTATCTAGGGAAGATTGAGTCCGTTGCAAAATAACACAGATGAAAAAGAAAAAAAAAAGAAAGTGCCAGACGAACTAAGCCACTATATAAGACGTCTTGCCTGCAGCCGGGAGCAGCGCATGCGCGACTAATTACACTCCTCTTTGATGAGCCGCCTTCTCTTCGCTCCTTTCCTTTCCGCCTTTCCCTTCCCGCCTCTCCTCTCTTCGTCGTTCATTCGCCAAGCAAAGCATACTGCCTTTGCAGCTGTACTCTCAACTTCACTGCTGTTCGTGACCAGCTGAATTATCAGTGGCGTAACTATATGCACAGTAAGTATATTATGAAATGAAATTCGAAATGCCGGCAGAAATTTATACTGCAGCAGAGCAGTCGTGTAGCGCAGTAGGTATGATATGTATAATAATAGGGGGATATCGACGTGTCAGATCCTACGTCATTTTTTGAACGGTTTATATTCAAAAATTTATCTAAAATTACGAGACTATATGGTGTCTCTATGCGGTGTATAACCCGAATGAACGTTGATTGCCAGTTCTGGGTTGGGCTTGGGCTCGGGGCCTCTCATCTCGTAATGATGGGTCTGCCTTCGCTCGCGTACCTTGGAGGTGTGACCCTGTGGGCTACGGGCCCCTTGAGCCTCAGCCCTTTATACTGAATTCCGGTATTTTTCTAGCAGCGATATAGCCAAGCATATTGTATATTTATACCAGTTTTATAGACGAGAAGAGAACCTTCGACGATAATACCATAACACGATTTATAATGAATCGTAGAAATTTTATTACTGTATAGGTATAGGGTCCGCAACTGCAGGCAGATTATCGAATAACAAGTAGGACTTTGTGCAGTTGAAGAGCTCACCTCTTATCAAGTTTGATCGCAGATTAAACCTGAGGATTATTAACGTACCGTTAATTCGACTGTATACGTTGAAGGGTCCATGATATAGATTATTCTGGTTGGAGCCCACGGAATGTTTACTAATTCGCTTCACTCGATGAGTCTGCATGGTCAAAGATCTCCGAAATTCTAAGGTGTAATTTGAATTTATAATAAAATGAGAACAGGGATCCGTGTCTAATCCCCGGTGCTAACTTAGTCTTAAGCTTCTTCTAAGCTAAATTAAATATTCCGGTAATCGGGATTCAGATATTATTATTGTCCGCCTGCGTGCGGCCGTAGGTATATGAATTTAAAACCCGCCGAAGCTATAAACGTCTTCTATTCTTTCGCCATACTCAAATACAAAATAAACACGCCGTGAAAAAATATATCGATATCAAAAGTATACCTATACAGTCAATAGTGAATGTTGGATAAATAAACGAATAAAAACGGACGTTTTATCGGCTTGAAGTCCATTCACGCAGGTGGACTTATGATCAGGCAGGTGGAATGGTATGCTACCTACATAGATGTATTTTCGAATTAACGTTTTGGATCTACAGTTTTCCGCATTGCGATATATAAATCTTACATGCAGAAGGAAGTGAAACGTTTAGAAAAAAACGTGAGAGAAAGACCTGCAGGGTATTTCGACATTTCTCTGTGGGTAATCCGGTACGGTAAGTCACATGATTCCGTGGCGAAGGGATTTTCCATTGATTTCTTGTATTATTGTACTGTCAAAAGAGACAAGCACAAATACCCCGGGTTTTACGATTAGCAATGAAAATTGCGGTATGCAAAACACTACTACATGCACACTGTTATTATCCAAATGTGCTACAGGTATGTGGTACAGGTAAGTGTTGTTGTATGGCAAAAGAGCATAGTTATTAGGGTGTGCAAAAAAAAAAAAAAAATTTGCACGCGCATCAACATTCCATGGAATGTTATAAATATGAGCTCTTAACCCTTAACAGACACTGGGGGTCCACTGGACCCCAGACAAAGTGCGACCTTTTAAAAATCTAGTTCAAATCTAGTTTCATTTGATTTTTTTTTTTTTTTTTTTCACCTACTTGAAATTAATATTTGCGGATGCAACCTTTTTTCTCTTATTCTCGAAGGTTTGAAGTATGCTTATAAATTGTTTCTACCCCAGTACGTCTAACAGTTTCGTCACAATAAGCATTTAACGTTTTGGGGGTCTGTGAGACCCCGTGTGTCTTCTATGATCGAGACGGGAGGTGTGTCTGCTAACGGTTAATATTGATATTTGAGTCAATCCACGTCAAGCGGGACACCACTTTTTGACCGCATGTTCTTGAAAATCGTCGTATTTTTTTTACATATCCTCTGGGTAAAATGAATGCGTGAAACATTTTTTTTTTTTTTCCTAACTCAAAGGGCTTCGAAACTACAAAGGGTTGAATGTTCGAAAAAACCACCAAAAGTCGCAATCGCGCTCTCCTTTAAACGTTGATGTCTCCGGTGCAAATATGGAGGTACACACTTGACTAAAGCCTTGAAATTAACTGGTGAATATAACATATTTTTTGATTCCATCAAATGGAATACGTCAGCGTATATGATTCGATCAGTCACGTGCTGAATTAATAAATTTAAAATTACTCAATCATAAACCACGAGAACTATTCATTTAAATAAAATCTTAAGGGGGGACTTACACCTTCAAAATAACTTTTTTTCGAAAAAATCAGAAACATCGAGGTAAATTTTTGGCCAAACCCGTCCCGATTGACGTGGGCTGACTCATTTAGAGCTGCCTATTTTAGTTCTTCCATTTTCCATTTGAGTAACACGTAAAAAAAAATCGGAAAATTTTTTAATGGTTCTTTCTCGTAAGCGGCTTGATTTAGAAACTATCTGAATACAGATTCCTATAGGAAATTTCACGCTCTATAAAAAAAGTACTGAGATAGAATTTCCCTAACTTTCACCGATTGAGAGATATTCGCCTATAAACATTGAGTCATAGCGTTATGGAGTCATATGACTGTAGGAAGAACAATTTTTTTTTTCAACCGCGCATCAAAATTTCGGTAAAGCATCTCAAATAGAATATCTCAGCCAAATATGAGCTCTTAATATTGATATTTAGAACTGCCTATATTTCAGTAACTAAAATTAGTAACTAAAATTAGTAACTAAAATTAGTAACTAAAATCAGTAACTAAAATAGGCAGTTCTAAATATCAATATTAAGAGCTCATATTTGGCTGAGATATTCTATTTGAGATGCTCTACCAAAATGTTGATGCACGTTTGAATTTTTTTTTTTCTCACACCCTAATAGTTATACACTATATAGTATAATCCGACGAACGTATTTCAAAATTCAAATGGTACTTTGAATTCGATATGAACTTTCGACGGTAAAAAGTTCGTGACTGGGTAGGTAAATTGCGTGGAACAGCTACGTCAAGTTTTAAGGTGTTATTAATTATTAGCACCGGTCATTAAGGTTCATCACGCCTGCGGTGAGATTGATGAACCTGATCCTTGCCTCATCAGCTGCATAGTTGCGTACCCACGTCGTACTTACAATATTCCGTACCAATACATACACCACTATATACGAAACATGTCGTACATGTATGTAGATTCAATACAATAATGACTGCAGCAGGTTAGTTTTGCGCTTTGAAATAATATCAATGGAATAAAAACTCACGCGATTTCTTCTACATAGCAGTACATCAACATTTCTGTGTGTCGTGTAATAATGATGATAAAAGCTATACCTCATTTTCTACAACTAATTAAAGACATCAATAAAGGATAATCAAATCCTTGAATCCTGGAGTGAATGAGCAATCAGAACGGGAATAACATGTTTCGAGACTTCGAAATCTAGATGTACAATATCTGACCCATCAGCTTTTTGAAGACTCAGACTCCAGCTATACCTATATATATATACAGGGTGTTATTCCAGGGACGTCTTAGTAATGCAAGTCTCGGACCGTCAGGCGGCTGATAAACATGTACGCGCAATTATCAGGTTCGTCGCTATTAGCTAGGTATAGTATAGTCGAAATTCAATCAACGCGATCGAAGCCCCAATCGTAGATGAGAAATAAATAAGAAAAGAAAAATCCACGGCTATGATCTGTACGATCGCGTTGATCAAATTTCGACTATCCTATACCTACCTAATAGTCAAGCGACGAACCTGATAATTTCGCGTACATGTTTATCAGCCGCCTGACAGTCCGAGACTTGCATTACTGAGACGTCCCTGGAATAACACCCTGTATACATTAGGGTGTCCGTTATTTCCCAAATTGAGTTTTTTCACTTGGGTATGGTCCAAATCATTAGTTCATAGCCTAAAAACAATATATGCATTTTTTTTTTTTTTCTTAAGTGCCATTAACCCCTGCCTGTAGGACGATACTTTTCCCATTTGATTAACATTCTCGCCCTTTTCATACTTTAATCTTTTTTTTCGCTTACTACTTTCATTACCTCAACAAATATTGTTGATTCTACTACTGTTCTGACCTCTTTGGATTGACATATTTTTACATTGGAGGAAAAAAAAATGTTGAGTTTTGAAGCGGTGAAAATTTTTTTTTTTTACCATACTGTTCAATATCTTTCGAATATTTTTTAATTCAGACAAAAAGCATTGCAAGGTCAATAAATTCAAAAATATTCGAAAATGTTCGAAAATTACTGAAAAGTATGGTAAAAATAGATTTTGAAAGAAACTTCAAAACTTATGAATTTTTTTTTTTTTTTTTTTTTTCCACCAATGTAAAAATATGTCCATCCAAATAGATCAGAACAGTAGTAGAATCAACAATATTTGATGAGGTAATGAATATAGTAAGCGAAAGAAAAATTAAAGTCTGAAAAGTGCAAAAATTCCATATGTTAGGTAATCAATAGGGAGAAGTATCGCCCTACAGGCAGGGCTTAATGGCACTTGAAAAAAGAAAAATAATATCATAATTGTTTTTAGGCTATAAACTAATGATTTGGACCATACCCAAGTGAAAAAAAGTCAATTTGGGAAATAAGGAACACCCTAATATACATATATACTGGGTGATTCAGATTTCGGGACAATTCTCTTGACGGGTTGATCCTTGTCAAAATTGGGATCGAAAGTTCCCCAGCCATTTTTCCAAAAAATGATTTTTCTCCTTGGATAAAATTTTTCCAACAGATGATTGTTTTTTTTTTAAACAATTTTTTTTTTTTCTTTTATCATTTGTCAATATTCAAGAATCCCAATATATAGAGCTGCCCACGAGACGAGACTTGTCGCGGTATATCGTCTCGTTTCGTCTTGTTTAACTGACTCGAGACCGAGATGATACCGCCGCAGATGTTTCGAGTCGATACCGAGACGAGACTCAGTCTTAGCCGATACTCTCGACGAGACTATCGATGGAACTCTCGTTTATCTTTTAGTCTAAAAATCATGTCATGTGCCATTTCTCATACATACATTCTCAACATACTTTGTTATACGTTTTTTTATACACATGTGCAATATCTGACAACAAATGAGTTTCTAGTATTTTCAAACGCTCTTTTTTTTTTTTTCTTTTCAAAATTGTTCTTCCAATTTTTGCTAGACTAGGCGACACGAGACGAGTCAAGACCAGTCAACCCGAGATTGGAACGAGATCTAGACAAAACGATACACTGCTTGACGAGACTGGCACCGAGACCGAAAGGTGACTCCAAATTTTGATTTCTAACGAGACCAAGACGAGAGTACCGGAAATTTCGTCTCGGCTCGTCTCGTGGGCAGCCCTACCCGTGTAGAAAATTGTTAGGGCGTCCCAATTAGAAAAGAGGCCCTTTCTGGGCGTCAACAGGGCATCCACTATAAAGGCATCCTCACTGTTGCCTCATTGGGGCATAAGTAGGGTTTATTTTGGCATCCAAGTTAATTTTGTTTAGGCTCGCCCAATCTGTGCCAACGTTGGCCCAAGTCAGGGTATAGCTAGGCATTCAGACTCATTTTGTCCAGGCTTGCCCAACTTGTGCCAAACTTGGGCCAAGTCGGGGGTTAATTAGGCATTGGGACTCATTTTGTCCAGGCTTGCCTAACCTGTTCCAAACTTGGGCCAAGTCGGGGTTCAGCCAGGCATTCAGACTCATTTTGTCAAGGCTTGCCCAACTTGTGCCAAACTTGGGCCAAGTCGGGGGTTAATTAGGCATTCGGACTCATTTTGTCAACGCTTGCCTAACTTGTCCCAAACTTGGGCCAAGTCGAGGTGTAGCCAGGAAATCAGACTCATTTTCGCCAGGTTTGGCAAACCTTTGCCGAACTTGGGCCGAGTCGGGGTTCAGCCAGGCATTCAGACTTATTTTGTCAAGGCTTGCCCAACTTGTGCCAAACTTGGGCCAAGTCGGGGGTTAATTAGGCATTCAGACTCATTTTGTCCAGGCTTGCCTAACCTGTCCCAAACTTGGGCCAAGTCGGGGGTTAATTAGGCATTCGGACTCATTTTGTCAACGCTTTCCTAACTTGTCCCAAACTTGGGCCAAGTCGAGGTGTAGCCAGGAAATCAGACTCATTTTTTCCAGGCTTGCCCAATCTGTGCCAACGTTGGGCCAAGTCAGGGTTTAGCCTGGCATTCGGACTCATTTTGTCCAGGCTTGTCCAATCTGTGCCAACGTTGGGCCAAGTCGGACTTTAGCCAGGTATTCGGACTCATATTGTCCAGGCTTGCCTAACCTGTCCCAAACTTGGGTCAAGTCGGGGTTTAGCCAAACATTCAGACTCATCATGTCCAGGCTTACCCAACCTGTCCCAAACTTTGGCCAAGTCAGGGTTTAGCCTGGCATTCGGACTCATTTTGTCCAGGCTTGCCCAATCTGTGCCAACGTTGGGCCAAGTCGGACTTTAGCCAGGCATTCGGACTCATATTGTCCAGGCTTGCCTAACCTGTCCCAAACTTGGGTCAAGTCGGGGTTTAGCCAAACATTCAGACTCATCATGTCCAGGCTTGCCCAATCTGTGCCAAACTCGGGCCAAGTCGGGGGTTAATTAGGCATTCGGTCAACCATATCAGACGCCATCTACCACGGCGCGGTCAACTTACAGTAAACGCCATTTTGTCTAAAAATCTTTCTCGCTAACAAAGTAACTACGGAAATTAACTAGTCGGGCAATAGAATAGCATTTAATCTGAGAAAAAATTATCTCTCTGGATATAGCAGGGTCGGGGTGTAGCCAGGCATTCAGACTCATTTTGTCCAGGCTTGTCTAATTTTTGCCAAAATTGGTTAACTGGGCATTTGGACTCATTTTGTCTGGGCTGGCCTAACCTCTGCCAAAGTTGGCCCGAGTCAGGGTTTATCCAGGCTCGCAGGATAATTTTAAAACCAATATTGGCCCAAATTCGGTATCCCATAATGGCCCACCTTTTATACCCAATGTTGCTCCGAGTTTGGACAGCCCATATATATTATATATATCCCGTGTAGAAATTTTTGTTGGGCGCAAACAGGGGCCAAGTTAATTTGGCTCGATATTATTCAGGCCCAAGTAAGGTCGCCTGTATTGGGCCAATGTTGGATTGTCCCACGTATTTGATTCGGCCCCCTATGCGTGGTCAAACTGGGGCCAATTTGGACAGCCAGTAGGGCCCAAAGTGGACACCGTATATGGGGCCACAACAAAAAAGCGGGACAAATCGATATAGGCCCAATATTGGTGACCAAACTTGGGCCTATACATTATTGTGGAAAATTAACTTGGCCCTCATTAGCGCCCGGGGAAAATTTCTACACGGGTAATCCCAAATGATGCCAATGAGTTTTTTTTTTTTTCGATATTAGAGAGATTTCTCGATGAGAGTTTCTTATCCGGTGGAAGATGTTAAAAAAATGTGTTATGAATCCAAGGAGAAAAATCATTTATCGGAAAAATGACTCAGGAATTTTCGATCCCAATTTTGACGAGGATTAACTTCAAGAGCAACCCTCAAGAGATTCGTCACGAATTTTGAATCACCCTGTATATGGGGAATTCCACGCCAACTTGACTAATGAATTTCCCTCACCATTTACGATTTGCTTCAAAAAAAAATCTACAATTGGCCAAGTACTAAAACGGTCTCCTGATTTTTTTTCAGTTTTTTTGATCGACCCGCTTTTTTTTAACGAATTTTCAAACTGCCAAGTATTTCGACACTTTTTAAAAATCCCAAAAAATTCTCAAAAATCTCATCTTCCACTACAAACATTACGCTACTAAGTCCATGATGACGCAAATTTTTCTTCTATTTTTTTTTAAACGTTTTCAATATAAACATGACTAATCCGACCAATGATTTTCCCTCATCATTTTCGATCTGCTTCAAAATGTTTTCTACAATTGTCCCAACTCCAAAACAGTGTCCTGAATTTTTTCCAATTTTTGGATCGACCCGTTATTTTTTTATGAATTTTCCAACTACCGAATATTTTCAGCTTTTTTTTAAATCCTAAAAAATTCTCAAAAATCATATGATTCACTACAAACATTACGTCACTAATTCCATAGTGCTGCGATTTTTTTCTTGTTTTTTTAACATTTTCAACTTTTTTATAAAAAAAAAAAAAATTGATTTCTTTTTTTTTTTAATCGCACCATTGTGTAATTAGTGGCGTAATGTTTGTAGTGAATCATATACCAACAAAAACATTTCCAATGTAGAAAGTACCGCCAAGTACAAAAATGATCCCACTAGAAAAACATAGAAAAACCTATCGCCAGTCTCTGTCGTGAATCAGGAAGAATGCCAAGCACTACGCCCTCCCCGCAAGTATATATGTCGAAAAATCGGACCTCGCTAATTCGTGTAGTGATATCGAAAAATCATTTCAAGAGCTACATACTTGGCGGGCACATTCCTTTCTCCCACTCTTTCACAATCTAATGCATACTTCTTCCACTCTCTATTTGCCAGAGTAGACGATGTACCTACTCAAGTGGAAATTGTTTGTAGACAGTAAGTCAACTGAATAATTTCCAATTAGATCTGATTTGAAATGTTCTTGGGTTAGCGTTGATATATTACTTAAGATCAGGGTCGTCTACGTCGGAAGGAATGACACTCGCCTTGTTTCAATACAGTTATTATTTCTCTGTATCAGAATGTACTGACCCAGTAAACCAAAATAGAATTCCCCAATTCATTTTGGTTCACTGGGAAGATTGTGTCTGCAATTGATATCTATAATTATTTCCTACTGTTCAATCGTAATAAGTACAATACTGGAAATATTGTACTTATGTGCACTTGCACCAGGCCTTGAATAGGTAATCGAAATTGGTGATTGATTAATATTGTGACTATTGATTCAAAGCAAGTGTTATCTGCAAAATCTGGAAAAGTAGCTACTTTCGTTCAGCAAGACAAAATGATTGCGTCGATACAGCGATACAGGATAGCTGAAAGTTCTATCCAAACGGAGAATGAACTTCAATTACTATTCGTGTGAATTAACGTAGATGAAAATTTTCAGTCATTATATCACAAGTCGGATTATTTGAATCAGTTAAATTGGTGTACGAAATTTTGTACGATTGATAACCGTAACCTATAAGTATGATACCTACATAGCTCCATTGGTGTTCCATTCCATAGTTCCATAGTTCCATTTTTGTAAAATGGAATATCAAAGTTCGGAAACCTCAATGTTGTCAATAGACTCGGAGCTATTATAATACAGAATAGAACATATTGTGATGATTATGAAATGCATAATTCTTGAATTTGTTCGTGCAATCATACATATTGTATAATCATTCGTAATCATTAGTAGAAAGTAACTTAAACATTTTCACACTTTTTTTTTATCATAATAAATAGATTGACGTAAAAAGTACAGTTGGAGAAAGGAATGTGCCCGCCAAGTATGTAGCTCTTGAAATGATTTTTCGATATCACTACACGAATTAGCGAGGTCCGATTTTTCGACATATATACTTGCGGGGAGGGCGTAGTGCTTGGCATTCTTCCTGATTTCACGACAGAGACTGGCGATAGGTTTTTCTATGTTTTTCTAGTGGGATCATTTTTGTACTTGGCGGTACTTTCTACATTGGAAATGTTTTTGTTGGTTATTTCACTACTTTTTGTAAGTTGTGTTGAAGTTATTCATGAACAATGTTCAAAGTATGACAATCAAGCTACGGAAGGCTTAGCTCCAAGATGAACTGGAGAAAAAAAAAAAATAATAATAATAATCATAATCATAATAATAATAATAATAATAATAATAATAATAATAATAATAATAATAATAATAATAATAATAGTAATAATGATAATATAAAATTTTTATTTATATCGTTTTTTAATAATCGAATCGAAACTCGTGACGTCATTCATCACCTCATAGATTGATTAGGATCAATCTTCTCGCTGCGTCATACGATTCATGCCAAAATCAATAGGGGTCGAGATTCTGATGGAGAGAATCTCCCTTCCAAATCTCAAGTCGATCGGTACAGCCGTTCAATAGATATCGTGGTCCCAAGAAAGGGTCTGCGAAAAAACTGTCCGGAGAAGAAGAAGAAGAAGAAGAATCTTACGTTTTTCATCAACTTTGGGGGTCAATATCTCAGCAACCGCTCAACCGATTCCGTCCAAGTTTTTTTCACTGGGCTATGGAGACTGGGACTTATGCTCCTATGAATTTTATCGAAAAATATACAGTAGTTTCGGAGATATGACGTCGTGATTACAAGTATAATAGTTGCTCCGGGTAAATGATTCTCAGCTGGCGCTCGCCGGCCGAAGGGTACTTGGCGGCGATTCGCTACCGCGAATCTTGATTCCACGAGACGCCGTGAATTATATGCCAAAATGCATATAAAAATTTCTGTATCTAGTTGCAGCAGTTGAAACTTATATTTAATGGTATTTCTGATAGTTTGATAAGATTCTAGAAATTTATTATGGGGTAGAGAAATTTTTTTGGTAATTTTATTCATAAAATCAGCTGCCTGTGAACTGAAAAAAATCACAAGGTCTTGAATATTTCTCACAAGGTGGAGACAGGCCCTCGGTACCTATTACATTTATTTTTAAAATTGCATTGTACGATGATAGCTGTGTAGGTGGAACTAATTATGGCTATGAAGTTATCGCAAGCTTGAAGTTAGAATAAATAGTATCTAGGCGTTAATCTCGACATTTTCATGAGATGAAACAAACGCATCGATATAGTCACTACTGAATGTAGTATCTATCGTTGCGTTTCATCGAGCTAACAAGGGTTCTAAACTAAATCTGAAACAGCCCCTATTACCACTATTACCACAGGCACTTATTTGTGCTGCCTCAAATTATATAGAATCTCAGCAAGGGAAGTGCATTCGGTGGTGCGCTATACCCCTTAAGAGGTTTGCAAATAAGAATTTTATTAAAAGTCATCATGCATCGTTGCGGTTGAATGAATGAAAAATAAAATTGATTAATAATAATAATGATGGTGGTGGTGGTGGTGGTGGTGATGGTGATGGTGATGGTGATGGTGATGGTGATATGATAATAATAATAATAATAATAATAATAATAATAATAATAATAAATAATAAATAATAATAATAAATAATAAATAATAAATAATAATAATAATAATATATATTATTTATATATATTATATATATATATATTTATATATATATATATATATATAATATCTATATATATATATCGTTTTTATATCGTTTTAATAATAATCGAATCGAAACTCGTGACGTCATTCATCACCTCGTAGATTGATTAGGGTCTATCTTCTCGCTGCGTCATACGATTCATGCCAAAATCAATAGGGGTCGAGATTCTGATGGAGAGAATCTCCCTTCCAAATCTCAAGTCGATCGGTACAGCCGTTCGATAGATATCGTGGTCCCAAGAAAGGGTCTGCGAAAAAATTGTCCGGAGAAAAAGAAGAAGAAGAAGAAGAATCTTAACGTTTTTCATCAACTTTGGGGGTTAATATCTCAGCAACCGCTGGACCGATTCCGTCCAAGTTTTTTTCACTGGGCTATGGGGACTGGGACTTATGCTCCTATGAATTTTATCGAAAAATATACAGTAGTTTCGGAGATATGACGTCATGATTACAAGTATAAAAGTTGCTCCGGGTAAATGATTCTCAGCTGGCGCTCGCCGGCCGAAGGGTACTTGGCGGCGATTCGCTGCCGCGAATCTTGATAATTTTTGAGAATTTTTTGAGATTTTTAAAAAAGCTGAAAATATTCGGTAGTTGGAAAATTCATAAAAAAATAACGGGTCGATCTAAAAATTGGAAAAAATTCAGGACACTGTTTCGGAGTTGGGACAATTGTAGAAAACATTTTGAAGCAGATCGAAAATGATGAGGGAAAATCATTGGTCGGATTAGTCATGTTTATATTGAAAACGTTAAAAAAAAATAGAAGAAAAATTTGCGCCATCATGGACTTAGTAGCGTAATGTTCGTAGTGAAAAATGAGATTTTTGAGAATTTTTTGGGATTTTTAAAAAGTGTCGAAATATTTGGCAGTTTGAAAATTCGTTAAAAAAAACGGGTCGATCAGAAAATCTGAAAAAAATCAGGAGACCGTTTTACTTGGCCAATTGTAGATTTTTTTTTAAGCAAATCGAAAATGGTGAGGGAAATTCATTGGTCAAGTTGGCGTGGAATTCCCCACATATATATATATATATTATATATATATATATATATATTATATATATATATATATATATTAGGGTGTCCCTTAAAAATGAAATTTTTTGACATGCCCCCTAAAAAGTTTCCTTTTTGTGTCAAAACATAAGAGAAATTGGTTTTTTGTCAAAAAAATGAAAAGAACCCGTGCCGACAGACGATCGAAGTTTATGTTTTGACGAATCTGCAGTGCAAAACCAAAACTTCGATCGTCTGTCGGCACGGATTCTTTTCATTTTTTTTGACAAAAAACCAATTTCCCTTATGTTTTGACACAAAAAGGAAACTTTTTAGGGGGCATGTCAAAAAGTTTCATTTTTAAGGGACACCCTAATATATATGGGGCATTCCACGTCAAAACGAAAACGATTCAACCGATGGGTCTCCGATTTTCTTCCAAATTTTTTTTCTCGTTCTATTTCAGGACCAAAACCTACATACCAAAGCATTTTTCAATTTGAACTTTGGTTTTTTATTGACGGATTTTCGAAAATTTGGTATTTTTGTAAATCTGAAAATTTCAATGTTTTTTCATTCAATGTTAGCTTATTCAAAGAAGAAAATATATCAGACAGAAAATGTTCGTTTTGAACTGTACTTTTCATAAAAATGTGTATCGAATTTTTTGCGTCAACGGTTTTGGAGTGATTCAAAAAATAAACACAAAATTTCGATTTTTGAAAAAAGTACACTTTTGTTTTTGATTTTTTTTTTTTTCAAAAAAACTTTCGGAAATGAGAAAATTTTGAGGACCAAAACCATAGTGGGCCGACGATTCTACAATTTTTTGTGAATTTTTGATTTTTGAATTTGTGAATTTTTGCTATAGACAAATAAATGAAATCATTATTTTCTCTTATTTTTATTATTTTCAGCTGTGAATTTATTTTTTGATCATACATTTTGCGTATTGTCAGACAAAGTAAACGGTCAACGAATCGTGATTTATATTACATAGGGAAAAGAAATTCCTTGTTTCAAGAAAAAGATTTCTTGTTTCAAGAAACTGTAGTTTTTTGAATGTTTTTGAGGGAAATATGTTCCTAATTCGAATTTGTAAAGGGAAATATGTTCCTAATTGAATGTTTTTAAAGGAAATATGTTCCTAATTCGAATTACGAACATATTAATCATATTTAATTTGATTTTAATCAAAAAACAATCAAGAAACTACATCTTTTCTTGAAACAGTTGAAACAAGGAATTTTTTTTCCCTGTGTAATATAAATCACGATTCGTTGACCGTTTACTTTGTCTGGCAATACGCAAAACGTATGATCAAAAAATAAATTCACAGCTGAAAATAATGAAAATAAGAGAAAATAATGATTTCATTTATTTGTCTATAGCAAAAATTCACAAATTCAAAAATCAAAAATTCACAAAAAATTGTAGAATCGTCGGCCCACTATGGTTTTGGTCCTCAAAATTTTCTCATTTCCGAAAGTTTTTTTGAAAAAAAAAAAATCAAAAATCAAAAGTGTACTTTTTTCAAAAATCGAAATTTTGTGTTTATTTTTTGAATCACTCCAAAACCGTTGACGCAAAAAATTCGATACATATTTTCATGAAAAGTACAGTTTCAAACGAACATTTTCTGTCTGATATATTTTCTTCTTTGAATAAGCTAACATTGAATGAAAAAATATTGAAATTTTCAGATTTACAAAAATACCAAATTTTCGAAAATCCGTCAATAAAAAACCAAAGTTCAAATTGAAAAATGCTTTGGTATGTAGGTTTTGGTCCTGAAATAGAACGAGAAAAAAAATTTGGAAGAAAATCGGAGACCCATCGGTTGAATCGTTTTCGTTTTGACGTGGAATGCCCCATATATATTAGGGTGAGCCAAAAAAACTAACCAATCGAATCTATGGGTTAAAATGAACCTATATACCGAGAAAAAAATTCCCCTGCAAGGCAGGATTTTTAGCTCAATTTTAAAAGGTGGCGCTCAGCATTCAAAGTTTCCCATTTAAATAACACGGGAAAAAATCTTTTTTCATTAAAAATACCATAACTTTTGAATCGTTTCGGATAACATTTTTTACATCGCGGATTCTTGTAGAGCATAAAATTTCCTAAGAAATCAATCTTAGGGTGATTTTTTTCAATTCAAAAATTAGTATATTTAAAAGCTTTGAAAAGTGAAAAAAATCAAAATTCAGTGCATATTTTGATTTTTTTCACTTTTCAAAGCTTTTAAATATACTAATTTTTGAATTGAAAAAAATCACTCTAAGATTGATTTTTTAGGAAATTTTATGCTCTACAAGAATCCGCGATGTAAAAAATGTTATCCAAAACGGTTCAAAAGTTATGGTATTTTTAATGAAAAAAGATTTTTTCACGTGTTATTTAAATGGGAAACTTTGAATGCTGAGCGCCACCTTTTAAAATTGAGCTAAAAATCCTGCCTTGCAGGGGAATTTTCTTCTCGGTATATAGGTTCATTTTAACCCATAGATTCGATTGGTTAGTTTTTTTGGCTCACCCTAATATACAGGGTGTAAATCTTAACTCTGTACATACTTATAGGGTGTGTAGGGGGTGCCAATACAAGCATTTTGAGGTATGACACCCTAGGTCGGAAACTCATCCTAACGGCTGTGGAGGGTTTCGAAGGTTCTAGTACCGCGCGCTTTTCGTAGTGTAATGAATAAGATGTAATTATTTTTGACCTAACATTTTATTCAGCCGTAGACAACAGTACAAATGATCTTGTGTGGAATCAACAAAACGATAAACTTGGCAATAAAAAAATAGCAAAACAATTTCCGGTGCTTACAAACAGATTTTGAAAAAGTTATGGAAAACTATTGGGGTTTGGCACACTTGGGCTTTTCGTTTTCCATAACTTTTTCAAATTCTGTTTAAAAGCACCGGAAATTGTTTCGTTATTTTTTCATTTCTAAGTTTATCGTTTTGTTCATTTCACGCAAGAACATTTGTACTGTTGTCTACGGCTGAATAAAATCTTGGGTCGAAAGTGATCACATCTGATTCATTAAACTACGATCAAGCGTGCACGGTACCATATCCTTCAAAGCCCTCCACAGTGGTTAGGATGAGTTTCCGACCATGGGTGTCATACCTCAAAATGCTTGTATTGGCACCCCCTACACACCCTATAAGTATGTACAGAGTTAAGATTTACACCCTGTATATGCATATATACATTAGGATGCATCGAAAATTCTAAAAACTGCTGGCTACCCTCCAAAATCAAAGATCTCGCTGAAATATAGTCCTCCGTGCAAGCATTCGATTTTTTGACAATATATAGGGGGCGCGCGGGACGTTCAAAAATGCCATTTTTAGCGTTAAATTCACTGTATCACTGATAAACGGAAGCGGATCATTCCAAAAATTCTGATTTTTTTATATAAGGTGCCCAGATATGTACTCTTTTGAACCCATATTCACGAAACATTAACAAATGTTTCATATCTTCAAAAAAATCTCCAAAAATCAATCTCCAAAAACCCTTTCCCATTGAGCTACAGAGCTCAAATTTCACCCAGATTATTATTTATTTATTTAGAACTGATCTAGGGGGTGTCATGGTCAAAGTTCCACCGACCCCCAAATAAGGGTCACCCTACTATGTATACACTCTAATACAGTCGGGCTTCTCAATAAGAGCGCTACGGGGCTGTAGGAGAAAGAATTTCCAAGAAGTGTGGTACCCCCACTCTCTACCGACAAGCTCGCTCGCTCGGAACGTAAGCGGGTCTCTCAATAAGAGCGCTTCGACTCTTCTTCTTCTTCTTCTTCCTTTAGTGACCTAACGCTCGTTTGAGCATGTGGTCTATGAGCGCTTCGACTCTCCTCGATTTTTTTCTTCGTATAGCGCGTAAACGTTTGTTTATGATAGGTACAGTAATGTTCATTAATGGTTTCTCAGTGGCTAACTGTTTTTTTTCGGACTTTTTCATAAACGAGACTCCATTCTAGTCGTATTTCATGTGCCGATAGTCGAAAATATAATATTAATAATTATGACCCCTTATAAAAATAATATAATATTATTTTATTCGATTCTATCCTAAAAAGTCCGAAAAAACAGTTAGCCACCGCGAAGCCATTAATGAATATTACTGTACGTATAATTCATGGGTACACCGAACGCTCTTATTGAGAAGCCTTGAAATGAATCCGGTCGCATTCAAAACAAGCACGGTAGTGGGGGGACTGCTCGGTTACGGATTAGGGGAAGCGCTCTTATTGAGAAGCCCGACTGTACTAGGTAACCCCTTTCGGTTTGAAAGAATCCTCGTGGGGTGCTTCGAGTTGCACAACTGTAGCGGTATCGGTTGACCTTTTCAAGCCGTGAAGGGAAGATTCAGCTCGCTTGAGTCCTACCCGTGGCAGCTGAGCCCTGCACCATAACATAATGATGCTAAGCGGTGCTCAATTTTTTAAAGTCTTTGCCGATCATCAAGAAATCGCACTCGCGCGGATAGAAGAAGAAAATTACGGATGATTTCCATTCGTTCTTATCGTCGTTACAAGAACTCAGTTTCAAAACTGAGTTCTTCCAATACCTTACATGCCATGCTCGTCGAATATATTTCTAGCGGGTTACACATTCATCTCAAATATTACGGAGAATCACTTATAACAATTGAGGGGGAATATACACCTGGAAACGAAGAAAGAAGGTAATTTTCAACAATTTTTTTCAGGGAAACTGGGAATTATCGGATCAGGGTTTTTTCTAGTTAAAAATATACACTTTCAAGAATGTTTAAAAATTTTTTTTTTTTTTTTTAATGTTGCAAATTCATGGAGTCCTTGAGACGTCTACGGAGTGCCGTAAAAAAATCTACAATAGTGGCGTTTCGTCAGAAATAATTTGAAACAAAAGAATCAGACAGGATATTAAAATACATACCGTCAATGTCCCGGTTAGTGCCACCAAGAGCCCAGTGCTGTAGTATTTTTACTTGGATAATGTATTTTTTTTTTATGTCAGGTTGAATTTGGAGGGGATAGGGGGCAAGTACATAGTTTTTTCTTCAAATTCTACACATCATTCCTTTACAAAAATGTAAGAATGAATTTTAATTGAATTTTAAAGATAACCCCTTCCGTGTCCCGGTTTATGCCACCCTCCAAACGGTATGTGCCAGTTTCTGCCACGTGCGGGGTTAGTTAGTGCCACTAGATCGTCAAATCGGTTTGAATACTTGTCAGAGGATGAAAATGCTGGTTTATTCATTTATTTGGGCAATAGTATGAACAATACAACGTATTTATCAAATTACATGTTAAAAAATGAAAAACATAATAAATAATATTATTTCATTGAGTAGTGACTCTATCGTTCGAAGCCTATTAATTCATACCATATGTGAATTTATCGGACCAGTCGAACCAAATTTTTTAGGTCTTCTAACTGAAGCTGACCTCTATATAGAGCGTGCAATCTTCAGATAGACCGAAAAAAACGGAAGTGCATCATAATTATTTTTTCAAGTAAAAATTCCTTCAGCCCGGGTTTGAACCGGGACCTCCGCATTTGTACTGCGACGCCTTGTCCAATTAGACCACTGAAGGACTGGAGGAATCTTTACTTGAAATTCATGTTATTGTCATTGACCTTCTTAGTCCCAGGTCTGTGTTTATTTCATTGAGTAGTGACTCTATCGTTCGAAGCCTATTAATTCATACCATATGTGAATTTATCGGACCAGTCGAACCTAGAAGACCTAAAAAATTTGGTTCGACTGGTCCGATAAATTCACATATGGTATGAATTAATAGGCTTCGAACGATAGAGTCACTACTCAATGAAATAAACACAGACCTGGGACTAAGAAGGTCAATGACAATAACATGAATTTCAAGTAAAGATTCCTCCAGTCCTTCAGTGGTCTAATTGGACAAGGCGTCGCAGTACAAATGCGGAGGTCCCGGTTCAAACCCGGGCTGAAGGAATTTTTACTTGAAAAAATAATTATGATGCACTTCCGTTTTTTTCGGTCTATCTGAAGATTGCACGCTCTATATAGAGGTCAGCTTCAGTTAGAAGACCTAAAAAATTTGGTTCGACTGGTCCGATAAATTCACATATGGTATGAATTAATAGGCTTCGAACGATAGAGTCACTACTCAATGAAATAAACACAGACCTGGAAATAAGAAGGTCAATGACAATAACATGAATTTCAAGTAAAGATTCCTCCAGTCCTTCAGTGGTCTAATTGGACAAGGCGTCGCAGTACAAATGCGGAGGTCCCGGTTCAAACCCGGGCTGAAGGAATTTTTACTTGAAAAAATAATTATGATGCACTTCCGTTTTTTTCGGTCTATCTGAAGATTGCATGCTCTATATAGAGGTCAGCTTCAGTTAGAAGACCTAAAAAATTTGGTTCGACTGGTCCGATAAATTCACATATGGTATGAAATAATATTATTCTTCGGCTGTTTTTAGCATCGGCGCAGCCGTCTTAACCTCAACGTCAGTGCTCTCATTTTCGGTTTTATTAAGGGGGTTGGGCACTCAAATGGAAACATTAGGAAATCTTTGAAAGTTTATCATCGAAAGATAGATAAATAAAATGCTTACGGCCAAAATTTCAAGTCGATTCACTACACCGTTTTTGATAAATTAATTTTTGAATTTGCTTTTTATACACGTAGAGGTATATGGAGAGCCGACAAGGTTAGTATGAAATCTTTCGTATCACTCGCGCGGTAAGAAGTTGTTTTTTTTTTTTTTTTTTTTTTTTTTTTAACGTTTCTGTGGTGGTGGTTCGTTTTTCGTTTTTCCCTTAGAGAAAAAAAATCATATGTATACAGGGTGAGGCATCTAAAGTGTTACAGAGCAATAGCACTTTACTTTTTATAAAACAAATAAGGTTAGGGAAACGAGTGGCATTCACTGGCACAAGGGTGCGTTTGGAGGTGTCAGTCGTTGCCACCAGTTTTTTCGGCTTAAAAATAGCATTTCATTGATTTTTTACAATTCTATTCGAAAAAACAAGTAATTTCCAACAGATACATATGAGTTTTAATTGACTTAATACTTACATTTTTGAGTGATTGAACGAAAACAAAACTGTGCACTCTAACCTCTCTCAGAGAGCCTTAGCCATTTGAGTGAGTTCAGCGTGCCCATCACACTTGACGGTTAAATAATAAATACTTGCTATCATTGAATCTTCATAAATTTTGGGGATATATGGCAGGTAAGACCATTCTAAATATTCATGGGGAGCAGTTTGGATTTGAAAATGATTTCACATTGATATACCTGAAAATGTGCTGGAAGTGGCATCTACCGGGACAGTGGCACTAACCGGGACATTGACGGTACTATTATCTTGTCTTTGTCATAGCTGATTTGAAAAATATCGATTTTCGACAAAATAGCGGACGCTTGAACTCAACGTAGCAATATTCAAAAAAAAATTTGTTCGTATTTTGCAAAAGAAAAAGTGCTTAGAAACGGAAAAAAACCTGTGACAAGTAGGGTACCATAGATAATGATGTATACAATAACCACAAAAAATTTCAAGTTAATTGGTTCAGTGATTTCGAGATATTTTGGGTACCAGATTAAAAAACGTTGTTTTAAGAATAACGCATTTAAAAATGTTTCGATGGACAAATCATGAAATTGGTCCAACTTACACATACCTACTTTTCAGTGCGACCCAAAGTGTATCATTTTTTAGAATTTTTGAAATTTTCAAACTTAAGAAAATGTGAGAATTGAAAAATCGATGTTTCGGACTCTGCCAGGTGTATATTTCCCCTTAATATACCGATAATTTTCTGTAACACCGGACACCCCGGGGGCCGGGTCGGAATTCCGAATATTGAAAGCGCCAAAAGTGTAAAATACCGAAGTTTTATGTTACGATTGCTAAAATTATCAAATATAAAAATTCCAACATTTATAGAACAGAACCGTAGAATACCGCATAGCATGAAATCGATAGGTAAACTGTCCGAAAGATGACTGAACAGACTCACATAATACCGTCCTGAAAAATACCGACTTTTCAACGAATCGAATTGAAATAGTCCGAAAGCTCAAAATTGCGAACGTGTAAAATACCGAAATTTAAATATTCCGAAAACTGACAATTTTGAAATGCGCACTAAAATTTCCATAATTCCGTCAACGAACATCAGCTCCTGAAATCTCTGTGCATTATCTGGATTTTCGGAATTTTGGTCGTCCGAAACTAAAATTGTCGCAGTTTTGCGGTTCGTAAAATTAACTATTCGGTATATTTATCTGTCGTTTGCGTACTCTTTCGGTGGGATACCTTGTACACGGAAAAGGTTTTGGGACTGCTGCTGCGCCAAGTGGCAGACGGTGGGCTTCCCGTGTCCGAGTAAAGCCGGCGACACAAACTTCTACGTGAGCCGTAATACGCTTCACCTATAGGCCGGTCGGACACGCACACCAAGCGCCGACCAATCACGTACGCGTGTAGGTCTATAGGTGAAGCGTATTACGGCTCACGTAGAAGTTTGTGTCGCCGGCTTAAAGGCGCTGTCTCTGCGACGGAACGCCACGTTCTCTCGCGAGAACGCTGCAGTCTTTGAGACGTTGGGCTGCGATACGTTGGACGTAATAGTACGGCAGTCCAACGTCTCGCAGACTGCAGCGTTCTCGCGAGGGAACGCAGCGTTCTCGCGAAGGTACGCAGCGTTCCGTCGCAGAGACGGCGCCTGTCTTTGGATACGGGTACTCACCGTTCTGCCGCTTGGCGCTGCGGCATTCCCGAAACCTTTTCCGTGTATCTTAAATCATTATCGTATCACTTGTATTCAACATTTAGACCATTCTACGCTTCTGCCTGTCGGCCATTTGAACGTTCGTTTTAGCACACTGTATGAAAATTTAAGTTCGGTATTTTGAAAATCGGTATTTTACACTTTCGGCGCTTCCAATATTCGGAATTCCGACCCGGCCTCACACCCCGTTCCTACGGCCAAACCAACGCATGTACATGTCGCGTGCGGGGGCCTCGGGTGGGAGGGGATAGACTGTCTTCTTCTTCTTCTTCGTATGGTTATATCCTCATAGAACTATTGTTCGAGGGAAGTACCAAGGGATAGACCGTAAGTAGCATTGTCTATCCGGGCTCGACCGAGCCTCACGGCCACGTCATGTACTTGTGTTGGTTTGGCCGTAGGAAGGGGGTGTCCAGTGTTACAGAAGATTCTTGGTATAGAGTGACAATTGAACTGACAATTCTGACAAACTGATAATTAACAACAATTCATTTCCAACTGCGGGAAAATTGTTCTACCGTGATAATCAGGTGAAAACGAATGGTTCATCCGCACAGACGTCGAATATTCCGTATTTTTAGGGGGGTAACCACTCGTTGAGCTGAAAACTCCCTAGGATGATTTTGACGTGCGGTCAATGGAATTCGGCAGCCATCGTTGTTGGCTACCGACTGACTGTCAAAACATCGCCGAAGGTAGACATGTGTGGTTATGTTCGTTTATGTAATATGTACGTGTTAGGAGGCGTTTACCGGTGATGTTTTCCGGTCGGTAAGTCACATATTACCGAGTAGTGCGCTATTTGCGTGAAATAATCGAAATTTGCGTGAAATAATGATTATTTCACGCAAATCGATGTGACTGCCATCTACCGCTCCTAACACGTACGTATTACATAAAATAGTATACGATATTAGTGCGGCTGTTCGAGACTACACGTGAGTGCGGGTTCTCGCACTCGCTGCGCTCGTGCGCCACCTCCGCACTCACGTGTAATCTCGAACTTACCGCACTAATATCGTAATATACTATTATTTGAAGCAAATTTGAACCATTTCCAAGCTATTAAATGACACTATTATTAAATATTTATTTAATTTTGCGGTAACAAACAATTTCATTTGTTATAAACAAATATAATATGTATTCAAATGTGATTTTCTAAGCAAGAACCACGCGTAAAAATTCTCAAAAAATATGAGCGTGTTCCTTGATCAATTCTCTACAAAACTGTAGAGTAAACGGGATGGAGAACCGATGCACTGATAGAAAACATATAACACATTTTACCACATATCGCCGACAAATTGCTATTTTTTGGTGCTAAAATGACGGGTGGTCACACAGTAGAAAGAATTACAAATCCACCTTGTAAATTCTACTAATGGTAAAGATTCCCATGCGGGGTCTAAATTTTTACTATCTCAGATAGTAAAATGAAGTCTGGCAACAAAAAAAAAGTTGGTCTGCAGCGCCCTCGGCTGCCAATCGCAGAGTGGACTCGCATGTTATTATTTTCACCTTTCGGTTGAGTTAGGAGTTTTGTGAATCGGTGAAGTAGGGTGAGGTACTGGACGGCTGGATGGTAACGTAGATTACATGTAGTTGACTTCAGTGCATCGCTGTTACAACTGGTTTCGTATAATTAACGCAGTCGGTAAGAACGCATAGTACCCTAACGCTCTAGCGGACGCCTCGAAATCGAAGATATAGAGGAGAAAATTTTCGTGCTTATATACTACATTGGGCGAAAGATACCACTTGCGAGAAACTCAGCCGTGTAGTTCGAGGCGTATTTCCTGTTGATTCCAACCGATTCAAAATAACAGATTCAAAATAAAAATAAAACAAAAGATTCAAGATTTGTTTCGTTTAGTTCTAAATCACGATTACTTTAAAATAAATATTAAACTCACTAATGGGGAATATATGGAGGTATACATTGCGGCATAACGCAGAACTAGGATGTCCGCCATATTCCTATACGCGATACGTATTTTTACTATCTCAAGTTGTAAAAATTGCCATTAGCGAAAATTACAATGCCGAGTTGTAATTTTAGTCCGAGTAGCATGTAATGTATCCCAGTCCTGCTACGAACTATTGAATGAAAAATAGCTACCTTTCCTGGTTTTTCGACCACCCGTCAATTTGCCATGAAAAGTAGTAATTTGTCGGCGATATGTGGTAAAATGTGATACATGTTTTCTATCAGTGTGGGAACCATGTTAAAACTATTTATTTATCAGCGACCGCGCGCGCTGCCACCGAAAGACCTGGCTCGGGTACGTGTGGCTAACGTAAGAAAGCATCGGTGGGAATGTTACACGGTCAGATCTTTGGTTCTTTTTATCCTAAAGACTTCTTCCGAGAACCGAGAACTTCTTTCGCGCCGCCTCCGAAAACCCGTACCCGAGCTGGGTCTTTCAGCGACAGCGCGCGCCGTCGCTTATAAATAAATTGTTTCAACATGGTTTCCATCGGTTCTCCATCCCGTTTACTCAACAATTTTGTAGAGAATTGATCAAGGAATGCGCTCATATATTTTTTAGAATTTTCACGCGTGGTTCTTAGCTGGAAAACTACGTTTGGATATTATATTTGTTTATAACAAATCGAATTGTTCGTTATTGTGAAATTCAATAAATACATAATAATAGTGTCATTTAATAGCTTTGAAATGTTTCTTGAATGAAGTCTCTAGGATGAATACAATGAAAGATATTACCGTTTGCAGGGGAGTATGTTTTCGATTTTTGGCTCTTTTTCCTGAATTTCACCCCCGTGTAACTTGAAAAATAGCGGCCGACATTTTTTTTTTTTTTTTCAATTATTTGATAAATTTATTGGTTCCATAGAAACCGTGAAAAAAATTGTAGCGAAATCGGTAACATCGAGGTCAAAAAGCTGTCCGGTTTGACGTGGAATTACTCATATAGCTACGCCAGGTGCAGGAGGTAGGTATACCTAGACGTTGAATTCATGCGACTATTCCCAAAGGACGAGAATTAACCCAGATAACAATATGCGTGCAATATGCGAGGCATGAAGCACGCCGCGTGCCGATTGATCGGTACGATGTGCCTGCACTTCAGCGGAATGTTGCGCGTGCTTTTGCTGGACATATCGCTGGCATGACGTTATAGTCGCTCGGGCGGGCCAAATGTGACTTTTTCGTGCGAGTTTCCCGATTAAGAATAATCATACATATAATTTTTTTTAGATAAAAAATGGCCCGATATAAATTTATATATAATCATATATATTTATATACATTTGTATACATTCATATGTATAATTATATCCAAGTGCCTGTTTCTCAACAAACCAACCTTAAAAAAGAAAAAAAACCAAAAACTTACGCAAGTGTGAATATTCAAATTTAAATTTTATAACTCAATCCGCATATGTAGATCAACAAGCAATACCAGTCCGCTAATAAAAACATCATCCGATTTTGTCGACCTTACCGCGATTCGAACCCAAGTCGGCTCGCATTCACTATATTACTAGTCGCACGCTCTACCTACTACGCCAAACTACCTTATTAACACTGGCCTCATATTTTCCTATTTGTCGAAACCTATGATCAAGCTGTCGACTTAAGAGCTAATAAACATTTCAATCTCACCGTTCGGTCTCATGATTTGCAAGGTGAGAATTACGCCTAGAGAATTTTGTGGAAAATATGCGTGTGACGTGTACGGATTCATGCAGTATCGCAAATTGACTGATTTTATGAAACATGCAATAATAAAACCTGATGACATAAATTTCCTGATCCCTTCGCATGTTATTCAATATAGGGGAGAGAGGGATAAAATGGCCACCCCCAAAATTTTTTCGTACCTTCTCAAAAATAAAAAACGTTTTTTCTTTCCATTATTTAGGTACATTGTTTTAACAAACCTTAAACCTTGATAACTTAGGGGAAAACGAACAAGATGAGCGAAAAAAAAAATTAAAAAAAAATTAAAAGTATTATAAAGTAAAACCCCAAAAAGCCCCTCCGGTGCAAAAACCTTTCGCCAAGTACATTAATGTGTTCACCACCCCCATAGAAATCCACCAACAAAAATTCCTCCTTAACAAAAGTGGTACTATAAAAATGTTTACTCACAAAAGGATTGAAATTAGATACAATTGCCAAGTACATGTCTTCTGTATAACAAAAGTTTACAACTGAAGAACAGAAGTCTAAATAGTCTTGTATCGTTCACTCGCTACGCTCGCTTACTCGATCGACTTGATAATTACAGAAAAAAAAAACAGGAAAAAAAAATTTAGTACGAGGTACTTGCGGGCCATTTATGAGTAAGTAAAAGAGTATTCACTTAGGTCTATGTATCAATTATTCGATACATATGGCTATAATGGCCCGCCAAGTACCACTTCCTACATTTTTTTTCCTGTTTTTTTTTCTGTAATTATCAAGTCGATCGAATAAGCGAGCGTAGCGAGTGAACGATACAAGACTATTTAGACTTCTGTTCTTCAGTTGTAAACTTTTGTTATACAGAAGACATGTACTTGGCAATTGTATCTGATTTCAATCCTTTTGTAAGTAGACATTTTTATAGTACCACTTTTGTTAAGGAGGAATTTTTGTTGGTGGATTTCTTTGGGGGTGGTGAACACATTAATGTACTTGGCGAAAGGTTTTTGCACCGGAGGGGCTTTTTGGGGTTGATATCACCACTTTTCGTACAATTTTGCTTGACTAGCTAATAATTGTGCTCGCTCGCTACGCTCGCTCGATTGGTTTTTCCTATATCCTCGCTCAGTTCTCAGTTGTCATTCTGCCAATTGTTTCTATGATCGTCTCAATGCATGTACGGTGATGCATTTTGTATCATCCGAATCCCTCGAAAAGCAGCAATGTGAAATCTGGTAGTATAATTTAAAATAAATAAAAATAATGTTATAATTTACACGTATGCTCATACTTTTCTGTGAGCCTTAAATTTCTGTGGACAGATGTTACATGTGATCTCTTATTAAGTTCTACGAATTGTTTCGCTAGAACCCGGTATAATTCTATATGCCTGCAACGTGTAACCTTGTACGCAGCCCCCCTTCTGTCTCATCTGGGCTTGGGACCGGCAATGACGGAGTTACCTGCACGCAGGGCGCTGATCTCTATATAACTGGATAGCGGACGGGTACCTTTTCTACCCGTACGGCGTGAAACCAATTGAAGCCTGGGCAGGGGATTGGGGGGGTCGGACGAAGGAACGATCTTGGGCCAAATTCTCCGCGGAAAATTTGACTAGATGTACGGTTCAAGCTGGCCTGGGTTATTGATCATTGATCAATTAAGTGATTTCTCAGCTTGATATGTGTACTTTTTGCACAATTTTGTTGTTTTCGGATTATTTCGACTGTAAATAATAAAAAAGGAAGCGATTTTCCCCGAAGCGTGTATTCGGGGTTAGGAAAATGAGCCATTCGATTGAAATTCATGAATAGAAATAAGTTATGTTGCGAATAAAAATTTTAGCCATCGAGCTTATTTTATTTCATACGATATATTGAATGAATCTAACTCGCGATTTGCAGCATAGTTGAATAATGTAAGTGCTGAAGTACGCTTCGACGATTAGAAAAATGTATATATGGGGTATTCTCGCTCATCCGGGACACTTTTATACGCATGAAATACCGATTTTAGTTTCACGCGAGATTTCGGTTCTTGGCCAATCCCTAACTACAAATCCAAAGTCATACCCCCCCGATTTCAACTGGTTCAGAAGTTATTAGATTTACAAAATATGAGAAAATCAGTTTTTTAGCGCGGCGCACTATCTTCAAACGTACGTATCTTTGGTTCGGGGGGTCCAAAAAATATTTTCAACCAGTGCTCCAGAATCAGAAAACTCTCACCTTGCACGCTGTGATATCTAAGATTTTCGACAAAGCATTTTTGCCCACGAATTTTACAATGTATTTTTGTTTTTCGTCCTGTGACCAAAGGGCATAATTTTTTTTGATGAAAATTGGACTGTAGGTAGATCTCCATGTACTCAAAATAACCCCCTCTTGAAAATTGCAGGGTCTTTTGAGTACATGGAGATCTACCTACAGTACAATTTTCATAAAAAAAAATTATGCCCTTTGGTCACAGGACGAAAAACAAAAATACATTGTAAAATTCGTGGGCAAAAATGCTTTGTCGAAAATCTTGGATATCACAGCGTGCAAGGTGGGAGTTTTCTGATTCTGTAGCACTGGTTGAAAATATTTTTTGGACCCCCCGAACCAAAGATACGTACGTTTGAAGATAGTGCGGCGCGCTAAAAAACTGATTTTCTCATATTTTGTAAATCTAATAACTTCTGAACCAGTTGAAATCGGAGGGGTATGACTCTGGATTTGTAGTTAGGGATTGGCCAAGAACCGAAATCTAGCGTGAAACTAAAATCAGTATTTCATGCGCAGAAAAGTGTCCCGGATGAGCGAGAATACCCCATATATAATATGAATAACTTTTAAATAACTTTATAATAACTTTCCCGCTCCCTAGGGAAGAAAATGAATTCTCTACGACATGCGCATGCGCGAGTTCATCTTGTGTACCACGGGAGGCAAACTTCCATTTTACTCTCGCATAACAGCGAGGAAAATCGGGTTTTCCGTGCATGTGTAATAAAAATATAATTTTAGCCCCGGTTGCCGCCCGCGATTCTGCTGCCTCTGGAATATTGTCGCCCTAGGCTATAGCCTAGTTAACCTGTGCCTAAATACGGTGCTGGCTACATGGAAAAGCAACATTTAACACAACGTATTTATCATATTTTTTATTATTTTTTCAACTGATTGATTTCATTTTGCAAAACTCATATAGCCTATGTTACTCGGGAAAACCTAAGGAACAATTTAGTGTAAGTTTCATCTAAATCGGTCCACTGGTTCTCGAGTTTAGCGGTAACAAACATACAAACATACAAAGCCTTTTATATATGTAGTAGAAGTGGATTGTCGGATTGTAAAATTATGAATTGATTGCAAAACTGTCAAATTAAAAATGAAATTAATTGATTAGTCAAAATAATAATTCTCGCAAATAAACAAATATTAAATCTTCAATTAAAAAGTTCCATGATTGCAATTGAGATTGAAATAACATAAGCCGTTAACGTTACTCTACGAACGGCGATTATGCATTTGAACTACGCGCGGAGACTTTGACCCAAACAAATTGCAAATGGCGCTGTTCAATTGGTTTCACTCGGCGGGCCCGGTCCGCCATCCAGTTATATAGAGATCAGTGACGCAGGGTTATAGTTGCTGCTCATGATTAAATATATATAAATATTATATACAGCGCCGGCGACTTTCATATGGAGTGTATGGAGAACTCCATACCCAGGACAATTCTGGGTATGGAATTCCACACCCAGAATTATGTAGGTGTGGAAAGGAAAAATCATGTTTTTCAAATATTTTTATTACTGATTGCGCCTTGCGCGTCGATAAAATGGTATATTGTGCAAGTGATGAAGAACAGCGGGAGGAAATGTTAATTCCCTTCGGTACTCACGTTCGAAACACGTGATTTCCCCCACGCCCGACAAGTATGAAAGAAGGCTCATTTCATGCCCGTGTTATGAAAAAGTAAGGACCCTTCAAGCAAATTTTGTGCATACCATAGTTGCATTTCTTACCGTTTGCCGCTGCGTACTCCCCTCCTGCCCGATACCCGCCATACTGCGGTCCCTTTTAAGCTCAACCTTGATAGTGGTTTCGTGTCTGTATGTTACAATATTGCGGCTGAATAACTTAGCGACACTCTATGTCCATGCGGACTTGTCTGCGGAATACGACCGGTCAACACTTATAGACAAGTTCATTGAGAGAAATAAGGTACGCCGTACCGCATTCGTTTTGTCTCAATCACGGAGTAGAATAAGGAGTGCAGACTTGGGAACTAAAAATGACCCCGCTTTTTGGAACACTAATTTGATTCGGAACACGATTTGAGCGCTACGGCCAGAGAATTCCGAAAGTTGCCGAAACAAAAGCTATGAACAGCGCATACAAATTTCTGAAATCCGTTGTGACATATGAAAGTGTTTCAGCAACCATCTCACTTTTTTTAACGTTTTCTTCCAGAAAACGCTTGAAAACAGTAAGAAGGAAAAATCTCCCTATTCCGGCTTCAAGCTTAAAAATTTTTAGATCCGCCCCACGATTTTTCAGAATTTTTTCAGATTTTTAAACTGTATCGATCAATATACTCGTTTTCAAAAATTGCAGAAAATTCAAATTATGTCGGAAAAATCCAAAATAAAAATTGAGTGCTTTTTAAAGTGGAAAGAGTCATATGAAAACTCGCGGGCCCAATCCGAGAGGTCAAGGGTCAGACCCAGGTTGATTTGAGATGGAATACCCCATATTTAGCCTGCAATGTCGAGATTATTGCGCGAAAGAGAAAAATGTTCACTTACAGTCCGCGGTATAAAAAAACGACCCTTTTTTTTTCATTTTTTTGTGCCTGATCTACAACCGTGAGCAATAAAGGACGGCAGTTCAACTGATTTTCATTTGATCTTTACCAAATGTAATTTGACGTATTCTTTCAAACCTCCGTGTTTCAAACCACAGATGATATATTTTGCAAACTACGGAGTTTCCAAACCATTCAAACTTCCTTCTTCTTCCCCGCCTACCGCTCGCGCGCGTTGCTGCAGGTATTTCGCGTGTTTTCCGCCAGTATTGCTAGTATCGCATTCAGCTAGCGCTGTTTAGCGCTTAGCGCGTCGAAAACTGGGGCCACTTTTACGGGCTTTTATAGCTTGAGTCTGCAGTCTGCACTCCTTATTATACTCCGTGGTCTCAATAAATGGAATAAAAATTGAAAAATGTGTAACCCCCCCCCTCGCTCAGTTGAGTCACTCCATACCCGAAAATTTTGCAAGTCGCCGGCGCTGATTATATATATGTATTGCAATTCTTAGATAGTTTTTCTTCTAATGCAGCTAGGTCCTCTGCAAAAAGGTCACCTTCAAATTCGGGTCTGAACAGAAGGTATCGAAATATATAGAATTGAGCCCTCTCGATGCAAGACTAGCGTAGAGCATAAAATGGAAGTTTCCGGAGTCAGATACTTGCATTCTGCTCTATTCGTCTGACTCTACCCGTTCCTTGTATCAAATCACACTATCCCAATATTTTCAAGTTCAGCGTTCACTCTCATCATCCTCTTTTCTCATACGGCGAACCGCTACAAAATTGAACAATCCATTAAAAAGCCTTTTCTCCAATAATTTATAATTACATTCATAAATATAAATACGCTGAGTCTACAATGAATAAATAAATATAAATGAGAATCTCCATCATCTGAGAAAGAGGGACCATTTTTTTAATATTGAATAAGTATTTTCATTCTAACCATTTGTTGTGATAGCACTAATCTGAATTTGATAGAGATTGTTCTGAGCAGAGAATCTGAACTGTTCGTAAAACATGGATTAAAAAATTATCTCCACCGAAGGTCAAAGCACTATATTGACGTGAAGTCTTGAATAAAGCCTATCGGAGTCCAACACACAACGTCAACTTACAGTCTCGTTTGGACTAGAGGATACCGAGATAGAATATAGAACTTGTCGGAATCCAACGCATAACGTTGACTAACAACAATTTGGGTCTCAGCAGACGAGCCTTTAGGGATGAGCTTAACATAGAGCTTAAAGTGGACGTTGCGATCCAACACTTGAACTCGGCTTTCTTCGTCTGGCTCCTTGCCGTTCCTCATATCAAATCATGCTATCCTGATATTTTTCAACTTCAACATTTTTTCTTGATTTTCTATTGTCAGACTTCCTCAGGCGGTAACATGCTAAATAATTGGAATCCCTCAAAAAAAAAAAACGTTTCCTCCGATAATTGCATTCACAAATGAAAATAGGCCAAATCTACATTGTATAAGTGAACAAAATTTAGAGGTAATAGTCAGTTAATAGTCATCTGACAGTCTTGTGTCATGCAAGGTAAACCTAATCGTAAAATTATCCGTTCACGATTGTTATTTTATTTATCACCATGAATTTTACACGTCAGTCGATTTGCATAACCTCAAAAGCTCAAGATCGTAGGATTTAAGATTAACCTATCAAAACATTTTTATTGGTGACTATCACATTAAGGTGCCACAGTACCGGAAGTCAATTCTCAGATTTTCGATAGATATATGTCATACCGAGACGTCAAACACGAGGAATTTCGTCGACAAATTGAGCCTTATTTACGGGACGCAGATAGGTGAAATAAGTTTTCCTGAAACAAGTGTGTATTCCTACGGGGCGCTTACTCCCTGTGTTGAGTGATAGACGTTTTAATCTCCTGGATGCGGCGAAAATACGACAAGTCGGTAATGGCCGGATTCTGGTGCCGCCATGTTGGATGTGTATAAAAGACCTGTCACTTTTATTTATTCGCAATACACATTACTGGGTAATCTACGCTCAAAATCACTAAGTAAGCGCCCTACAGATCAATTTAAGCTTTTATAAAAAAACAATACCCGTGGAATTCGTTTCCTCGTTTGGGCTCAATTTGTCGACGAAATTCCTCGTATTTCACGATTCTGACGTCACAAAATATATATAGGACACGCCAGTACTGTGGCACCTTAATGTACTTGGCGTAAGGTTTTCGCACTCGAGGGGCTTTTAGTGGGTATTCACTAGTTTTTATTAAGCATTGCTCGTACTTTCTTTTATTTCTTTTATTTCTTTTATTTGGATTCAAAAACATGAAATGACAACACGCGTCTGCTAATGTAGCAGACAGTTTTTGTCTGCGATACTGGCGCTAACTACGTCATGATTCTCGTACTTACGCCACTCTATACAACTTTTGTGTGGATTTTCCCTTCTATGTCATGTTCCCAGATGCGTAAGGACGTATGTTCTGTGTATAAGCATACAACATACGTCCTGCGTTTAGCGACAAAATGTGATTTTATGGGAATGGATTTAGTGTGAAGGAATCTTGGTCCGAAGAAGACTAAAGACAAACATTGTACGAGGAAACAGGGTGATCAGAATCAATCTGTAGTTAATTATATCTCAGCACTCCTGACACCGATTTAATCGATCTAGGGCTGAAATGAAAGCTTTTCATGCCCACATCCTAGATTGAATTAGTTCGAATTCGTGTATGTTGTGAGGTGAAAGAAAACGAAGTTACTAATCCGCGGTATAGGTTAGGGTAGTTGCCTCTCGGGTATATAGACTCGTTGATCTCGCGCGTGAAACTTTTTTTTTTTTTTTATGTACTTGGCGCGAGACTCTACCGAGTCTCTTGATGTGAACAAACGCTATTTCTGCCCTACGACCGTCGCGCTTCCTTGTATACACTTTTATCAGTCGTAAGATATATAGAAAATAAAAAATAAAAAAATTTAAGAAAAATGAATAATTTTTATAGTCACTGAATTATTGTTTTTTCTAGTTGTTTTCATAAGTATAAGAAAAAAAAACATTAAAAAATTGCCTCGATATTATTAAATTTTTTTTGGTTAAATCAATTTTGTAGGTATATATATATTTTTTTTTAATCTTATTTTTTTCTCTCTTACGTTACCGAGCTTGGAAACTGAGTTTCCATTTTTTCACTTACATTTTAAGGTTTGAACAATAAGATGAGACCGGTTGTAAGAGTGTGACACTACTTTTTTTCTTTTTTTTCCGAAATGTCGAAAATGAAAAGTTCTATAGATATGCCCATATATTAACACCTAGCGGAGCATTTGAGGCCGTGTAATATAGTCGTAATCTATTAGAAACCCCGTGCCGCTCGGACTAAAACTTTACTCCGTTTCGAGGCATAACACTGAGTTTAAACATTCGACAGGTGTGAGTATAAACCGCGCTGTTGGCTCGGCGAAGATCAAAGGGAGGCGAGGTCTGTGATAATAAAACGGTCACTCGAAGCTTGTGTTTCCCCTCCTCTCTTCATGCCGGAGCGCCGTACTCTCCTTGCAGTGGCGTAGCTAGCGGGGGGCGGTGGGGGCGGCTCGCACCGGGTGCCACCCGTTTGGGGGTGACACCCAACCGCGAAAAAAAAAATAAAAACTTACAAAAATTCCATAAAATGAGATTACCGCTTTATTAATTTCATTCTCGGGCAGGGCACGGCGTGCATCAGGAAGCAACTTTAAGATTGTTAGCTTGTTATAGTCACAGCCAAAAGTTTATTTCAGTTGACAGTATAGTATATTGTGTACCAAGGGCGTAAAGTGGGCTTTTTTAGACCGAGTGTGGAGTTTGCAGTACGAGTCAGAGGCGAGGTTGCACGAGTCGAAGACGAGTGCGTCTGCGAGCCGAAGACGAGTACTGCAACCACACAAGGTCAAAAAACCCATTTAGCCCTGGTGCACACCATATTTTTTGTAACAGCACGATTTTCGCGTTTTTTCATCATTGTTGATAATTTTCATGAAAATATTGAAAAATAATTTAGCGGGCGTTTTTAGTTTTTATTTGCCCGCTTATGCTCGAGTAGCGGGCGTTTTCACTTTTTATTTGCCCGCTACTCGAGCATAAGCGGGCAA
The DNA here is from genome assembly GCA_943736025.1 of Tenthredo mesomela. NCBI lineage: Eukaryota > Metazoa > Arthropoda > Insecta > Hymenoptera > Tenthredinidae > Tenthredo > Tenthredo mesomela. Next base: position 20,852,833 of record OX031018.1, on the reverse strand, counting down.
ATAAAAACCAAAAACGCCCGCTGCTCGATTTAGCGGGCAAATAAAAACTGAAAACGCCCGCTCGTCTGAAAACCGTCACTTTAGGCCCGCTCAATGGGTAAAAAAAAAACGCAAAAATCGTGCATGTGTTACAAAAATAAAATATAAGTCACAAAATCAAATATACACACTATCAATTACATGCTATGATATGCAAACCGTATCAAAATGTTTTGATGGTTAAACAAAGTCTTTCTAATATTTTTTAAGATTTTTTTAAAACGCGCAAGTTGTCAAACTTTTGTCAAGGTACAGTTCACATTTCTTTTAGGCATAGGCACACGCGCATTGAGTCGAAGTTATAATAGATCGTGGCAACATTGTGTGTATATAACGGAAGAATCCGCTCGAGCCGTCCGTTTGAGCTACGTGAGCGCTGTCGCCGCATCCATCACATCAGCGTCTGATTCACACGCAAATATCGACGAGAGACTGGAGTTTAACTAACAATATCTTTCTCATTACACGGGACATACTTTTGTTTCTAGTCTCAAAATGTTCGTTAAATTTCAATTCATAACATACTAGTTTTCTATTGAAATCTGTCGCCTAGTTGAATCATAAAAAACGTTAGAGTGATAAAAGTTGGTATTTTCCCTATGTACGTATGCAAATAATGTAAACTTCAATAATTTGTTTCATCATCTAATATACGGCAAAAATCAATGAACTTCGTATCATGTTGTAGAACTTGTTTCAACTTATCTACCAGTAAAATTTCACACAGATCTATCGGAAACCTCTTTTACAAGCTAACACCCTTAATTCAAGGTAAGATGTCGAGAAAAACGAGACGGGCAGAATCATGTCTAATCATTAGTAGAAACATAATACATATTGCTGAAAATCGTACCTGATCATTTTTGCACGTGTTTCAATGATTATACATGAACTACGCATCCAAATTACCGGTCCACTCCTAGCATGCATGACCTGTCATTTTCAGGCGCCTAGTCCGATTCACTTGAAATTTGTACCAGGACCAGTCCAAAGTGTTCCCAACTCGGGCCCAGAGCCGCTTTTCTGTAGGTATGCTTTTCTGCATTCTGTAAGGGTTGCGATGTGACACTGCGAAAACCAACCCTCTGCGTAGAATCAAAGTCACAGGTCCGTGGCATCGGGTTCCAACACCAGTATGGCTCCCAAAAAATATTTGAACTACTTTTGGTCGAGCCAGACGATTCACTCCACTGCTGAACCGCACACCCTCGCCTATTCAACCCCTCCGCTCCCATCCCTGAACCGTAAAAACGATTCAGAAAGACTTTCGTGTTTCCTCTGCAGAGGATTGGTTTTCGGAGTGTCACATCGCAACCCTTGAAGGTACAGAAAAGCGACTTTGGACTTTGGACTTTGGACTAGCCCTGATACAAATTTCGACTGAATGGGACAAGGCGTCTGAAAACGGAAGGTCATACTAGGGGTGGAGCAGTAATTTTGATCCGTAATTTATACATAATACCAGCGCCGGATTATGAATTCGCGGGGCCCAGGGCTAAATCGAGAGCAGGGGCCCTCTTGACCCTTTGTGTCACACATTTTTTTTTTTTTTTTTTCAAATATCAAAAAAAGGTTGAAAATTCGGTCGAAATTGCTCAGAAAATGGTGGAAACAGGTGGCACTCCCAGAGTGCCACCATGGCACAAAGGGTTAAGGTGAAGTGAAACGTTTATCAGAACCTCGAGAACGGGAATCGTGAATTCTCCGGAACTACTGAATCAATCGCGATGAAACTTGGAGGGATGACACATAATTGTGGCAGAAAGTGGCTGATTATTTCACTTTTTCGAAATTTTACAAAAATTTTTACAGATTAACGTACTGACCACATAAATTGCGAGATTATTCACTGTTGACGTAGATAATCACATTTTCCCGATAATTAGCCACTCCGCGATGAAGAACCACACACTTTCAGCCTAATACCGTGTCATTTGATGGAGAAATAGCTGAGAATTGACGATTCTCCGTTACTCATAACTAAAAAACCGACATTCAGTTGAGATCACAACCCTTATCGACATTTAGTCGAGATCAGAGCCTGTACCGAAATTGCAGCCAGTTTACTTGCAAATAATCTAGCGGTGGGCAGAGGTACCAAACATTCGGTAGTTCTGTTTTATCCACGGCCGGGTGCCTTGCACCGCGGTAAAACAGAACTACCGAACGTTTGGTACCTCTGTCCACCGCTAGATTATTTGCAAGTATACTGGCTGCAATTTCGATACAGGCTGTGATCTCTACTAAATGTCGATACGGGTTGTGATCTCAACTGAATGTCGGTTTTTTAGTTATGAGTAACGGAGAATCGTCAATTCTCAGCCATTTCTCCATTAAATGACATGGGATTAGGCTCAAAATGTGTGGTTTTTAATTGCGGAGTGGCTAATTATCGGGAAAATGCGATTATCTACGGCAACAGTGAATAATCTCGCGATTTATGTGGTCGGTACGTCAATCTGTAAAAATTTTTGTCAAATTTTGGAAAAGTGAAATAATCAGCCACTTTCTGCCACAATTATGTGTAATCCCTCAAAGTTTCATCGCGATTGATTCAGTAGTTTCGGAGAATTCACGATTCCCGTTTTCGAGGTTCTGACAAACGTTTCACTTCACAGTGAAATGTTTCAAGGCCACGGCCGGGTGCCTTGCACCGCGGTAAAACAGAACTACCGAACGTTTGGTACCTCTGTCCACCGCTAGATTATTTGCAAGTATACTGGCTGCAATTTCGATACAGGCTGTGATCTCGACTAAATGTCGATACGGGTTGTGATCTCAACTGAATGTCGGTTTTTCAGTTATGAATAACGGAGAATCGTCAATTCTCAGCCATTTCTCCATAAAATGACACGGGATTAGGCTCAAAGTGTGTGCATAGATATAAGGTTAGTAGATTGGTCAAGTTCGCCAGTAGAAACAGTGTCGCGATACGAATGTAGGCGGAGCGGCAGTCGAACAGATCTTTTTCGTGTATTTCGCTTCAGCACGCTATTTTATCAAGAGAATTGCGGTCTGGTAAACGATCTGCACCTTTGACTATATAACCCTGGACTGCTAACGCTAACTTCAGGCGTGTTGTCAGGATGTGGCGCTACAGGCAGTCAACGGTCGAGTTCAGAACTACTGAGTTTAATTGTTTCGCTATTGTTTTATCACCCGTATCTTTCTTCAAGTGACTTCACTCATAACCTCAAATTTCTCTGAAGTGAAAATCTTTTCATATCGCTCTGTTATTATTTTCATCCGGATACTGATTTCGGAATACCGAGACACGAGAATTAAAAAAAAAAATTATCTTCACGGGCCAATAAACAATTCGTAAAAATTACGTTGAAACCAATTTATTACCCTATATTCCTGCATATAATATTAAGAACTTACGTAAACGTTTCCTAGATTTTCGTAACTCATAATATGTTTCATTTATTAAAAATTTTTACTATTCCGGCATGGATCAATGATATTATTTAGTAAACTATTCTTATCTTGTCCTGTGTTCATCCAAAATACTAAGTACTCATTCGAATTTCCCGCGGAATTGACTGCCGAGAAGTCCAAGGAGTGGGGTAGATGTTGGAAACATCGGCTTCGCATACGGCTTATGGGAATAGTGGGGGGCATTAGCAGTCCAGGGTTATATAGTCAAAGATCTGCACACATTGATCGATAATATAGATTTTAGTTTTATCCACAGATTGTTAATATCTGCGCATTATTCAGTGCTACCTCACAACGTAAAATATAATGATTTGTAGCATAGTATAAGCTAAACAATAGCTAAGAATTGAGCTGCGGCATATGCGGTCACCCTCAAAATAATACATATGGGGCATTCCATGCCAAATCGATCTGGTCCTGACCCTCGACCTCTCAGATTGTTTATATGGTCCGCGATTTTTTATATCATTCTTCGGATTTTTCAAAATAAATTTGAGTGCGTTATGAATTTTTATTAAATTTTTACTTATTTATTTTTATTTTTTTTATTTTTTTATTTTTTATTTTTTTTTATTTTTAATTTTTACTAAATTTTTATTTTTAATAAATCTTCATTTGTGACACAGAATTTTTGAGAATTTGTACAGATTTTTCGATCACGGCCATCGAGGTGTTGAAAAAAAAATCTTTGAAAACTCATAACGCACTCAAATTTATTTTGAAGAATTCGAAAAAATTGTGATCGCTATTTAGAGTCAGAAGAATGATATAAAAAATCGCGGACCAGATCTGAAAAATCGAAGGTTAGGACCAGGTCGATTTAGCATGGAATGCCCCATATATGTGAGTCCACCAATTACCTATGAACGATTCGTGGCGAAAATCTCGATTTGTCTGCAATTTTGATATTTTATATAATATTATATAATAGTATACAGGGTCATTCAGTTTGACCGGACCATATTGAATAAGCATATTCCTTGTCGAATTCTAAGACTAAAGTTCCTTAGCGAAAAATTCCGGAGATCAACGGTGTCCGAGTTATTAAATATCTTAATTCGGCAATAAAGTATCTTTTTCATCAATAAAAACGGATAACGGGTGTTAATTTTCTCTTTGACAATTTGGTGTTCAATTTTTGGCAGTCGAGTCGTTCGCTCCTTAGTTTTCGGTTGCCTGGGTCCCACCGTTTCATAGTTTGTTTTTTTTTCTCAATTTTTCAATTTTTCACTAAGGAACTTTAGTCTTAGAATTCAACAAGGAATATGCCCATTTAATATGGTTCGGTCAAACTGAATCACCCTGTATACTTTGATGTAAAAATCCCGGAAATTTCAGACCCCAAAGCCGTTCACCATGGATATATAGTTCACTTTTACATTCGAATTCTTATCGTGCCCGTATCATGGAAAAAAAATTATCCAACATGTTTTTTGAGTGAAAACAAAAAATTAATTTTTCGAAAAAGACATGATAAAGATAATCACCCTGTTAGCATAAAAAAATGATATAAGCCGCTAGCCTAACGGAGCGCATTGCATTTGTAGGGTACCTATACATTGTATATAGCTGTAGTATAATGTCAGCGCGTCGTAAGTCTGAAAATCGGAATTCAGAATTAGGCCACGTGGTGTTTTTGGTTGGTGAGAAATTTAGCATTTTACCAACAGAATATTTAGATGATTCGAGCACAAGGGTAAATATTTTGACTATATCGATAGATGTTCTATCTTACCACCAAATATAGAGGGCAGCATTCGTTGTCACTATTATTTTGTGACATACTGCTATATGACTCCGGATTTTTATCAACTTGTCCAATCTACTAACCTTATTGGGATCCTTGGAATGGGCGTGGCTTTGAAATTTTAGCCTTCTTTGAGTAGTTCTATTCTCGTCACTAGTTGGCGTATCGAGGTTCTAAGCCCTTTCATTGGTTACTGTAGCCTTCTTTGAGTAGTTCTATTTTCTGCCACTAGTTGGCGTATCGAGGTTCTAAGGTTTCCAATATCTATGGTGTGTGGTTTTTCATTGCGGAGTGGCTGATTATCCGGAAAATGCGATTATCTACGTCAAAAGTGAATAATCTCGCGATTTATGTGGTCGGTACGTTAATCTGTAAAAATTTTTGTAAAATTTCGAAAAAGTGAAATAATCAGCCACTTTCTGCCACAATTATGTGTCATCCCTCCAAGTTTTATCGCGATTGATTCAGTAGTTCCGGAGAATTCACGATTCCCGTTTTCGAGGTTCTGACAAGAACTTCACCTTAAGAACCGATCCGATAAGTGTTTGCAAAGATACGAATTTTTGAAGAATTGACGATCAAAAAGTTTCGAATTAAGCAACTTCTATATAGTTTTTCGAATTTCGCGAAATCTTTTGGTGAGAAATTATTTCCCTAGTAAACTAGCATAATCACCAAATTTCCGTAGAATCGCTGACTATGAGTGACAGGAGTGGTACAGTTGACGTGGAACCGCCCCTATATAAAAATATTTCTCCTATATATTTTGAATTATCGAGAACAATCATTCTGTCAATTCATAGTGATGATCTCACTTCGCTGATGGAAAAAAAAAACTTTATTACAAGTAAGTGTGCCAATAATTCAATCTCATTCATTTCCTCGTGTAGGTTTTATCCTGCTCTACGTTTCTTAATTCATTCCGACGTTAAAAATATTTATTTTTAGGGGTGAAAAAGGAAAAAAATTCCTTTTCGGTCACTTTAGCGCCCTCTATTTCGCGCAATTGTGGTCGCAGTGCAGCGACTTGAAGCGATTTTTGGCGAGTCTCTGGTATAGGTACCAAAGGGAACCAATATATAGTTTGAGTGACACACACTATTATTCTGGTATACTTTGGTACCTATACCGGCAATTCTTCTTATCCCTTTAAGGGGGGGGGTAAGGTTAATTCGGTGAAAAAAAGACATGTCTTGAAGATTTTTTTTCGGCGATACAGATAGTGTTAGTTTATTCAGTCAATTTCCATATAATAATGCAACATTTGAACAATATTTCCCTCAATTTTCATTGCAAAATATTGAAAATTGAGCGAATGACAGTGAATCTCCGGAGGCGCCTCGAAAAAAAATGGTTTTGCGGTGTTCAGCATAACTCGCAACAGAATCATCCGAAACGAAAAAATCAAAATGCATTTTTCAAAGGAGATGTTTCTCGAGGTAATCACGAGAGGATTTTTTTTTTTTTCGATTTTTCAATTTTTCGTAGCACTTGAAAGCCAAAAAACCGATTTTCGCTGAAAAAATCGGCCAATTTTCTGTTGTAACATTAATAATTATTAAAAAAAAAAAAAAAGCTCTCGACAATACCTGGTGAATTATGTGAAGAAGTACTGTGCAAAATTTCAAAACGATTGGTCCAGTAGATTTTGAGTTATGGTGAACACGGACTTCGAATATGACAAGTTTTAGAAAAACGCTCAGCTTTGCACACTGAACAATCCAAAATGGAACTCGATAATTTCTTTTATACTTACACAGAGTCGTCTATACCAGGTCCATGAAGTATAGAGCTGTATACTATGTCTCGAACATATACAAGGTCCTTTTACATACCTATGAAGACCCTTCCACGAAGAAATAAATGTAGGGATTATAATAGAGCAAAAAAAGCGCTTTATGTATTCCCGCTCATAACTCCGTTAATATTGCTCCGATCGATTTAAAATTTTGACACAATATTCTTGAGACGTTATACATGCATATGAAAAAATATGAAAAAAATGCAGAAAAAAAAGTTTAAATACCTTACCCCCCCCCTTAAGGGGGTATCCACACCTTTAAATGGGTTAACATTCTGAGAAAGAGATGGATATTTTACAGCGAATTTAAGAGTCTGATCGAATCCAAAAAAATCATGAAGTTTGGGGAGGGTTTGACCCTTATTATCCTCATATAACATTGGATATTACTTTGAGTCTAATAGTAGCTACGCTCAATATAGGGAAATACAAAATTACTCGGTTGTGGTAAAGAAACAGTAGTATCGTGTTGAACCAATTCTGGAGATTTTGGTCCTCAATTGTTCAGAAGAAATGCCTCTATCATATGAACGTAGAACTCTTTGATATCGCAAAAATTGCCTGACTCGCTTAGGCTGTCGTCCCATGTAGGCCCGGAACGGAAAAACGGAACGGAACGTTGTATGTGTCGGTGTATACATACACGCAATACATAGAAAAAGTCACTAGAAATCCGTTCCGATTTTCCGTTCCGGCCTACATGGGAAGGCAGCCGTAGACTGCTATCCCATGGCGCGAAGATCGACGGACCGGAGGCCCGGAACTATGAAATTCACTAGATTATACCACTAGATTTGAAAGACGGATCGCTTGCGTATCGTTTCTGAGCAAATTCCCTCGAATGTCTTTACAGAATTTGAAAAATATGCAGAAAAATTTTGCTTTCAACCGCTGAGCAAGCAGCCCGCCTTTCAAATTTAGTGATATAATCTAGTGAATTTCTTCGTTCCGGGCCTCCGATCCGTCGATAGCAGCCTAATAAATATGATAAGAAAAAAGGTACGATCGATGAAAGATGAAAGAATTTTCGGAATATTGACAAAAACTGTGCTGGTATTTTCTAAATCTCAAAAATATTAAAGATCAAGAATTCTAAAGAATTTTTATGTTTTTAAAAATTTTGATTAATTTTTCCTGAAGCAATTTATTCTTTTTCTAACAGCCTTACCCGACACCTACCGGACACTGTTGTAGGGCAGAACAGGTCAAAACTCACTACAAACCTCCGCCTGGCACATATGTCTAGACTCGACTCATAACACATCAATACAAGAGCAGCTGCGGATCCAGCATATTAATCATAAGCAAAATCTGAGAACTTGATTTTCTGTAGCTACATTTTCTTCTCTGGGAAAACTGGAAAATAAAAAAAAAAAATAAAAAAATAAAAAGTTTAAAAGTTGAATTCTGGAGAATGAATATTTTGACCGGTTGTCGTAAAGAATCAGGAGCATCGTTGGACCGATTCTGGAGTTTGTGGTCTTCAAATTTGTAGAATCGAAGCCTCTATCATATGAACATAGAACTTTTTGATATTACTATTTTTGGTTGAGATAATAGAAAAAATAGAGAAAAAAAATTAAAGAATTAGAAAAATCTTAGTAAAAACTAATGGTGCCGTCCCATGTAGGCCCGGATCGCCGGAATCCGGAATCACGGAACGAAATGGACGGAAAAGTCACTGGAATCCGCGTTCCGCTAATTTCATTCCGTCGTATTTTTACGGAATAGTGGATCCGTCCGGTATTCGCAAATTATAGTGGTAAATAATTTTGCTTTGAGAAATTGATGCACTTTTGGAAGTCTTGAATAACCGAATCATCATTAATAGACACATTTGAGGATCCATGATCAAATTTGTATCTACACACGCGTCTTTCTACAATTTGCAGGGTTATGTTCATGTAGAAGTATACTCAAGTTCCGTGTTCCGTTCCGTCTATTTGCATTTCCCTGCGTCCCATGTACCAAAATTCCGGAACGGAATGCCGGAACGTCAACTTTTATTTGATGAAATAATCAATTATAGTTACAAAATTTGATCTTACATAGAAGCTAATTGAATAAATTACACAATTTGATACAAAAATTCTATCTAAACAGACAAATAAAGCCGAATAGCACAAATATGGATCGGCTTCGTTCCGTCGTTCCGTGCAGTTTTGGTACATGGGACGGCAGGGGTGCGATTCCATAACTTTTATCACTGCTATCAACTATATATCAGTGCTGCTATATATCAGTGCTGCTATCACACTGTCGATAGATGTCATAAGAGTGAAACGTGTACGTAAAATAGACTATTTTGACTGTTTGATGATATCTATCGACAGTGATAGCAGTAATAAGAGTTATGGAATCGCACTCCAGGGTTTTCAAGACCCGGAACGGATTCGGAAATCCACTAGATTTCGTCTGCGTTCCGTTCCGTGATTCCGGATTCCGGCGATCCGGGCCTACATGGGACGGCGCCATCATTGGTTGAATGCGCTGCCGCACACGTTATGCCGCGCGACAACGCTTGCATGGAAACCAGGGGTTAGACTTGGACAGACAACTCGAGTGTGTCGGTCTGTACTCTGTAGAGTATATAATCTGCGGAGTAAATATACCTCCGGCAAGTTGGCGGCTAGACAATTTCATTAGAAAATAGAAATGTCTTCCTATAACACGATGACGCAGTTCGTTGAATATTTGTATAAATTATCCGAATTAAGTGAGGTCGAATCAAAGAAAACTCTATTGAAAGAAATAGAGGACAAATTAAACAGCCTGCCAAATGACGAGGTGAAAAATATCGCCCAGAATATAAACTACAATACAATATTCGCCGAGCTGTTTTCAAATGACAGGTAAGTGAGATGACAGTGCCAATTTTCACGATACTTTTACGTAGTTATAAATACGTAAATACCTGTACGCATTTAACGATGCAAAATATCTATAACATATAAAATTACGTTTATTCCTTTCTCTATTTGAACAGGGAAGTGATCGAGCAGTTATGCGATATATTAGAAACTTTATTAACCACTTTGGATGGTGGTGAAATTTACGAAAAATACCACGACGCGATAACAAAGGCATTAAATCTCGATGATCCGTCGATAAAATCGCTAACCCTGAAGGAATTCTTACGAACAACAAACGACCCGGAAAAACTATCAGAAATACGTAAAGACTTACACGTTCTAGGGGCAATCCTCAAGAGTTTAGGCGATGAGGATCTGACAATCGTAGACATGGCTGGAGTTATTCTTAAAAAAATTGCCAATCATCCGTCAGGGATCAAACTTCTCTGCATGCAGTTTCACAAAGACCTCATCGAACTCATGTCTCAAAATAGCATCTGTGCCTTCAGAGTCCTGGAAATAATCGTCGACATTTCAACGGCGTCAAAAGACGGACTACAGGCTTGCGATAAGGCTGGATTTTTCAACTGTCTATTCTCCTTATTGAGCGACAACGAAGTACTCGTACAATTGAATGCCTTGGAGCTTCTTACTAAACTAGCCCTAAACCCTGAGGGATTGAAGTACCTGGAAAGGCGTGAAGTTTTGGTAAAATTGGCTGACAAAATTGCTCAAGCTGGTGACGACCCACTTTCAGCACTGCTGATACCCGGTTTGATCAAGTTCTTTGGAAATGTTGCTCAGAATAATCCCAATGAGATTTTCTCTAAATACCCAGTTGTTATATCGTCGTTATTTGAGGTAATTAACGCCGCTGATTTGGCCGTTCTACCTGTTGCATTAGACACCTTAGGTCACATAGCCAAACGAGTCGAGGGTAAATACGCTTTAGAAAGTTTGGGCCAAGCTATGCCTCAGACTTTGAAAAAGCTAGTGGAAGTAACGAAGAAGATGACATCGGAGATCAAAATTCTGGCCCTTAACAATCTCGCCTTGATTCTTCAGGTCGAATCATCGGAACAAGACAACAGAATCTTGTCCCTTACTAAATCTTGGTTCGACTTACTTGGGGATGACCCGTTAGATCTTATAGTTGGATTTTGTAAACAGCCATTTGCCGATATAAGACAAGCCGGGCTGGGGGTTTTGGCCGTTATAGCTTCTCAGAATTGGGGACAAGAGTACATTGCCAATGCACCAGGATTAGTCGAGTTTTTACTCGACAGAAATATTGAGAACTTCAAAGAGTGTAAGGAGGCGAAATTCGAGGTCGTTCAAAGATTAAGAAATGCAGGACAGGATATTTTTGACCCCAATACTATGCATAGGTTTTCAACATTTGTTAACCAAGGACCCATGCACATTGATTCAATTACAGAAGTCGCAACAGAGGGAGCGTTTTAGAGATAATTCTCAGTTTTTTTGGGAAGTTCTTATGTCTATTACTTGTAAGGCTTCAAATGATTGTGATTCTACGCAATAATGACTGTGGGGATTATCCGAGCCTTAAAAATATGTTGGAACTTTCAACTGGTAGTAATCACCGACATACGGTTGATTTCGTGATAATTATATACGTTTGTATATTGTTACTTGTACGATTTTCTAACTGAAATAATGATAATGATGATAATAATAATAATAACAATAATATAAGATTAATGGATTGGTTTCAATTAATACCTTTGAAATGTAGTTGAGTTATTTCATAGTTCTCTAATTTTACTGGCAATAAAGTTACAAATTATTTCTACAATGAAAATGGTTAGGCTATGGTAACAACTCCTTAAAATTTATTATAAAATTCCGAGATGGACTTAGTTGAAATATAGTTGAAATTTCCCGCCAACTCCGACTCATCTCGACACCGTTAACGTCGACACACACCGACACAGCGCAATATGATCGGTCGGATATATAAAGGAAAAGAAATAGAATAATTATGAATGCTCGACCGTTTATCACGGAACTTTGTTCATTCAAATATTCATAAAACCTCTTGAATGAGGAGATGATTAGTTGAGCGCTCGAAAACGGAAAAGTCAAGTATAAATGAGTTCTTATCGCTATAAAGAATTTGGCCGAGTATTGCAAATACGCTCGGCGAAAAGACCTTCGCCTCCTTGGTGCACACGATCAAGAGACTCGGTAGAGTCTCGCGCCAAGTACAATAAAAAAAATAAAAAAAATATCAAATAAGTAGGGGTGTGCGGGTACCCGATTTACTCGGGTACTCGGTGCTCGGGTCGGGTCGGGTACTCGTCGGGTCGAGATTTTTTCATAACCCGAAATTTTCGAGTACTCGAATCGACCCGAATACTCGAACATTTTCGGGTACCCGAATGTTTTCGAGTACTCGAATGCTTGTGTAATGCCGGCGACACAGACTTTTCTTGTCGGCTCACCTATGGGGATCGTGACCAGTGTACAGTCACCCACACGCAGCGCCGACCAATCACAGCTATGTGTGAACGATCGTGGCGCCTGTAGGTGAGGCCGAACACGTTACAAGAAAAGTCTGTGTCGCCGGCATTAGCTCGAATTTTTTCGGGTACTCGAATCTTTACGGGAACTCGAATGTTTTCGGGTACTCGAATGTTTTCGGGTAATCGAATGTTTTCGGGTAATCGAATGTTTTCGGGTAATCAGTTGTTTTCGGGTAATCAAATGTTTCAGAGTATAATCGCATATTTAACGGCACTTAGCTCGGGTATCCGTCGGGTTTTCAAAGAATGTCTCGATGCATCCATGTCGTTGGGTAATTCTAATTCAGTTGAGTATTGGCTATGGCTTCCAATTTCAATTTCTATATTATTTATAGCGTTTTCAGCTGGGGCTACACCGAGCTACACTGGTGTAGTGTAGCCATCTTTGTCTCTCTCTTTCTCATATAAAAGAAAAGGATGAAGATAGCTACACTACACTAGTGTAGCTCGGTCTAGCCCCAGCTGAAAACGCTATTACTAATTTAGGCAGTACGGTTAGTAGTTAACAATAAGGACTAAGATGCGGGATGTATTTGAAAAATGCATTGATCTGTCCATGAATTTATTAACTTATATGACCACTTGTCATATAATTTAATAAATTCATAAACAGATTAATACATTTTTATGTTTTGAATACATCCCGTATCTTAGTCCTTATTGTTCGCTACTAACCGTACTGCCTGAATTGATAAATAATATAGAAATTGAAATTGGAAGTCATAGCCAATACTCAAATAAATTTGAATTCCCCAACGACATGGTATCCTAGCTAAGTGCTGGTAAACATGCGAGTACTCTGAAACATTTGATTACCCGAAAACATCCGAGTACCCGAAAACATTCGAGTACCCGAAAACATCCGAGTACCCGAAAACATTCGAGTACCCGAAAATATTCGAGTACCCGAAAACATTCGAGTACCCGAATACATTCGAGTACCCGAAAACATACGAGCAGGGTTGTAAAATTTTTAATGGAAAATATTTCCATTAACTCATTGAATTTAATTTTTTAATGGAAAATATTTCCATTAACCATTAAATTTAATTTTTTAATGGAAAATATTTCCATTAACCATTAAATTTAATTTTTTAATAGAAAATATTTCCATTAACCATTAAATTTAATTTTTTAAGGTGCTTTCCTAGGCAATTCCACCAGTCCTGAAAACATCGTGAAAAAATGTGATATTAAACGGAATATCTCTGCCTGGGCACCGAAATCAATGAAACAAAATACGTCGCGCAATTCTATGTGCGACTCCGAACATGTACAGCCCAAAAAATGTTCGTTTTGCGCGAAAATAGAGAAGATATCCATGAAAAACGTTTCTAAAACCGTTTTTCATGGATATCTTCTCTATTTTCGCTCAAAACGAACATTTTTTGGGCTGTACATGTTCGGAGTCGCACATAGAATTGCGCGACGTATTTTGTTTCATTGATTTCGGTGCCCAGGCAGAGATATTCCGTTTAATATCACATTTTTTCACGATGTTTTCAGGACTGGTGGAATTGCCTAGGAAAGCACCTTAATGGAAAATATTTTCACTCACCATTAAATTCATTTTTTTATTGGAAAAGGTTTTCATTAAAAAATTAAATTCAATGAGTTAATGGAAATATTTTCCATTAAAAATTTTACAATCCTGAGCCGCTCACGGTCATGCACACAGCGAATGGCTTTCTACTTTCCCGCCAAGTCTATTTAAAAATTAAAAGTGATCCAAAGTAATTTCAGAAAATTCCAGCAGTTGATGAGAATTTTTCCGAATAGAAAAAAATATTCAAAAATTGATGAAAATTTTTCTCATCAAATGATGAAATTTAATTTTTTAATGGAAATGTTTTCCATTGAATAATTAAATTTAATGGTTGATGGAAAAAGTTTCCATTAGAAAAATAAATTTAATGGTTAATGGAAATATTTTCCATTAAAAAATTAAATTTAATGGTTAATGAAAATGTCAATGCATTAAAAAATTTAATGCATTATTTACAACTCTGCATACGAGTACCCGAAAACATTCGAGTACCCGAAAATATTCGAGTATTCGGGCCGATTCGAGTACCCGAAAATTTCGGGTACTCGACCCGACAAAAATAAAAATTACTCGACTCGACCCGACCCGAGAAACGAGTCTACCCGCACAGCCCTACAAATGAGGTAATATATCTAGGTACCTATATAATCTTTTGGTTGAAGTGTTCTGTAAATATTAACAAGAGTTCGAGCGAATGTTCAGTTTCTCATCTACGATTACTTTATATTATTCATTTGAAAACTAATTGGACTTTTATTCGAATATTAGCGCGCAAATCAGGTGGCGTCACCTATCAAACTACTAGATTACTGCTGGTGACGTCACAAATACATCGTTTGGCTACTTCCCTCTAGGGTATAAGCAGATATAGGTAAGTAGGTATAAACCTTGGAAAATAAAAAGATTCGAAGAATTAGTATTTAGTATATATCGTTTCAAAAAGAGTAAAAGTGAAAGAGTGTGACAAAAATGAGTGACACTTTAGTGTATCGCATCAGATCAAATCTGAAAGCACAGTCTTATGTCGTCAATGAGTCTTGGCTGAAGGAATGCATCGAGTACTACACATCAGAGAACACGGATGTAGGTTATGTTACGTTCTACGAGTAAAATCTTTCTGGATTTATTATCCTACTCCGTTGAATTCTAGCTCCGATTCATGGTCGTTATTACTTTGCTATATTTCGTCATGTTTTGTTTTCTCTTAGGCGAGCCTTGGCACCGTACAAGCCTTTGTCACCTCGCAATGGCTCCTAAGTGATTTACGTGAGATTAATAATGAGAAAGGTTGTTTACCTCCGAACCTCAGTCGACAAGATAAAATCGTACTGCCAGGAAAATATATAATACAGGTCCGACTTGGATTTTATAGCAGCTACCAATCATCCAACAATCTGGAGTGGGTGAAAATTTTATTCGTCGCTCTGTTTGTTTAAGGTTGATAAAATGTGCGATATATCTCAGTCGAAGTACAGCCAAATAAAAAAAATACGCAACGTTCCAGAGGTCAATGTAAAAGCAACTGCAATTGAAGCCCCAGCTTGGAAACCAAAAAGAAAAAGAATGATACAAATGTACCTGACCGATGGGGTTCAAGATTTCACAGCGATCGAATACAGACCGATCAAAGCACTAAAGGCGATGATAATATTTGATTTTATCATTCATTCTGCCTATTTCTGATCATTCAGTTTTCAAAAAATTCTTCTCTTTCGTATACATAACAGGATAGTTTACTACCAGGATTTAAGCTGATGATAATCGGCCCTGTGATGTGCAGAAAAGGAGTAATTATGCTCAAAGAAGAGAACTACAGGGAGATTGGAGGCGAAGTCGACTCATTGCTCAAAATAAATTCGTTGGAAAATGTCCTGGCGAGAGCTTTGTACGGAGTATTTTCATTACAGATGAGATTACCTTGAACGATAGTTTGAAACTGTTTGTCTGATTGATCGAAAAAGAATCCCACCCATTATCTCTAAAAAGATGTCGATATTCAAAATTTTACCATAATCGTGATGAATTCAACTATTTTCTCACACAGAGACCTGGAGGAGAATGATAATCCCTACGCTGATGACAATCAAAAGAACAACGCTGACCACACTGACAACGCATTCCCAGATGATGAGTTTGACATAGATCTGGATGAAATAACACAGATTGAACGATTAAGTATGGAAGGCAGAGAATCGCCGGTCAACGGTAACTCAAACACCGATGTTCCAAACCCAAGGAATCACGTTGCAAATAGAAGAACCGATCAAATGAGCGCAAACAATTCTGGTACAATTACAGCGAGAAATTACCACCATATGGCTTCCAAAGGAGTGGGGAATAACGTTCAGAAAAAGTTACCACAAACTCGAGTTGTTGAAGATCTTAATGATTGCCATGACAACTTAAGCCTGGTTTTGAATCAGAACAAAACACGTGGCAATGAATTGGAAATTGTATCGAGGACACAATTGGAGTCGAACATTTTTTTGCCGACCAGTCATCGATTCCAAGATAACGGTGTCGATAAGATCCAAAATCGTGAAATGGGGGATGTTCGAGGCAAAAATAGTAGAATTGATTCTCAAAACTATTCAAATTTACAAAGTACTAGTACTGCGTCTGGTTCGGTCTTTGCTGCAGACGATTGCTTCGACGTTGGTGATTTTGAAGAGGAACTGAACGAACACAGTTTCAGAACAACTAATCCAGATAACGCAGTAACGAATATTGGCTCGGAAGTTTTATCCAAATCAGCAGCCGGAATAAAAATAAAATATGACTCGATTAAGAAGACGCCTTTAATTACGTCAAAGACCTCCAGCCCCGGGGGAAAGAGCCCGACGTTGTCGGCTAGTAAAAGATCTGCGGTAATGTTGAAGAAAGAAAGATGCTATGTTGATAATAACTGATAACCGTTCCTTCTCATCTTTTCATATGTAATCGGTGATGTTCATTGATCATTGGACGTATGTCTCTTTATCTGTTTTAGGATACGCTGTCACCGTTGGGCAGTTCTGCGAAAATAATTTGCCGGGAAACAAAACCGCAGGTGACAAAAAAAAATCGTAAAATAACGGAGTTTACTGAAAAAATCACTCCCAAAGAAGATATGCCACCGAAAATTTGCGAATTCATATGTGACATTGTTAAGGAACCTGCCATTGGAACTGTAACGTATAAAACAGTCAGGGGAAAGGTTACCCAGATTGGAAAATTGCTGAAAAAAGATGAAAATTGGGACCTGAGAGCAACTATAACTGATGGCACTGCTAGCCTTGAGATAATGTTCACGTCGCAGGTATATACCGTATTTACACGGAAATGAGCCGCGCCTTTTTTCACTCTTTCAACCTCCCAAAACCCGACTCTATGATGTATTTCTAACATTTTCACTAATAATCGCTTTCCTTACATTTTCCGCATTTGTGTCCTCGTAATAGGCCGCATTCGTGTATAAGCCGCACTCGGGTTTTGGGAGGTTGAAAGAGCGAAAAAGGTGCGGCTTATCTCCGTGTAAATACGTAGATGATTCGAATATTATTAATTAATGAAATACAATATAGTAAATGGCAAAATAATGCCGGGAATTGATTCAGTTATGTTACGACTGCTGCAGGTTCTGGAGGAATTGATAGGATTCACAGTGCCACAATTTTTGGAGAAAAGAAAGCTCAGGAAGACTAATCCTGGAGTGGAGGAATATTTGAGAGGGGTATACGACTTCTGGCTATAAGTTGTGAAATTTTTTTTTATTCATAGTCCAGTCAATCTGGAATTTATTTATTACGTAAAGGTCGAAATAATTCCCCTGGCGTTGAAAAAGGTATCAATCGATTCCAAAAATTCTTCCGAACAATATATCAAAAGATGTCCACACCAAGTTGACCGCGAATTATTTAAATAATTAAAAACTATGAATAGTTCGGGTTTCAACGCCTAAATCACGCACAATTTGAATTCTACTATCAAATAAAAACAAAAAAAAAAAAAAAACCCTTTTGTAGCGACGGAAATTCTCTATAAAATCAAAGTGTGAACTCATGTTCTAAGATTCCTAGTTTTTGCAAAATAAATTGTTGAAGTTTTGTACACGTCAATTCCGCCAAACGATCAGCTGTGTGCCGATCGATGCGCGATCGAGGACAGAGCGGCGCGCGCATCGATTGCCACACAGCTGATCGTTTGGCGTACTTGGCATGTGAAAAACTTTAACAATTTATTTTGCAAAAACTAGGGATCCTAGAACATGAGTTCTCACTTTGATTTTATAGAGAATTTCCGCCGCTACAAGAGGGTATTTTTCTTTTTTTCTTTTATGTAAGTAGAATTCAAACTCCGCGTGATTTTGGCGTTGAAACCCGAATTATTCATAGTTTTTAATTGTTTAAATAATTCGCGGTCAACTTGGTGTGGACATCTTTTGATATATTGTTCGGAAGAATTTTTGAAATCGATTGATACCTTTTTCAACGCCAGGGGAATTATTTCAATGTTATAGTCTAGATTGACTGTACTATCAGTAATCTATGGAATCGGCAGTTCGGCTAGAAAAACGCTTTCTTATATTCATATACAGGGCTTTCGGAATGCAGAGATTAGGGTACAGCGAATGGATGCCTTGATGGAGCTTGAATTATCCGCTAAATACGAAATCCCAAGAGTAGTGAATACTAAGGAACTTACAGAGGAACAAAAACAACTTATAGAAAAAAGAATGGAAATGCTGGCTATCTGAAAAATACATACCATTTATTATTCACGTTATCAATTTTACAATTATTTGATTTCAAAAAACCAAAGAACCAAAAATTCAATTGTAATCGAAAACTATTTTAAATTCTCTCCCAAGCAGCTGGATAAATAGACGGGGGGCCGTGAGAACATTGCTGTTGAGATGATTATCCAGTTCTTTTGTCTTTGATACTTGCAGAGTAGATAGTAAAATAAACAGTTTTAAACAATTTGCAGAATTCAGATGACTGGGTCATCTGCTAATTTACAATTACGAATTCAATGATTGAATACGCGACAACAAAGGCCCAATTTTAGTGTCACCAATAGAGTGGGGCACTTATACGTTACACTTGTTTGCCGAATAAATTGCGAACGAGAGAACTGTTTTCAATAAACTTTGGCATACAGATACCAAATCTAATTTCAAACTTTTACAAATAATGTGCACACAGGGCAGTAATGTGGGTTGCATACCGCCTACAAAGCAGGCGCTGCCGAACGGGAAGTTTGACTGATAATTGATCAAAGATATTTAGTCCCAAATTTGTCTCCCACATTTTTCGATTTAGTATTCATAAAATCTTTACATGCGTTAAAAATAGAGGATAATTATTAGATAGTTTTTAAGTCATCCAATCCCTATGTATAGTTATATGTGAGCGCAGCAAATACATTCCGGACATGAAAAAAGACTAAAATACATCAAGTTGTTAGTTCGCTCCGTGCACAACCGTGCTTAGCGCCATCCGTGGAAAAAAAAAAAAAACTTTAGGCCCAATAAGAGTGTATAAAAACAGTAGGTATTTGTAGAAATTAATGAATCTAATCAATTATCAAATATTTTAAAGCTAAAAGAATTATAGGTTGTAACAATAAATAAGATTGTAAATGAATGAAGAAAATAATGGCTTGAAAAATGTAACTTTTCGATTATAAAAATTTTTTTGAATGTCATTACAACGCTCATGAACATGTCATTATGGATAAAAGTATTAAAACTGAGGGCCAGTCCTACGATTCGACACGTTATTTACGTGTGATATTTTCTCAGTAATAAAAGCCAAATACAAATTTATTTCAATTGATTTTGGTAAGTAGTGACAAAGGCTTAGTCAAACCATGTAGAAAGACGTGGGGTTCCCATCTGAAAATGTATACAGGCCCGAATTTTGGTCTGATTAGGGACGATCGTTCGTATATCGAATTGCCGTATACATCTGTCATCGCAAAGAATGTCGGATCGACAAAAAAGTTCTCCGAGCAATATTAATATGTTTTGTCACCGAAAGAAGTTACCCAGTGTTATAAAAAAAAAAAAAAAAAAAAAAAAAAAATATGGATGTATGCATGTATTTGCTTTTTTTTTGTATTCGCTGTTTCAGTCAAAACACCCGGCCAATCTCGCTGACGTTGTTTCACGACCATGTGCTAATAAGCATTGCGAGTCCACGCCACTTCCAGTTTAAAACTTGCGGAATGCGGATGCAGGGCCGAACTTTGTGAAAATTCCTAGCTTACGCGTATTCGAAATATGATCGAATGAACTTTAGAATGCAGCTCCCTGCTATCAAATAAATTTTCCAGAATTCTTCCAGCATGTTCTAAACTCAATGCGTGTGTGCAGATATTTCCTGTATACATGATAACTGAGGTGACCACTTGCCCTATTAGACACTAGTTTTTACAGGGAAATCATGTATGCTTACTTTACGCCGAATCGACAAGCACAAGCTTCACAAACCTCAGCCATCCTCTCATGATTGAAACAAGCGTATATGGGATCAACTGATCCGGCACCTTTGTCCAGCGGTGGTTTCTTCTTTCTCACTAAATTCCGCATATTTCGTCAGTCACCCACCCCTTTCATCCGGTCGTCGTTATATGAGAATTTTGAAAGGACCGATTGTTTATTTTCTTCCATCAAGCTATATACGCAATGATGTGGGAACATAGTGAAAACACGACACCGCATTTGAGAAAAAAATGATCTTCGCATCGTAGTAAATTTTAAATAAAAATATAATAGCTCTTCCTTTACAACTTCGCAAGCTTGGCTTGATATTTGATACGCAGGGTCTCAGTCCATATGTCCCATGTAGATTATGCAGACATGAGGCACACCTCGAAGATCAATTCTGCGTAAGTATCTCCTCGACACCTACGTATGAATTATGATTATGGAACTCTGTAATAAGGTAACTGAAGCTCGCACTTATTGTTAGACCAATTTGATCTATGTAGATCCAGAGAACATTTACTTCTCGATGACTGTAAAGACGCGCTGTTACGGTATGGTTCCGCATTTTGGTAGCTCTTGGTTAAAGCTATACAAGGGTGAAAGGTTGGCCATGCGTAAACCCTGAGTGATAAAAGAATGAGAAACAAAGGGAATAATAGGGGATTTTTCATTTATTGTACAACTGCACTCTGTGAATGCCACACCATGAATCACTCAAAGGGGTTTTGAGCCTGAAAGGACATCCATTGTGCTATAACGCTGGACAATCACACCTCGACTCAACATCAAGTTTTTCGCTCGTTTGAATAGTAAAAAAAAATAAAGGAAAACAAGAATTAAAAAATAAAAATCGTCGCTGTTTCATCCCACGCCCTCGAGAGATGGACTTCTGAATTTCTCCTAGTAATTTTAGGAATACGTGGTACAGTATAGTATAGGTCAGTAGGATAACATCGAGGAGTAAATACAAATAATATAATATTCAATATATAAATTTATTATAATACAAAAGTCTTCTCTTTCCAAAGTATATAAACGATATAGATATTGTATTTAGGAAAGTATAGCGGGTAGTCCGTTACACAATCTACTAAGTCTTACCAAGTTAAACATAATAGGGCGAAAAAAATATATCACAATAGATTCTGTACTATTTTGGCGTTATTAGAAGGCGTCTGTAGTTCACGAACATCAGCCGTACCTTTCCAATCAAGTTAGGTATCATCGATTATCAATATTATTATATTTGCACGGAAGTACGACAATTCACGCGGTAAACTTAATTATTGTTATTGTTGTTGTTATCATTATTATTATTATTATTATCATTATTATTATTATTATTATTATCATTATCATTATTATTATTATTACAATTATAATTATTATTGTTGTTGTTGTTGTTGTTTTTTGTTACCTAGATATACTATAATAATTTTATTTATAGCTGCCGTTGTAAATATTTGTGTGTATGATATGAAAGATTTAAAATTAAACAAATGTAAAAATACACATGTGTTTTCTATTGAATTATTTACAGTCTTTTTTTTATGTATACACGGAAAGATTAGAACCCGACTGGTTCGTGTTCTGCACCAGACTCAGTCGTGTGCAAGAAAAAAATGGAAGAAAAATGAGTTTGCACCAGACTGAGTCGTGTGCGCACACGACTCAGTCGGGTTCCACACCATAATCAATCGGGTGCTGCACCAGAATCCGTGCACAGTAACCAGTCTGGTGCCGCACACGAGTCATTCGTGTGCGCATACGAATGAGTAATGTTTCTAAAATATTTCAGCCAAAAATTTTATAGCACATGACTGACTAATGTTTGTCACACGATTGGTTCTGGTTTCGCACCGTAACCAGTCAGGTGCTGCACACGACTCAGTCTGGTCTGAGACGAGCGATTACTGCGCATAACCTCCTAACCTCAACGTTATTCACGTATGTCGTCTATGTGACATGTCACATAAACTTTTAATAAGTTTTAAATTATTTATGTAGATATATATAATAATTATATATATATATAATTATAGTGAATATTCGTAAGGACTTTAAAATCTCAGGTAAGTGTATTAGTATTACGAATTTTTTCATGGTTGTTTGTATGATGTGTTGTGTTAGCTTTGTGAGACTGAGTCGTGTGCAGCACCTGACTGGTTACGGTGCGAAACCAGAACCAATCGTGTGACAAACATTAGTCAGTCATGTGCTATAAAATTTTTGGCTGAAATATTTTAGAAACATTACTCATTCGTATGCGCACACGAATGACTCGTGTGCGGCACCAGACTGGTTACTGTGCACGGATTCTGGTGCAGCACCCGATTGATTATGGTGTGGAACCCGACTGAGTCGTGTGCGCACACGACTCAGTCTGGTGCAAACTCATTTTTCTTCCATTTTTTTCTTGCACACGACTGAGTCTGGTGCAGAACACGAACCAGTCGGGTTCTAATCTTTCCGTGTAATAACGTGTATACATATCTCTTTACGACAAAGATCACTCAGTCAGTCAGTCAGGTTTACAACTATCTAATCGATGTTTGTCTCGATTTTGAACTGCTTATTCCTTGTCGCTCCTCACTATATTCCATTACGATAACCCCGTCAACTGTCAGTTCAATGTTTACACACATGTCATGCGTCAGGAATTCTAAACGACAGGTCAGATTCTTCACACGTCACTCCTGTATTTACTCTTTTGAACTCGGGCTTTTCCCTTCTCTCGTCCAGCGTCTGCTACTTTATTTATTTAGTTATATTTTATTCATTTATTATTATTATTATTATTATTATTATTCCATCTTTTCCTTTCGTTGTGACTTGAAGTTATTCAGTGGTGAAGTTTTCTTTAGAAAAAAAAATCCCTTCTGCTTGTCATATAATAAAACCCGAACAGAAAAATTATTACTTGTTTGTTTTTTGTACAAGAAAAAAATATCTAAATGTCGCGTGAAGACCGGCTCCCAATTTTTCCGACTCGAGGTGCTTTGGTGCTGTTAAAATCACGGATATCAGCAGCAACAAGAGGCCACTTATTATTAAAGCGAAAGGCTGACGCTCTGCAATTTCGCTTTCGTACGATTCTCGCTAATTTAATATCCTCAAAAATAGCGATGGGAGAGGCAGTTAAAGACGCGGCAATTTCCCTAGCGGAAGTGCGATTTGTAACCGGTGAGATGATCAGCCCTGTAATCATTGAAATGGCGAGTAAAGCTCGTACGAGAATTCGGTCATTGGATGAAAACATAGCCGGTGTAAAAATCACAGTATTTCAAAGCTATCAGGCCGGAAGTGACGACTATGAATTAGCCGGTTTATCGCGAGGCGGTCAACAGCTGTCTGTAGTTAAGCTCAAGTTTTCAAATCTAATAAATATCGTCGTCCAGCTCGCATCGCTTCAAACAAGCTTTGTTATTTTTGACGAAGCCCTGAAAGTAACTAAGAGGCGTGTCGCCGCAATTGAACACATCGTGCTGCCAAGGCTCTTCAATACCTCGAGTTACATTGAGTCAGAACTCGATGAATTTGATCGTGAGGATTTTTACAGGATTAAAAAACTCAAGGAAAAGAAAAAAGTTGACAGTGACAAACAGCCAGAGAAAATCGTTGAGGCTTCACAAGTAGTTGTAAACACTGAATGCACCTGCCACAAGTGAAGAATCGGATTTTGCTGTCACGAAAGAAACAACTTGGAACAAGATACACCGAATATCACAATACATTCAGCGTTGAATTAAATTCAGGATGTATAGGTATATAAATCAATAATAAGTATTGCATCGTGGGCATATGTCTATTATATACAAGCATATACGCACTAAATCGTGTATGTACGATAATCATAAAGATGTACATAATCTGATAAAGAAAAAAAATCGAATTGCAAAAATTGGTAAAAAGATTAGGTCTTACGTTGACCCTTTCAGGACGGGGGAATAATTCAAACGAGTAACTTTCATAAAATTACACTTCCCATGGGTTTTTAGGATCACTAACTACGAACTCAAACTCGAAAACTACTGTACAATATTTATAAAAATCATTTCCGAGGTTTTTCGGATCGGTGATCGCGAATCTCACCTCCGAATCGTGAAATTCAAGATAGCGGACAGCGGACACAGGACAGAGGACGGGAATTCAGACAGATAATGAAAATTGGTCGATTCTTCTCTTTGATTTTCGGTGCATCGGTTGTTCGTTACCTCTACCTTAAGATACCACAGTACTGGCATGTCCTATATATATTTTTTGACGTCAGAAGCGTCAAATACGAGGAATTTCGTCGACAAATTGAGCCTTATTTACGGGACGCAGATGGGTGAAATAAGTTTTCGTGTAACCAGTGTGTATTTCTACAGGGCGCTTACTCCCTGTATTGAGTGATAGACGTTTTAATTTCCTTCATGCGATCAAAATACGACAAGTCGATAATTGCAGGGATTCTGCTGTCGCCATGTACGTGGATATGTATAAATGACCTGTCACTTTTATTTATTCGCAATACACATTACTGGGTAATCTACGCTGAAAATCACTAAGTAAGCGCCCTACAGATCAATTTAAGCTGTTATACAAAAATAATAGCCGTGGAATTCGTTTCCTCGTTTAGGCTCAATTTGTCGACAAAATTCCTCGTATTTGACGCTTTTGACGTCACAAAATATATATATGACATGCCAGTACTGTGGCACCTTAAGGGGTCTGGCCACACAGGCCGCTAGGAAAATGAGTATATTTTTAAAAAATTCACAATCTCAAAAGTATAAAACGACATATTTGTATTTTTTTAACACAGGGTGAAAAACGGCTTCAAGAATGCCGCAAATAAATTTGAATCTAAAATATTAAAAAAGGGCGGCGCCGCAGACATTTCCGCGGAGGCCTTCCGCACGACACGCACGAATGTTGCGGCAGGTGTATCGCCGTCATGTTGCATCCGAAAAAAACAAAACAAAAAAAAACTAGCTGATTCGTGGATGGTACCTACGTCAATAAAAAAAAAAAAAAAAAACCCATCAAGTAATCGTGAAAATCCTACGTCAACTTTTAGAAAATGCATCCACGAATCAGCTGATTTTTTTTTGTTCTTTCGGATGCAACATGACGGCGATACATCTGCCGCAACATACACGCGTGTCGTACGGAAGGCCTCCGCGGAATTTTCTGCAGCGTCGCCATTTTTTAATATTTTGGATTGAAATTTGTTTGAGGCATTCTTTAAGCCGTTTTTTACCCTGTGTTAAAAAATACAAATATTTCGTTTTATACTTTCGAGTTCGTGAATTTTTTAAAAATATACTCATTTTCCGAGCGGCCTAGGTGGCCAGACCCTTTAAATTCAAAAATACATGAGCACGATGAACTCCTGGTAGACCAAATCCACGAAAACCAATGAGATAGTTTAAAGAGTAACGAGTTATTATAATCGTATACATGTAATTGACGCCCCACCTAGAAGGGTTAATTAAACCTGCGTTTCGCTACCACTGTGATGCTTTCTGTGTTTACGATGCTTCTTGTGTCCCCTATGAGGCGGTATCTGCCCATTTGTAACAATCGGTGGTCTTAGAAGCGGATGCTGGGGTGCCAAGTGGTTAAGGTGATGTGTCTGATGTGGAGTTGGGCTAGTTGACCCAGTGCTATAGCAACGTACAACTGTAGGAACCGATACGCCATGAGGGTGACATTTATGAGGGGGTTGCTTGCACGGTGGTAAACGTCGCCAAATGTTAACCACATTAGGCCACCATATCCAGCCCGCTGCCATTACGCCAGCGGCTGAAGAAACTACCGAACGTAATATGAAGAATTGAAGCATCGGTTTAGACGGAGCTCTTGGTGCCGTTGATGGCTCGGGTGCTCTGAGCCAAGAATCTCTGCTCCACCATTCGTAGAAAGTTATTGAAGTCGTTGATATTGCTACCAGGGCATAAAGACCGGCAAATATACCGACTCTGGTCAATACGGTTTTTCGTTTTGCGTGACACTCGATTACAGGAATTTTGCTCGGAATATTACGCTGCTGTCTGTTTCCTGCTGCAGTACAGCTCACAGGGTTTGAAGGATTTAGTGGATTCGTTGCTGGCGATTGCGTCACCGATTTACAGGGTAGTAGAAGCGTTGTAGTTCCCGCTAGCAGGAATAATAGACCAAAAATTAGGTAGACAAATTGCGGTGCTAAAACGAGAACCAGAAGTGACCTCGTACTTTGCTGCCCGACGAAGCAGCTACCTGTGGACAGAAAAGAAATAAAAAGAGGTTAGAATTAATCAAGGAGAAAGGTCATTCGCACATTCCACCTACTGCAGTCATAAGTCGCGCGAACGAACTACTTTGAGGAATGAGCTCCGACTTAGAGCCGCTTGTCGCTGTAAAAAGCTTCGTGGCATCGCGTATACCTCGTATATATATACGACACATTTTTACCGGGGCGGGGTAGTACACGAGGACAATCAGTGATCATGACAAAAACTAAAATAGCTCGCCTGCTCGCTCGCTTGCTTCCTTCCTTCCCTCTCCTCTCTCGCCCGCCCCTC
Source organism: Tenthredo mesomela (assembly GCA_943736025.1). Taxonomy (NCBI): domain Eukaryota; kingdom Metazoa; phylum Arthropoda; class Insecta; order Hymenoptera; family Tenthredinidae; genus Tenthredo; species Tenthredo mesomela. The sequence goes on along the minus strand of OX031018.1, from coordinate 20,825,841 downwards.
CAATCAACAGAAAAAGCGACAGCATGGACCCTACGCCCTTCGGCGAAAGCTATCGGACTCCCTACCCTTTTCTTACACGCAAAAACTAGTCCTTCGATATTACGCGCGTTCGCGTGGCACGCGTCGTCCCAGTATATAGTTTACCGGTTGCGTGTTGTCAGTTGTAACTTGGAATTTAAGGAATTTTTCATCAAAGTCCGTGCGAAAGTGAGTTCAGTGTGAATTTATTTTTTATTTAAATTTTTGTCGTCGTTTCCTTAAGTCTCTGCTATTCCTTTCATACATCTTTATCAGTATAGGTAACACTTTTAGTGTTAAACATCTTCTCTTTCTAATTTTACATGCAGCCGACACGAGACGACGCTAAATGTCTGATAAGAGGCGTCGCGTTGTGTCGTTCAACGATGCACGAGACCGATAAATCGCACGATGCAACGAGTCTCCGTTTATCTGAAAAAGAAATCTTTCCCACGTATATGTAGGGGAGAGCGGGGCAAAGAGGGCACCTCCGCCAAATTTTCGAAATTAAATTTCAAAAAAATTAAATTCCTTCGGGAAACGATTTTTCTTAAAAAAAAAAAAAAGTCGAAAATTTTCCAAGAATTTTTTTTTTTTTTTTTTTGGCCGAGCCACCCTCTTTGCCCCGCTCGCCCCTATAGGTATTGGTATAGGTACTACATACCTAGTGCGCGTATAATATAGGTGCAAAAACCTTTCGCCAAGTACATTAATTTTATACCTATACTTGCAAAAAAAAAAAAAGATCCGACATCAGATGCTTACTGCTAAGTATACTACCTATGGGCAATTCCACCAATTATCAACCAATGAACGGGACGTCAAAAAATTGATTTGTCTCAAATTTTTACCTTTTGTAGTGTGTACTAAGATCGAAAAGTTCACCAACTCTGAACCCTCTAGGACTTACCGTTCGCGAGAAATGCCATATACAAGTTTACCATTTTGACCTGATTGAGCTTTAAATGCGAATTGTTTTCGTATCGTTATCGGGATAAAAGAATTGGAAAAATATGGGTCTCTTGTGTGAAAAACTCTCACCTTTTCGAATATGTTATTTATTTCCGGATACATTCACGGAATCAGTCTCAAAAACACGATTTTCGTCAAAAAAAAAACCGTTTTTTTTTCATGCGCCACCAAAATTGATCTTATTTTCGACTTTTTCACGTGAAAGCTGAGATTTTTTCAGTAAGAAACCCAAATTTTCAGAGTGGGACGGCCATGGGATCTCACGTGAGCTACGTTCAATTGACAAAGGTCTGATGACAATACTCTCTTTTTGAAATCCAACGGAATATTCCCTGGTAGAAAATTGAACGGAATATGGCCAGAATCCGTTGAATTTTCTGCTCGGTGGGCAGATTCTGGGCAGAAAATATGGCCAGAAACCCCGCGGTCTGACGACGGATTCTGGTGAAGGATCTGGTCAAGTCATCAGCTGTTCATACACATACATAACCTACAGTCCTGAACTTTGTATGTATGCGTGTACGTGTGACACACGGCAAACTTCCAGAGACAGTGGGAGAGAAAGAGATAGAGATACCTGCGTGCGCATCCACCTATAGCTATGTATAAGGGTAAATTAACCGTGGCTTCTGATTTTTGGTACACTAAACGTAATGGATTCTGATCCGGACGAGTTGGACAATTCTAGAAACAGCCAATCGGCGCTCTGGATTTTTTTAATCCAGAGCGCCGATTGGCTGTTTCTAGAATTGTCCAACTCGTCCGGATCAGAATCCATTACGTTTAGTGTACACGTGTCATCGGCATACTATGTTTGAAATATATATTTATAAATTTCAAGTTTAGAGGTCCCGGGTAGAAATTATTCCAGGCTGCCCTGGATAATTGCAAGGCCCTTAAGTGGCAAGTCCCGTCGGTCGGGAATCTGTCTAGCGGGAAATGCCCTTTCATGGCCCTTTTACGTCTGACGTGACAATTTTTAAATTCCAGGCCTTCACGGAAGGGCCCTGTAAAGCCCTGTCCAGACAGAAGTGAAGCTGCAATGAACCGAATTTACGCGATTGCGAATGAAAAAATGTCGAGCTATTCGAAATGCGATGAGAGAACCCGTGTATACTGATAGAAGAATTTTTTGACTTAATAAATACGTGAATAAATACATTTATTTGGAAACAATTTTTTAATTTTTCAAATATAATTGAATATTTTATAACATCCAACAAATCAATCTTGTGTACAATGAATATTCATTTGTGAGAAATCTACAATTTTAACAGTTAAGTATAATAAATAGTTATAATAAATATTTATTGCATCCAACAGTTTCGTGAAGACCACTCATAAATACACGCCATAACCTCAAACACCAGTAAGAGGTTAAAATAGACGTACACCTCCAAACTGGTGTTATTCCATAATGTAATCATAATACTATTGAGTAAATTGTTTTTTTTTTCCATGATCAGAGTAATATTGAGTCTACAGATAATAATTATTTGAGGTTCTGAAATCCTCATCAATTAAATTTACTTTAAACGTTGATTAAAACTAGCAAAAATTAGCAACACCGAAAATCTGAACACCAGACACCGCATAGACACACTACAGCTTTTTTTTTTTCACAGTGCTTTATTATTGATTATTATGATTATTTGACTCTTTTTGTAATGAAAGTATAAATATAATATTCGAGGTTATGAAAACTGTCAATCGTAGAATTTCTGCATTCACTTTTTGTTTTCCAGACGTCTGAATAAATATTTGTTAACTATTAACAAACATTTATCAACAGTTATTTTTACGGTCAGTTCAACACTATTTTAGTTCATAGGACAAAAGAATTTGACAAGTAGGAGAGTGTTAGGTCATATGTCATATGTTAGTTTAGCGTAGTGGTTAGGGCGTGCGACTGGTAACCGAGCGGACGTGGGTTCAAGTCCCGGTGGGGACGATAAATGCGGCGGTTTTTTCAGTGAATGTATAATATAATTTTATAGATATGATAGGGTTAACTGACGAAAAAATATGTCAATTTCCTTGTCTTTTTTTTTCTCTACCATAATTACTTTTTAATTTCATGAAAATAAATTAGTAATAATAATATACCTTCCAAACCCGTGTGTGGGCATTGGCAGGTTTCTCTGGTCTTATCAGGAGGGCCACGCAAGAACCTCGAAAGGCCCCCAGAACAGGGCCATCAATGCATGAGCGTTACATGCCGGAACGGCTCTTGCTAGACTGCCCTGGAAGGCCCGGCAAAACAAGCGTGGCAATCTAGCGAGGGCCGTGAATGTCCCCTGGAATAATTTCTACCCGGGGTGTTGAGCACGATCATTTTCATTCATTTTTCCAGCTTGTAACATTGGGTTTACATAACCTCAAACATAGGAGCTAGGAATTATTCACCAGATTTTGGTCAGATACTGGCCAAATACACCATGAATATCTGGGCAGATTCTGCCCAGATGATCTGCCCAGAATCTGTTAAAAGGCCAGATCGTCTGGTCAATTTTCTACCAGGGTTTATATTATTTTGAATTGTGCACGGTTAGAGAAATGAAAATATTCCGTTGGATTTCAAAAAGAGAGTATTGTCATCAGACCTTTGTCAATTGAACGTAGCTCACATGAGATCCCATGGCCGTCCCACTCTGAAAATTTGGGTTTCTTACTGAAAAAATCTCAGCTTTCACGTGAAAAAGTCGAAAATAAGATCAATTTTGGTGGCGCATGAAAAAAAAACGGTTTTTTTTTTGACGAAAATCGTGTTTTTGAGACTGATTCCGTGAATGTATCCGGAAATAAATAACATATTCGAAAAGGTGAGAGTTTTTCACACAAGAGACCCATATTTTTCCAATTCTTTTATCCCGATAACGATACGAAAACAATTCGCATTTAAAGCTCAATCAGGTCAAAATGGTAAACTTGTATATGGCATTTCTCGCGAACGGTAAGTCCTAGAGGGTTCAGAGTTGGTGAACTTTTCGATCTTAGTACACACTACAAAAGGTAAAAATTTGAGACAAATCAATTTTTTGACGTCCCGTTCATTGGTTGATAATTGGTGGACTTGCCCCTATACATCATAATATTTACTCCTTCTCAAATTGATAATCAGGCCTTCCATAACATGGTTTCTACAGCCATCTTGTTTTGCATAGTAGAACCATAGATATAACGATGGGCAATTGACGCTTCCATTGGTGTAAACAGAAAACAAAAAATTAAAAATAAAAAGATAACAAAATACAAATTTGGAGGTAGTGGTACTTGGTGGGCCTATATTTTATATTACAATAGGATTATTGACATAGTTCAATTGCTATATTCCACGCATGTCTACAAAAAGGTCCGCCAAGTACCACTACCTCCAAATTTTTATCTTTTTTTTAAGTAGAAAATAAGTCAAAAATAAATTTCTGAGTAGAAAAAAAACATGGCAGCATGGACAGATTATTTGATATTGATAGCGGGATTTAACCCGCGAAAATTTTGTGAAAAATAGTCCCTAGTATTCAAACTAGTGAACTTAAGTGAACGAGGTCCAGAGGGAGTCAAAATTTAACGAAATCTTCCTGTCTGATTCGATATAGAAGCCTTATTCTCCAGAACGAAATTTAAAATGGAAAAAAACAATAGAATGGGATGTGACCCCACGATAAATCCAACGGCATAATTTGTGAAAAAAACAAGCCCTTTTATGAGGATTGAAAAAAAAAAAAAAAAGTGTCCAACCTCTCGAAATCGCAAAGTTTGATCTTTAAATGGAAAAATCATACCGCAATTGATAATATTTAGGTTTCTTGTAATTTTTTTCTTGAAGTATAGTTAAAAACCAAACTTTTCGAAAAAAAAAACATCTCATTTGGTCAATCTTTGAAGAAGTTATGAATTTTCAAAAAACAAAAATTCAAAAATTCATATCTCAAGAACACGTGAACGAAAAAAATCGAAATAAATCATGAAAGCTCCTGTCATTAGGTGTAATCACCCATAAAAATGTTGATGGAATCAAAATTTCGAATTATTATTTCCGTACGTTTTGACGGAGAATTCGCCATATAGGTAACCACTGTGAATAAGAAGCAATAATGAAGATATGACAACAAAAGAAAGACGACAGCACGTGATGTAAACAATTCGGTTTGTCTTGGCATATGCGGGTCATGTTTATACCGAGGGGCTATTCACTTTGAATCCGAAGGAAATCCGTATTGCGATTTCCAATAATTTTTCGTATGTGAAGGTGATTTTCAAAGATTCCCAAAGATTTAATCGGAGTTCCCGTGATTTTTAGATCGAGGGAATCGCACAAAATAGATTTCACAACATTGAGAATTCTCAGTGACTCCCAGCAATTCCTAGCGACTCCCAACGATTCCTAGCGACTCTAGCGACTCCCAACGATTCCTAGCGATTCCTAGCGATTCCCAGCGATACTGAGCGATACTGAACGCTTGTCACTTGCTTTTCACGGCCTACCTACATGAATTTTCAGTGTATCCAAATTATACCGACTTCTAACGATTCCTTGTGGATTTCCTCTGATATCTTTGCGACTTCTCATCGAATTCCCCAGTGATTCCTCAAGTGAATAGCCCCTCGGTTTATACTGAACATTCGCTAGATTGGCTGAGGGGTAGGGCCCAATTCATTAACTCAGCTCCTCCCATTCTCGGAGTTTGAACGGACTCACCCTGTATATAGTATACCCCAATCGTTTCCTATATCCGATAAAGACACGAGCAACACGTTCGTGCTCCTCAGAATATCGGGGATACCTTAACCTGCGGTTTGCGCCGCACCAGGAATGGCTAGGATACTGCAGAACGCTACATTCAATGCAAATAAATGTAACCAAAGACCCGCTCTACAACTTGTCACTGTCCTCCGCGAGCAGACCGCGGCAGTAGCCCAAGAAGCCAGGACTCTGAATCACGGTACTTTTTTGTAAAAGATTCTACCGGGTGGTCCTTGCCGGGAAATTTGAACAATACAAGCGCAATAATGACCACCTGCACTTTCTCAAATACAAAGTACCCATATTTGGGCAAATCCTCAAAACTTTTAACTTTCAGCGAGGCCTAAAAAATTATCTGATAATGCTCAAACTAACACCGTCATCCATCTAAATTTTTATTTTTTTTCAAGTTTCTATAGATAATATATCAACTTTTTTGTTCAACTAGATCAGGCATGTCAAACACGCGGCCCGGCAATCTCGTAATTGTGGCCCGCCGACTCTGGAAGGCAAATGCGTTTCAAACGCATATTAAAAAAAAAAAAAAAATCGACATGCAACAAATAAATGATAAAAATATTGGGGGGGGGCATTCCATACAAAACGGACCAATCCGTAACCACGACCATTTTTGATTTTGTTGAAAATTTTCATTTTTTTTTGCACCAAATAAAAGCAGTTTTTCGGAATTTTTTTCAGATTTTTGTCTCATCCCGTCCAAACACAATAAATTTCTCAAAATTTATAAACTTGGACCATTCTGATTTTAATGAAAAAATTCACCAATTTTCAAGAGACATTTTAACAAGTACTGAACAATTCCTAGCTTGTGATATTCATAACTTGTATTTTTTCTATATTTTATTGCGTGTGAACCAAGGAATCGTGTTTCCTCCTTGAATTAATAACGCAAGTAGAATGATTTGATTCCAAATTTGTTTTTTTGTCATTTTGTTGAAGTGGTTTGTACACAGTTACATTTTTGTGTGAATATTGGAGTTCGTTTTCGGTTCATATTGTTGTACTGATTCCAAGCTTTAAATTTTGTTAATATACGTTATGTGAATCTTCGGGTCGTTATTACTAATATTGACGCAAAAATGTAAATGTGTACAAACAACTTCAATAAAATGAAAAAGAATAATTTGGAATCAAATCACTCTAATACTTGCGTTATTAATTCAATGAGGAAACACGATTCCTTGGTTCACACGCGGTAAAAAATAGAAAAAAAATACAAGTTATGAATATCACAAGCTACGAATTGTTCAGCACCTGTAAAAATGTTTTGAAAATTGGTGAATTTTTTCAATTAAATCAAAATGGTCCAAGTTTATGAATTTTGAGAAATTGATTGTATTTGGACGGGTTGAGACCCCGAGGAGAGATTTTCTCCGGCCCTGATCAGGCGCGGATAATGTTCGCCTGAATGTATCATCAGGTACTGATCAGGCAACCTTTTCCGGCCCTTATCAGGAATGTAACGCTACGTATGATTTGGCCCTGAACGGGTTCATGCGTCAGGCCCTGAAGCGGCCGAACATATCAGGCCCTGAAGGGGCCGAACGCATCAGGTCCTGAATGGGAAACACGCGTCCGGCCCTTTCGGAGCTAGCCAAATAACGACCTGAAAAGGCTGTATTTGTCAGGCCCTTATCAGATTCAATGGTCAGGCCCTGACCAGGGTTCTCCACCAGGCCTGATAAAGGAAGAAAAACGAACCGTAAAAAACAAAACCAAAAAACTTACGTACGTGTGAATATTCGAATTCACATTTCATCACTATCCACATATACAACGAGAAGCATCACCAATTCGCTACGAAAAACGACATCCAATTTTTCCTACCTAACCGGGATTTGAACCCAAGCCCGCTCGCATTTGTTGTATTACTAGTCGCACGCTCTACCTACTACGCCAAACTACCCTATGAATATTAGTTTGATATTTTCCTATTTGTCGAAACTTATGATTTAGATGTCGAATTGAGAGCTTATTGTTATTTCAATCTGATCTACCAGTCTAATGATTTTCAAGGTGAGATCACACCTGGAGAATGTTTGAAAAAAAAATATGAGCTGGAACATGACCGCAGGGGCGCATCAGGCTTGCCTTAATTGGAACTGCTTACGCCAACCTGGTCGGGGGCGTAACATGCAAACCTTGGGGAGGATCGCCTGATGTCAGCCTAAACAGGGCCATATCAGGTTTGCTTCAACACGGACTGACTGATGTCAACCTGGCCAAAGGTATATCAGGTTTGCCTCAATGAGGACTAGCTGATGTCAGCCTGACCAGGGGCGCAACAGACGCACCTTAGTGAGGGATGATCCAGGCTATCCTGACCAAGGGCTCAACAGGTTCGCCTCACTCAGAGATATCAGAGTCAATTGAGGCCATACTGATCAGGGCCCCATCGAGCACTCCTTAGTGAGTAGCGCCTGATCACTGCCTGGTCAGGGACGCAACAGGCGCACCATAGTGACGGATGATCCAGACTATCCTGACCCGGGGGCTCAACAGGTTCGCCTCACTCAGAGATATAAGAGTCAACTGAGGCCATACTGATCAGGGCCCCATCGAGCACTCCTTAGTGAGTAGCGCCTGATCACTGCCTGGTCAGGGACGCAACAAGCGCACCATAGTGACGGATGATCCAGACTATCCTGCCCGGGGGCTCAACAGGTTTGCCTCACTCAGAGATATCAGAGTCAACTGAGGCCATACTGATCAGGGCCCCATCGAACACTCCTTAGTGAGTAGCGCCTGATCACTGCCTGGTCAGGGACGCAACAGGCGCACCTTAGTGAGGGATGATCCAGGCAATCCTGACCAGGAACCCATCAGGCGTTACTGAGTAATGCACGCCTGATGTTAACTTGACCAGGACCCCAACAGGTACGCCTTGGTGACCGATGCCTGATTATGACCTGGTCAGGGCCACATCCGGTGTGCTCTATTAGGCACGCCTGAGTTCAACCTCATCAGGGCCTGATGGAACGTCAGGCTGGCCCCATAAAATTTCTACTCGGGACAAGAATCTCAAAAAATTCCGCAAGACTACTTTCGGTGGGTACAAAAGAACAGAAAATTTTCAACATAATCAAAAATAGTCGGGGTTACGACTTGGTCGGTTTCGTATGGAATGCCCCATTTATAATACGATACATTTGAAATCATTTTTGCAAAAAATATTTGCACTCTCCCGGAGTTGCTACATCTTCGTACAATTGTTGGTTTTTCATCATCGTGTATAATCATTACACACTTCGGGCTATCTCAGTTTGCTTATTTTTGAAATATCAATGGCATGTGGCCCCCGCCATGGTACCAGATCGGTAATTTGGCCCGGAAGTCGCGATGAGCTTGACATGCCTGAACTAGATGTATCAAAATTCGTTAACAAACTTAGAAGAAAATAAGAGAAAAGTGAATAATTGGAAATCTTCAACTCTTAATGATTTTTTTAGGACGCCCCTCCAGATTTCGTTATGCTCTTCGGTTTTTCAGATACTTATACATAGGGTAAGGTTGCTATCGATGGACCGGTGCAACCGATGGACCAGTTGAATATTTCAAAAACGCGTTGGTAGGAAGAGCTCTTTCAGTTTAAATTGAGTGTACTAGTCGGGAAGAGTTGAAAAAATGTTGAAAAGAGTCACTCGGTTACAATAGGCGTGCTGAAATCTAGTAAAATAAGAATTTGCCTTTTCTGATCTTATTTTTCATGATTTTCGCGAATGTGTTGGAACCCTTATCCATTTACTGGGGTAATTTCGCCTTGCATGCTTCGATAGCTGAAGGTTTCAAGATTCGAAACGATACTAGACATTTATTTATATGTTCCAACTGGGGGGTAGTGGATCAGGTTATGTGTTGCTTTGCAAATTTCCATGGATGGACCATGAAGCAGTGCCATGAATGGACCAGTAATTTATAATGGCAGATAGTGTATAATAATTGAAAAAAAAAAGAATAGGTTTATACAGAAAGATTTTTACCTAGTTTTCAATGAATCTAGGTATAAGATATTGTTTTGTAATTATGCACAGACGTGTAAAATCGAAGAATTTCATTTCATACTTTCAAACTGATATCCAAGATTAGATAACGTACTAATATAAATGCGATTTTGTATGATATAACTTTTAAGACTACTGTTTGCATAAAGATCTACCCATAGTTCATCGATTCATTATTGACACCAATAATATCAAGTCATTGAACTGTTTTACGTTCATTATTTAGGTGCTCCAACGAAGGAAACCGAGTGGTCCATTCATGGAGAGGGGGTGCCATGGATGGACTAAATGCAAAAAATACAAAATCGGTTTTGCTGAGTCGACAATTAACGATAAATTTCTCTACATGTGAACGTTTTGTAGAAAAGGTTTCAACGAAGAGATACAACATTGATTTTTCATGTCTGACATGAGAATGTACTTTTTATGACCAATTTTGCTTAAGGGGTCCATCGATGGCAGCCTTACCCTATATATAATGTAACTATACCTACGAGGTCGTGCATGTGCGTGTGAATATTCATTCAAAAGTTATAAGACCACGAAAATGCGAGTCTCAATTTTTCCATTTTTCATTTTTTAGCAAAGTTAAGATATTCACTTGCGTTATGATATTTACTTGAAAATTTACTTGATTTCAACACAAAACGAAACGCTTTGCATGTGGTCCGATAAGTGTGCTATCAATAACCTGTATACATCAGAGCTATTACACTGATAGAAGGATTTATTAACATTTAATAAGATTTATTCATATTTAACCCCAGAACGGTACACTGGGGATCCAATGGACCCCAGCCAGAATTTCAGCTGCGTAGAAAGGTTTGATGTCGGTCGAATATCGGGTTGCGGCCTGTGCGTGAAAAAAGTTTGAACCTTTCCCTACAGGATGCGTACAAGAACGGCATCAGTCGACTGCCGGTTGCCAGAATAAGTAGACGTAAAATAAGTGTGGGGTCTAGCGGACCCCCAGTGTACCGTCCACGTGGACTTTTTGTTTCGGAAGTCAAAAGGTATCACAGGCTTTCGTTGTACGTAGTTGTGAAGGAAACAAAGACTGATCGTTTCTAGCATATCAATATTTTATAATACAATATATGATTAATTTTTCAAAAACGATATTTTAATATAAAATAAAGTAATAATTTTTTTCATGATATAAATTTTGTTGAGATACTATCAAATTCTTCCCTTCCTCTGAACTCCAATTTCCTCCATTTATCACATACCGGGATGATTTCTTGATAGTATACAGGTGACTGCGCGTGCGCCAAATAATTCATTTTCATTGGTCGGTAAAGTCGTCACGCGGTGTTATTTGAGGCCAGCCTGCCTCAGCATACGACGAAACTCGCGCATGCGCAGTCACCTGTATACTATCAAGAAATGATCCCGGTAGAAATAAACTAATCTATTTTTTCACTGATAATACAGTTCTCCCACTTTAAAACTACTTATGTAGGTCTCATTGAAATATAATAAATACACAAAAGTTATGAATTTTCAAATCAAGCAACTTTTTAGCCAATTTAAATATTCTTCCAAATCGGTCATTTTCAATCTGCAGAAGAATTACGTTTTTTGTCAGGAACATTAGTCGATTCTTTACGTTAAACACCCAAGGCCCCCCCCCCCCCCCCCCCCCCCCCCCCCCCCTCAAAATGCCACAAACCGCATCCATTTTTGTCAAAGAAAACAAAAGTTATGAAATTTTTACGAAGTCCTGTTTTTTTACATTCTTCGAAACATTTTTAGTTCGATTATCTCAGTTTGAAAAAAGTTGGTCGCGTGAATTTGAAAACAATCTACGTCAGTAGATTCAAAATTGTTCAAAGTTCAAAATGGGCAAACCGAATGAAAAAATATCGATGACAACGGAAATGGCACCTGCTCAAAGTCGACTGGTACCAAGTGTACCGTTAATGATCGGCTAGAGAAGTGTACCGTTCTAGGGTTAATAAATGATTTATTAACTCATATACTTAATAAATATTTGTTAACAGTTAAAAAGTATTTATTAACAATTAATAAATCATTTCTTAAATAGGATTTGTTAACTGTTAATAAATATTTGTTAATAGTTAACAAATATTTATTAACAGTATTTTTTATATTTTTTTTTTTTTTTTATATTTTTTATATTTATTAACAATATTTGTTAATAAATATTTGTTAATAGTTAACAAATATTTATTCAGACGTCTGGAAAACAAAAAGTGAATGCAGAAATTCTACGATTATATTTATACTTTCATTACAAAAAAGATCAAATAATCGTAATAATTAATAATAAAGCACTGTAAAAAAAGCTGGAGTGTGTCTATGCGGTGTCTGGTGTTCGAATTTTCGGTGTTGCTAATTTTTGATAGTTAATCAACGTTTCAAGTAAATTTAATTGATGAAGATTTTAGAACTTGAAATAATTATTATCTGTAGATTCAATATTACTCTGATCATAAAAAAAAAAAAAATACAATTTACTCAATTATATTATGATTACATCATGGAATAACACCAGTTTGGAGGTAGACACTGTTAGAAAAAACTCGGAAAAAAAATGTTCCAGGAGGTCCACTATGTTTTTTATGTCAATTTTAACACTTTCTTTAGTTAAAACAACATTATTTTCACTTAAGGATGTATGGGAGATACATTCGAACAGTGAGAAATCTTTGATATTTTTATCATCAAAAGATGACATTGAAGTCTGCATCGTTGGAACGCAACGAAATCCGAAAAAAAAAATTTTAAATATATCAATTTACCAAAAATGATCCTGATATGTTTGAAAAGTGAAAACGACTATAGAAATAACTTGAAAATGTTAATAAACATAGGAGGATCATTTTTAAGCTATGTATATTTTTTTTAAATTTACGTTGAATTTCGTTGCGTTCTAACGATGCAAACTTCAATGCCATATCGAAAGATAGATAATTGAAATGTTCACTGCCAAAATTTCAAGTCGATTCACTACACCGTTTTTGAGAAATCAATTTTTGAATTTTCTTCTTATACACGTAGAGATATGGAGAGCCGATAAGGTTAGTATGAAATCTAGCTTACCGCGCGGGTGATACGAAAGATTGCATACTAACCTTATCGGCTCTCCATACCTCTACGTGTATAAAAAGCAAATTCAAAAATTAATATCTTTAGAACGGTGTAGTGAATCGACTTGAAATTTTGGCAGTGAGCATTACATTTATCTATCTTTCGATGATAAAAATTTCGAAGATTTCTCACTATTTGAATATATCTCCCAAACATCCTTAAACGACAAATTTTTCTGTTATTTCAACTGAAAAAAGTGTTCAAAGTAACATAAAAATTATAGTGGACCTCCTGGAACATTATTTTTCTGACGGTGTACGCATAGACTTATTATAGAGATAGACTGCGCGCTCTGACTCTTTAAATAGTTATTTCAGATTCCTTTCATCAGTCTTAACCCTTTGAGGGGCACATTTTTCTATTGAACAAATTTTTAAAGTCATAGGTCCATATAAAGAGTGCAAAAATTGATTAGAAAAGTTAAATAAACTCAAATGAAACAGGTGGGACATATGTCGTCCCACTGCCCCTCAAAAGGTTAAGTAACTAAAAGTCGCTAAAAGTCTCTCTACCCGCTTTGCCCGGAATCACATTTTTTACTTAAATGCATAAATAAATGTACTACTTTTTGACTGGTCAAAAGTTACATACTTTAATTTTTTTTCAAAATTCACCAATTTTTTTATATTGCGCCTAGTTACGCCATGTCACACCTCCGATCCTCGAGTGGGCAGTCCCACTCTGATTGAAACTTGGGAGTGTTTGGGTAATCACGGTATATATATACGTACACATTTACACTCGCGTTGCATGCGGCAGCATACGAGCCACTGATCTCTATACTAACTGGATGGCTGGTCCCCTAAAGCAAGGCTAAAGCAGATTGAAGGCTCACCCAGCGCCCCTAGTACCGGGAGCGGTACTAAGGTTGACCTCAATGCGCATGCGGGGCACTGATTTACCATCCCCACTATTTACGATTACGATGGCACATGCGCATTGTTACGATGGCACATGCGCATTGAGATGGTGATTAGTACCATTCCCGGTGTTAGGGGCGCTGAGCGAGCCTTCAACTCGACATAATTTCGGCTTGCTGGGCCCATAAGGACCAGCCATCCAGTTAGTATAGAGATCAGTGATACGAGCGCCTACCCGCTTTAGGCCACCTACCCGCTTTAGGCCAATCTCCCCTACTATTTCATAATGATGACGTCATAATTTTCACGCCCCCACCTAGAAATGATTGACGAATATTTTACGATCATCTCGCATGCTAACCAAAAGTGTTCACCAAAGCTAAAGTGTGTGCTCTTAAGGAGGGTCCTCAGTTGGTTGACTAAAAAAGGAACGCAATGATGTACAGCTTTGAAATTTTGAGGATACATTCACTGTAAAAAATTTTATTACTTTTAATGCAGTATTAATGCACATTTGCACATTAATTTTGAAGAACACGTTCAGAAATTATCAATTAATGTGCATTTATATTAAAAATCACAGGTATTCATTTATTTTCATGATCTTGTGCATGAAAAATGATAAATATGGTAACTAAAATTCAGTACAGTGCTTGCAATGGTACTTGATGTACATGAACATTAAATATAATTTACTCTTACATTACTTTTGTCATAATGTTATTGAAATTCATGCACAATTTTCAATGTCTTTGCACTGAAATCCATGATTATGTACCGTAAATTTATTGAAGTGAATGAAAGATATTTCGGGTACTCGGCAATTAATATTGAAGGACTTCTACTTTCATTTTCATGTAACGTAAAATATGAATCGAAATTCATACTACATATAAAAAAGGATTGATAATTAACTCTGATTTCGTGTACTTCTCATCTTTCAGGAAGTGCGAGTCGCTTTTCATATGGCTCAAAATCACCAAGGTGGTAAATTCCAAGTTTGGAATTTCTCAAAAAAATTTATTATATTTTTGTTCTGCAAACCAGTTCTAATCATTGACCAACTTATCTTTAATTGATATCCGAACGGGGCAAGCTGGAAATTAAAAATTACGTGAATAAAAAGTATTTATGGAAAACAAGTCATGAGCTGCCGTCATTTCGGGAACGCTTGAAAAAGTAATAATTACTAATGCATAAATACGGAAAATGATTTGTTTATTATAGTAGATACATAGCTGAGATATGTCCTCAATCTTTAAAAATGATAAACATGTCAATTACTGTGTGAATGTGAAGTTTTTTGAAAAATAAGTCATGAGAAACATAAATTTACATGTTTTCATAGTTATAGTTCCTTTAAAAGTAATATTCATATAATTTTGGACATTTAATTTAGTATAAAAGCAAAGAAATAAATTTATATTTGCAATTGATCATTGATTTGATGAGAAAAAAATGATTTTTGCTTATTAATTCGTTATTAATTGACTTTTAGTAGCGTTCCCGGAAATGACGAATCGTTCCCGAAATGACGAATCATTCCCGAAATGACAAATCGTTCCCGAAATGACGATATGCATGCAATCCTGGAATCTTCAAAAACAAATTCATAAGTAATCCTAAAAAAAAAAAATAAAAATAAAAAAAAAATAAATAAATAAAAATAAAAAAATTAAAAATTAAAAAAAAAAATCAATATTTTAAATTTTAAACCATCATTAACAATACAATCATAATTCCGGGAGCCCAATGATCATTCCGGGAACGCATGTCATATGCGGGACCGTTCCCGGAATGACCGTTCCCGGAATGACGTTTCTACATAAAGATGCGTGTAAAATAAGTATTAGTCACTTAAACGGGATTATTTGAGATTAATATAAAGCGAGTCACATTCATCTTTAAGAAATATCGTATCAAAAAGCATTTGCTTGTTTTTTTCCTACAATTATTGGCGTTCCCGGAATGACACTGAATTGATGTACGGTGCCAAAAATTCAAACAAAACTATGCTTAGCTCTTAAATTTTTCACATTTTCACAAAAAACAGGCTGGTCAACCGATTGTACTTGAGTGTTTTATATGATTACCCACTAGCGCTATTTGTTGCGTTGTGCTGAAAATTAATATATATAAAAATGTCTGCGTTCCCGGAAATGATGCACAAATTGTCAGACAAACTTTGTATTAAATTTTCGGACAAAATAATATTGTGTCGATTCGGGAACTTATAAATATCATTTTATAATAAAATTAACTAAGTTAACAAGTACCGTCGAAACATTAAAAAATTTTTTTACTATGTGTTTTAGCTGTTGTTGTCCGTGGATTACTACTTAGGGACGCGTTCCCGGAATGACTTTTCGGGGGTATTTCATAGAAAAAAATATATTCTATGAATAAATTCCAGCAAATTTTTCTGATGCATTGCTTAAATGAGTTGATGTGAATAATTTGTGCTACATTATTTTAATAAAAACAAATAAATTTAATGATTTAAATGTCTCAGACACGAATTTACCACCTTGGTGATTTTGAGCCATATACTCTCGCTCTGATCTACGCGCGAGAAAAAAAAAAAAAAAAAAAAAAAAATCTTTACAAACACGTAAAGATTCTGTGGTGCACATTTATTTTCATATACAATACATAAAACTACGCGCTCATCTCGCAAAACAAGAATGCATGAAATTTAATGATCAGACATTGAAATTATTATACATTATAGAAAATTTTGAAGATGAACATTAATTTGATTTCATGTGCGTTCATAACTTTTGCTTCATGCACTTTTCATTGATTTTAATGCATCAATTTTTTACAGTGTTCATTAATTAGTCCTAAATGAATCCTCAAAATTTCAAATACGTTTACCGTACAAATTGTTGGGAAAAAAAATATTTAAACGTTGAATTCCACTTTTTTTTTTATAACAACAAATGGCAATGATGCACGGAAAAACTTGATTCAGATATATATTCTTAGGCAGTTAAACTTTATATTTCCACAATAAAAATTCCCACTAACCGTTCTAACTTCTGAGAAATAATTAAAAAACTACGAATTAACCTCGAATTTACTGTCAAATTAAGGGGACCAGTACAGCGACTTTTCGAGAAATGATCATAGTCCGAAATCAATTTATTTCATAACCAAAGTTCATTTCACATCAAAATATTTTTCTTTTTCAAAATCATGTGTCGTAAGGATTTTAGAGCACCGTTGGACCAATTCAGGTAATCTTGGATTCATTTTCTTCAGAAAACAGATCCTCATCATGTGAATGTAGGAATTTAAAAATAAAAAATTATGTCACAAGTTATGATCAATTTACCAAATTTGCAAAAATTATTATCACTCATTTCTTAAATAACTTGGCCAAAACAAAAAATTTTCAAAATTCCTACATTCACATGATGAGGATTTGTTTTCTGAAGAAAATGAATCCAAGATGACCTGAATCGGTCCAACGGTGCTCTGAAATCCTTACGACACATGATTTTGAAAAAGAAAAATATTTTGATGTGAAATGAACTTTGGTTATGAAATAAATTGATTTCGGACTACGATAATTTCTCGAAAAGTCGCTGTACTGGTCCCCTTAAAGGTGCCAAACTCAATATTAATCAAAATGAAGCATTTCAGACAGTTTTTCGTAAAAATCATTGCATCTTTCACAATTCATTATTTTTTCCCGCAAGATGCAGCGAACTGTAGGCCCCTTCGAAGTTTTACCCCACTCATCACTCTTGAATGCACCATACGCAACTGAGGACCCTCCTTAATCTTTTTGTTGTCTGAAATATCAAAAGTTTTGAGGATTTGCCCATATAGGAATGGATTTTTCAGATACCTCTTCGTTCTTTATAGAAACCAGAGCAATCAATTATAAATCGATTTTTTTTTTCCAATCTTTCAAGAAAATTTTGAGACCTGCGATGAAGTCAGCAATTGAAACAAGTAAATGTTTAACACCGACGCATATGTCGTTCTGTGCGTAGTTGATTATCTGTTCCGCGTACCTGAACGATGATCATCTTTCCGAAATAAAATTTTTCGACTTTTGCGGGAGGAGATTGAAGAAAAACTGTTCAACCGATCGGGGTGAAATCATCCGTATTCATTGATCAAATTACAATGCTCAGAATCGATGAGTGCAACACTTAGTTTGGACACTGCATCAATTTTTTTTTTTTTTTGTACAAGAACCAGACTTGAGAAAATTAGGTTTTCAATTATATTCTGTAAATGAATTATATGACATGCGGATATCTAGCCAACGCAGTATACTTCAACGTAAATTTACTGCAACATACGAATTGGATTCAGTTTTTTTTTTATAAAAATAAAGTGTGTATCCTTGTACCGTTGAGGTGCATCAAGGAGGCTTGAGAATCTGAAGAATTCCTCTCTTCCAATTAACCCGACGTTGTTGATCGTGGGTCTGACTATTCGGTTTAGTTAATACAAGATCGTGAATCAATATAGGTAAGGTAGTCGTACAGTTCGATCTTCAGGGACATCGCGGGGACTCCTGGCTATGCAAATTCCCTTTGGGAGTGCAGCAGCGAAGCTGTTCCTGCATCCCAGACTTTTAGAGTTATCGCGCGTGGTTCAACACAAAGAATGGTAAGGAATGGACAAAATAAAGAAAGAAGATCGCCACTACGGTGTTGTCCCGCCGGGAAGTACTTACCTATATCTATGTATACCAAGAGTTTTCTGTAACACCGGACACCCCCTTCCCGCGCCGAAACCAACACAGTTAGGGGAATGTGGGGTTATATGGCCAGGTGGGGCTAAGGCGCCACCAAAAAAAAAGTTGACTTACTCGCATTTTCGCATAAAGGGGGATCGTACACGACGCCATGCAAGGAGATTTCGCTGAAAATGCTCAAAAATTTTTAGGGTGGGGCTAAATGGCCACGCTAATGAAAGTAGCAAAATTGCATTTTCACGCCGAAATGAGTGAGATAAAACTATATGCAACGTGGTTCCACTGAAAACGATGCAAAACTGAAAGGGTGGTGCAAAGTCGCTCACCCTACACTGAGAAAAAAATATAATTGAATTGACGAAATATTTTTTCTTTGGTACACGCGTCCGTAAAGTACGTACTTTGGGGACTGTTCTGAGTCCGGACACGGAGAAACAAAAACAGTGTCCTGTGCTGCGCAGGGGATTAATCTAGTCAATATAGTATTTAGAAGCATACATTTTCAATCTAACCTCACGGTTCACTGTCACGACAGCAATAGCTACCTCCGTCACAGCAATGAGTACTGCTAGAAACTATAGTGAAAAATGATTTGCACATCACGGCAAAAGCAGCGATAGTTACTCGATAAACATCGTTCACTCATGTCACAACGACTAACCACAACTGTAACACGCTTTTCTCTACTTTGCTGCAGAGTCGTGGGTAGATGGCGCTAGATTGCGCGGCTCTGTCATGGCGGGATTACCTAAGCGTCATCTACCCACGACTCTGCAGCAAAAGTGGCAGCAAAGTAGAGAAAAGCGTGTTACAGTTGTGGTTAGTTGTTGTGACATGAGTGAACGATGTTTATAGAGTAACTATCGCTGCTTTTGCCGTGATGTGCAAATCATTTTTCACTATAGTGTCTAGCAGTACTCAGTACTGTGACGGAGGTAACTATTGCTGTCGTGACAGTAAACCGTGAGGTTAGATTGAAAATGTATGTTTCTAAATACTATATTGAGTAGACTAATGCTCTGCGCAGCACAGGACACTGTTTTTTTTTTCTCCGTGTAAAGTTCGATTTTACGGACCCAAAATAGTCCGTAAAGCACACTTTACGGACCGTACCAAAAAATAATGTTCGCTCCACGGCCCTAAAGTCGGATTTACTTGACCGAGTGGGGGATTTTGCATCCGAGGACCGGCACTGTGCCGGTCCTCGGATGCACAATCCCCACTCGGTCCGTAAAGTCCGACTTTAGGGCCTAGGATTGGAAACTACTATTTCAATAGTCGCAATTATATATTCAATTAGAATAAATAAATTTCAATTGGTGTGATTAAATATCATATGAAATTAACCGATTTTCAGTCACAACAATTGAAATTTATTTGTTCCAATTGAATATTTAATTGCGACTATTGAAAAAAATATGTCGTTGATTCAATTATATTTTTTTTCATTGTAGGGTGAGCGACTTTGCCCCACCTCTTCAGTTTTGCATCGTTTTTAGTGGAACCACGCTGCATATAGTTTTATCTCACTCATTTCGACGTGAAAATGCAATTTTGCTACTTGTATTAGGGTGGCCAATGCAAAAATATAGTTCGATAGCATTTTTTACATCTTTAGGTATGATCTCGAATTTATTTCATATCCCTCAAAGCAATTGTCTCATCGCACCAGAGTGTCGAATACTCTCGCGCGGGTAGAGAATGTCGTTTTCCCGAGCGGCTGTGGCCGTGCGGAAGAAAAAGAAATGCCATCAAACTTGATTTTTGCATTGTATTGAATAGAACAATATTAAGGAGGGTCCTCAGTTGCATTCAAGAGTGATGAGTGGGGTAAACTTCAAAGGGGCCTACAGTTCGCTGCAACTTGCGGGAAAAAATAATGAACTTTGAAAGATGCATTGATTTTTACGAAAAACTGTCTGAAATGCTTTATTTTGATTATTATTGAGTTTGGCAACTTTAATTTGACAGTAAATTCGAGGTTACCTCGTAGCTTTTCAATTATTTCTCAGAAGTTAAAACGGTTAGTGGATATTTTTATTGTGCGGAAATATAAAGTTTAACTGCCTAAGAATATATATCTGAATCAAGTTTTTCCGTGCATCATTGCCATTTTTTTTTTTTTTTTTTAATAAAAAAAAAATGTGGAATTCAACGTTTCAATATCATTTTTCTCAACAATTTGTACGGTAAACGTATTTGAAATTTTGAGGATTCATTTAGGACTAATTAATGAATGTATCCTTAACATTTCAAAGCTGTACATCATTTCTTTCCTTTTTTAGTCAACCAACTGAGGACCCTCCTTAAGTGAATAAAAGGTTAAAGCCCTTGTACCTCTGATTTTAAGAAAGTTATCGTGATTTTTTTTTTTTTTTTTTTTAAATCCGCGTCTCAGAAAGGCTCGCAAGAATCTCAAAGAACATTTGAAATTGACAGAGTTAACTCTACTTGTTTATAAGCTAAAATCTTGTTTCAAAGAAAAAGGCACTCAAAAGAAAAAAAAAAATGTCAAGATAGATTGTGAAACTTCATATTGAAAACTACTATCACGATTTTTCCACCTCCTGTGAGACGACTATGAGAGTAGCTATGGCGAAAGGCTGGATTTTTGGAGATCGTTTATTGTTGCCAAATTAAAAAACAAAGCTGGATAAACTTTGAACGTATCTTTGTTGGATAAATAGATCTATATTTGACATGGATTTGAAAACGGTTCGTCAATGAAGCATTGAGCTGCTTGCAATAAACGAAACGACGAATTTCTGTCTTCCTCGGCGATTTACAGCTAAAATAACAATAATACGTGATTTCTTTATGGGACTCATTTTGAAGGGGACAATACGATGCACAACTTTTGTTCGAAACTTTTTTCGATGAACTCAATATTAAAATAGATACATTCAAAATCGAGATTTTTCAATTTCTAATAATTTTTAGGGCCCAAACCCGGACCTAACTTTTAACGCAAACTTGGAGCTATTTTCGGGATGCATCAAATCTATCTATGAAAAAATTTCAAATCCTATGTTATTCCGGAATAGGAGTCGTGTTTATATTTCATGTACATTCCGACTGGGACTATAAGTGGCATTGCTTTTCCCGCCCCGACCGAGCCTCACGGACGCGGAATGTACCCGTATTGGTTTTGCCGAAGGAAGGGGGTGTCCGACGTTACAGAAAACTCTCAGTATGTCCATCTAGGTATAGGAATAAGTAATTTGATGCTCGAGGCAAAATGAACTGTACCTATATGCTATTGTATATATCTACACTAAAGTGTTTTATATACCTATCGGCGTCAACACACTACGCATCATCATTTCAGCGGATATATCCGCGTCTAATACCCTACGTCGACAGTTGATATAATACCGAGGCCTTTCAATCTCGATTGCTATTATACAAAAAGGTGTGAGGGAGACACCCCCCCCCCCCCCCCCTGCCCCCAACACCACCTCTACCATAAAACACATACCATATACCATATATATACACCATATCCTTTATCCCAACTCCCAAGGCTGTTATCTTATCGGCAAAAGATTTCTCGGTGCGTAGATATAAGTACAGACCCTGTATAGGCGCAGCACAAACTTTATAAACAGAAGTGACGAATGATATTGTTCTGTCTGCACCGTATAATGTATGACAAAATTCAAATATTATTATTTATATATACCCACAGCTCTATACTACCCATATGAATAGAATGAATGCAAAAACCGAATTAGAGGACGCGCCGTTGCTGCTGCTGCTGCTGCTGCTGCTGCTAAGGTTGATGTTGGCCCAATAAAATCAAGTTGAATAAATAAAAGTTCAAAGGAATTCTTGGTGGCGGACGGCGGTGCTGCCGCTGCTGGGAGCAGGAGTTACAGCTGGCCACGTGTTGTGTAGGCCTCCGGCCTCCGGCGACCAAGAAACCACGACGCCCGCCACTTATCCAAAAGTTTTATAGCATACCTACATAAAAATGGGTCCCGCACTGTTTGTCGTGAAATATACGTGTGGTGTGATAGGGTGGTTGAATAACAGAAGGCAAATTTTACATGTTTATACTTGCTCATCGATTTTCTTGTTACTTTTGTCGGAAAAATATTGAAAACTTTTCTCTAATAACCTGTATAGCTATTAATCTAGGAAATATGTAACAGATATTTGATCATTCGACTATACTCCGTTGTTTCCGCGAATATATCTATACCCTAGAATATTACATGGATGTTCAACATCGTCGTACTACATCAAGAGACTCGGTAGAGTCTCGCGCCAAGTACAATAAAAATAAAAAATTTCATATAAGGTTACATTATACTGCCGTGCTAAGCACACAAGTGGTAACTTACTTTTTTTTGTCAAAAACGAGTTATGAATCTAAGATGGTACAATAACGATCGATGAATATTTTCTTCATATTATTAAACGATCTATAGTTCATTTTTTCATAATAAAATTACTCTATCAAAGTTGCTGTATCTCCGTTAAAGTTGTCAATTACTAGAACAATTAGCCGTATTTACTATTTATCATTAATATTAATACAACAGTAACGAATAATATAACCTTTTATCTTTTTGATTCGAATCAAACTTTAAAATCGTTCGACTATGAATATAATTCTTAATGACTGTAAAGATTGAAAATTGAAAACTGTCAATATCTCAAGATAGCCAAAGTGCGAGTTACCACTAGTGTGTTTAGCACGGCAGTATACATATACTTATACGCGATGCTTGGGCTGCCTACGCAGCAAAATCCGCAATATGTTTATAAACAAGAGTTCGAATAGAAACGCGAACTACACCGCAGCTCCGTAGGGTTCAAGCGCGCAGCTGGGGTTTTATCCTCTTTATTTTCTTCCCTCGCTTTGTAGGTCGGGTTCGTGCTGCTGCGCGTCTCAAGGAACGTATCGTAGTATATAACGTGTTTTGTTGTTTATTTTGCCGCTGGACCTTCTCGGGTCTACAACCACAAGTCGCTCGTATTTCTTGGCTGATAATTCTCACCGAAGTCGCTGCAGTTATTGCAGTATACGGTAGATATTCTATATTCTATATACATTATTCTATATACATATATATATATATTAGGGTGTGTCAAAAAAAAAAAACGAAATTCGAATTTATTTTTTTGACCGCCGAATGTGTGTATCCTAATCTCGTACGCGCGGTCTACCCCATCATTTTTACACATTTATGTAACGAGAGAAATAAATGAATACGCATATTTTATGAATACGACGATTCGATTATGAGAAGTTAATTTTTTATTCAAAACATTATTCACCGCAAATTTAATTTATACACAGTATGAACATAAATTGAGTCTAAATGAAAAAAAAAAAAAACGACTTACCAGTGAGCTCGTCCGCGTCAACGTCCCTCGTTATAAGAACGGCGATCGTATGAACGGCAGGTAAACCCCATGAGACGACAGTGCCGAGAGTTGAGCACCCTTGTTGTAGTCCAAAGCCGTCTTCCCTGTTCACATGATTTCCTTGCGCAATGGAAGATCTCGTCCATTTTCTAGTGGCTATGCACCACCATCCGCAGACCACTACCCACCTGTCAATAAAAAATAAAAGAAATTTCATTCACACATTAATCGGTGCAGTAAATATAAAGCGGCGCACGCGAAAAACCGGAAATGAAATTTAAGTTACCGGAGGCTACGGTCCCCCTCTCTTTTCAGCCGGTTACAAAACCTTCTTAGTTTGAGATCAAAGAGAACCGCGCACGCGGTTCTCTTTATAACTCGACTGCAACAATCATCTTTTTACACTTTGGCGGTGTTGTCGTAATGCGGCGGTTGTCAGTCGTACTCAATTTTTCACATATGTCTATCCAACCGATTTAGGCAAATTTTATTCAACTGTTTTCATGGATCAATTTTTCAATACCGAGAATATTCGTTGAGAGTAAACGATCCTTTTCCTATGGCAAAACCAACACAGGCGTGTACCGCGTGCGTGAGGCTCGTTCGAGAGGGGATAAAGTGCCAGTAGCATTGCCTATCCCCTCCCGAACAAGCCTCACGCACGCGGTGCGCGCCTATGTTGGTTTTGCCGTAGGAAAGGGATCGTTTACTCTCATCGAATATTCTCGGTATATCATTTCAATTTTAAATCGATGTATGTATGTACACACACTCGACGCGTTGAATTCTGACCCCTGTGAAGTTGGCAACATATTCCTCTATCTTCTTCTTTCTTGATATAAAAAGATGAAAGATTTCTCCGCTACGAGATATAGGTAGGTAGTATTATACCCAATATAAAATGTTAGTATACACATACCAAAGTTGTTGTATCCTAGTAAAGCGTTAATTAAATATGATCGATCACCGATGGTTAGTTGCAGAGATATGGTACATGTATACGGGTGTGATTAATGTGGACACGTACCCATATCTCGCATGTTCGAATCGTAAATCACCAAGGGCAGATGGGAGATACTGTATATATGAAGATGCATACATATACGTCGGGATACAACGACAACATCGCGCGAATACATGTAACATAAATTCGGTTGCACGCACGGTTAATGATGCCTTTACAAAATCATTCGACGATAGACGAGCTGCTATCTGCTGCAGGCGACTTTCATACTTTCAAGGTACGGGCCGTGTAATGAAAATTTTTCACTAAATACTTTCGGCTTTTCAAACATTTCGACTTATAGGGAATACTTTCAAACTTTTTGACTTATAGGGAATACTCGGCTTATAGCTCGACTCACTGCAATAGACAAACTAGGAATAATCCAGTTAATAGGAAATATTTTTTTGTAAAATTATACATCTCCGATTTTATTGTTGTGTCATATAAAGAGTTAGTTAAAAAGTATGATTTTTAATTTGCGGCGATCAATGTGGAACAATAAAGCCACCATTTTGAAAAATGCGTTTATTCAAATATGAGTCAGTCCACGTGTCAAGCGGGGCACCTTTTTGACCGCATGTTCTTGAAAATCGTCGTAATTTTTTTTACATATTCTCTGGGTAAAATAAATGCATGAAACATTTTTTTTTTATTTTTTTCTAACTCGAAGGGCTTAGAAGCTACAGAAGCCTTGAATTGCCTTGAAGGGCTAAGAAGCTACAGAAGCCTTGAATTAAAAAAAAAAAAAAAAAAACACACAATTACTACACTAAATTATTGAATTTAAAATTACTCAATCATAAACCACGAGAACTATACATTTCAATGGAATCTTAAAGGGGGACTTACACCTTCAAAATGATTTGTTTTTCGAATCACTTGTACACTGTCATAAAAGTTCAAGTTTATTAATTTAGTACGTAATTGATCGAATGATACGCTGTCGTATTCCGTTTGATGGAATAAAAAATAAAAGTACATTATATTCACCAGTTATTTTCAAGATTTTAGTCAAGTTTGTACCTCTGTACTTATATTTTTGTAGTTTCAAGTCGAGTATTCAGCATGAAATGGAATAAATGATTTCGTAAATTATTGGATTTGATGAATTTATACGTATAATATGGCCCCCTATATATTCTTTGCACGTGAAGCGAACAAGCCTCGGTCTCGGCGCGGCCGCGTAGACAGCCGCGCGCGACGTCCCGCACGGATCAATCGCTTTATAATTATAGTTTCCATCGGAGTTCTATCCTGAAACTTACAGATTCCGTAGAGAATGAATCAAGGAACACGCTCGTATTTTTTTTAGAATTTGCGAAGGGTGTAATCATCTCGAAAATCACGTTTAAAGTATATAATTGTTCATAACAAATAGAAAATCATTCATTCAATGAATTTAAAATTAATAGCGTGAAAGTGCGATTCAAGAGCTTCAAGATGAGTTTTTCCTCCCGCCGTAGCGGGAGGTATAGTACATTATGCAACAAGGGACAAAAGTCGAAGATTATTCCCGCGGGTGGGTTGAGCGCAGCGAGGGCAGTCATCACCCGAGGGAATGATCGACTTTGGTCCCGCGTTGCATATACGCTTTTATTCCCGGCCCAACTGTGACCACTTTATTGACCTGAAGCGTGGGACCCACGAAAAAACGCTAAAATTGATCGAAAATCTATATAATTGTGGAGAGAAGTTGAGTCAGGAAATGGAAAAAAAATTTGAACAAAATCATTTTTCAAAAGTACTTTTTTTCCGCAAATTTACTTTTTTCCCGCAAATTTCACTTTTTTCCCGCAAAAGTAAATTTGCGGGTCAAAAAGTACAATCGGGAATCAAATGCCACTTTTGTCCTGCTTTTCAGGTCAATAAAGTGGCCATTACAGTTGAGCTGGGAATAATAGTACATTATGCAACAAGGGATAAAAGTCGAATATTATTCCCGCGGGTGGGTTGACCGCCCGAGCGCAGCGAGGGCAGTCATCACCCGAGGGAATGATCGACTTTGGTCCCGCGTTGCATATACTATTTTATTCCCCCCTCAACTGTGGCCACTTTATTGACCTGAAGCGTGGGACCCACGAAAAAACGCTGAAATTGATCGAAAATCTATATAAATATGGAAAGAAGAAGTTAAGTCAGGAAATATAGCAAAAATTTTGAAATAGTATATTGTGTAGCAAGGGCGTAAAGTGGGCTTTTTTAGACCGAGTGTGGAGTTTGCAGTACTAGTCGGAGGCGAGGGAGCACGAGTCGAAGACGAGTACTGCAACCACACGAGGTCAAAAAGCCCACTTAGCCCTTGGTACACACCATATTTTTTGTAACGCATGTATTGATTTCTGCGTTTTTTGTGCTTATAAGCGGCATATATATATATATATATATATTATTGAAGAAGCGGGCAATAAAGAATCCATTATTGCCCGCTTATTGAAGAAGCGGTCAATAAAGAATCCTTCATTGCGCGCTTATTGAAGAAGCGGGCAATAATGAATCCATTATTGCCCGCTCTTTTTAAGCGGTCAATAAACGGCTACTTTTGACCCTATTTTTAGGTCAAAAAAACGCAGAAATCATGCATGTGTTACAAAATAGTATATTGTGTACCAAGGGCGTAAAGTGGGCTTTTTTAGACCGAGTGTGGAGTTTGCAGTACGATCCAGAGGCGAGGTAGCACAATAAAGTGGCCATAACAGTTGAGGGGGGAATAATAGTACATTATGCAACAAGGGAATAAAGTCGAATATTATTCCCGAAGGTGAGTTTACTGCCCGAACGGAATTCCCGCGGGTAGGTTTACTGCCTGAGCGAAGCGAGGGCAGTAATCACCCAAGGGAATTTCCGCGAGGGCAGTAAGCCTGAGGGAATGATGGACTTTATTCCAGTGTTACATATAGTACTTTATTCCCCCCTCAACTGTGGCCACTTTATTGACCTGAAGCGTGGGACCCACGGAAAAACGCTAAAATTAATCGAAAATCTATATAAATATGGAAAGAAGAAGTTAAGTCAGAAAATATAGCAAAAATTTTAAAAATAATTTTTTGTCCCGCAAAAGAAAAAAAGTAGATTTGCGGGAGAAAAAATAAATTTACGGGAGAAAAATTAACTTTTTCTCCCGCAAATCTACTTTTTGCGGGAGATGAAGTTACTTTTTTTTCCCGCAAATTTACTTTTGCGGGAGATAAAGTAACTTTTTCTCCCGCAAATTTACTTTTTGCGGGAGATAAAGTAACTTTTTCTCCCGCAAATTTACTTTTTCTCCCGCGAAATTACTTTTCTCCGGCAAATTTACTTTTTCTCCCGCAGAAGTGAATTTGCGGGAAAAAAAGTATGCTAGGGAATCAGATGCCACTTTAGTCCCGCTTTTCAGGGAAATAAAGTGGCCAAAACAGTTGAGGGGGGAATAAAATGATTTTTTTCAAATTTGTTTTTCATTTCCTGACTTAACTTCTTTCCATATTTATGTAGATTTTCGATCAATTTTAGCGTTTTTTCGTCGGTCCCACGCTTCAGGTCAATAAAGTGGCCACAGTTGAGCCGGGAATAAAAGTCTTTTTATCACACATGCACGGAAAATCCGATTTTCCTCGCTGTTATGCAAGAGTAAAATGGAAGTTTGCCTCCCGTGGTACACAAGATGAACTCGCGCATGCGCATGTCGTAGAGAATTCCTTTTCTTCCCTAGGGAGCGGGAAGAAAATGAATTCTCTACGACATGAGCATGCGCGAGTTCATCTTGTGTACAAACCCGTCCGTGTTCACAGGTCACGTTGACAGTTGTCACACGTCACCTCGGACATCAATACGGCTTGGAAAATCGGTGTTTTCGTGCATTTGTTATAAAAAATATCGTGTGCATCAAGAAAGAATACACAGTAAAAAATTTTGTGTCATTTTTAACATTAAGTCTTTGTGTTAAAATTTTTGTGTTAAATATTTAACACTTTTTAGTGTGAATTTAACACAATTATGTTAAAATTGACACTAGAAAGTGTTAAATATTTAACACAAAAATTTTAACACAAACTTTATGTTAAAAATGACTCAAAATTTTTTACTGTGTAGGTGTTTTCTTCCCTTGATGCACAATATACTATTTTCACCACACCTGCACGGAAAGTACGACTTTCGGCCCCTCGTTAAAATGTTAACGTTGTTGACAAAAGAAGCAGCTGAGTAAGTGACTTATCAGACAGGGAACATCTACCTATATTTGGATTTCATAAATTTCACGTTAGAAAAGCTGCTTTCGACACATAGCGTCGGTGCTCGTTGCCATTTCAAATAAAAATATATTATGTTGTATACGTTGGGGATGGTGGGGCAAAGCCGGCAGTGAGGGCAGTGGGGGCAAAACCGGCACTAAAAAAAAAAAAAAAATGACCTAATGGTATTTTCGAATTAAGGCGAGTAAAACAAAACGCCACGCCGAGGTCTCCGCTGAAAGCGATAAATATTTTAGAGGGTGGGGCAGAACCGGCACCAAAAAAAAAAAAGGCTAAATTGTATTTTCGCGAGCGGTGATGCGAGTAAGATAAAGCTGTATCTAACGTATCTCTGCTGAAAACGATAAAATACCGGGAAATGAGGGAAAACCGGCCACTAAACAAGAAAATTATACGAATACAAATTCAATGTAACAGAGAATAGAAAGATCAATTTAATGAAAGAAAAAATAGAAACGTTTTAGAGACTAGATGTGTTTAAACAAAAGAGCTATTACTACGCCATTTAAAATAAATGAAAAAAATTGAATCGAAAGTACAAATATTTATATACAGTTTTCTAGAAATCAGAAAATTCGACGAAATTAGAGAAACCGTCTGGCCGGTTTTCCCCCATTTCCCGGTATTTTATCGTTTTCAGCAGAGATACGTTTAGATACAGCTTTTTCTTACTCGAATCATCACGAAAATACGATTTAGCTTTTTTTTTTTCGGTGCCGGTTTTGCCCCACCCTCCAAAATTTTTATCGCTTTCAGTGGAGACACTCGGTATGGCGTTTTGTTTTACTCGCCTTAATTCGAAAATACCATGAGGTCATTTTTTTTTTTTTTTTGTGCCGGTTTTGCCCCCACTGCCGACTTTGCTCCACCGTCCCCTATATTATATACCCATGCATGCCTCGTTTGCATATTTTCGATTTTTAATTATTTATATTTATTTATATTCCTATTGTATTATATTTTATATTATATATTATTTCTGAAAGTACAGTGTAGATCCGCAGGCCGCATGCGGCCTGCAGGCCTTATGTTGGACAGCCCTGTTCTACATTGATCGCCGCAAATTGAAATTTATACTTTCAAACTAACCCATTATACGACCCAACAATAAAATTTGAGGTGTAGAATTTTGCATTGCGAACTGGATTTTCATGCACTCATGACTGGACTAGAAACCTGTAGTGGACAGTTTATTAACGAGAATAGTATATTAAGCTGTTAGGGAGAGAGGTGAGCGATTTTAATGGGGGTGAAGTTTTCTGCACGAGCGAAGCGAGGGCAGCTTCACCCGAATCAAAATCACGCCTCTCTCCCGAACGACATACGATACTTTTTCTCATACATGCATCAAACTAACCCCATTTCAAGCATGTCTTACGAGGGAGAAGACTCACATATTTCATTCGGCCATAATATGTGGTCGTCGCATGCGCTTTCACGCGATTTGGTTAAATATGAAGCCTAAGAAGCAAACGTGCGCGTAGGCATGATAATATGAACGCATTAGTACATGATGCTGTTAGGGTGACGTACGCGATTTTGATTCGGGTGAAGTTTGCTGCCCGAGCGAAGCGAGGGCAGCTTCACCCGAATCAAAATCGCGTCTGTCTCCCTGACAGCTTCATGTAATGCGTTCATATCATGCCTATGACGCGCACTTTTGCTCCCTAGGTTTAATAAGTAACCAAATCGCGTGACTGCGCATGCGTCGACAACATATCACGGCCGAGGGAGATATGTGCGTCTTCTGTCCCGTAAGACACGCTCGATATGGGGTTATTTTGACTCATGTAGGATAAAAAAGCCTTTTAATCTGATGTCAATTTCATTTCTCTGATGCGGTAGAGGGTGAAGGGCGTCATGAGTTCGGCATTTCTCGCCACGCTGAATGCATAAACCGAGTAGAAGACTTGTTACTTATTTTACTTGATGTTTTAACGAGACTGCAAAGTTTAAAAAAAAAACTATTAATTATTATTAGTTCGGGTTCCATGAAGAAATGAATGAAGGAAGGAAGGAAGGAAGGAAGGAAGGAAGGAGGGAGGGAGGGGGGCCCGAGTCGTCAGCCACACTTGTTAGCTGAAAGTAGAAGCATGCCTGAAGAGGAGAAGAGCGATGTTTTCCCTTGGGTACGCTGAGATACTTGCAACAATTATGCCATCAGCTAATAAGTAGGGCTGTGCGAATATTCGAATTTTCGAATTATTCGCCTCGAATCGAATAGTGAAATTCGATTCGATTTTCGAATCGAATTATTCGAAGTTTCGAATAGTTCGAATATCCGAATTATTCGAAGTTTCGAATAGTTCGAATATCCGAATTATTCGAAGTTTCGAATAGTTCGAATATCCGAATTATTCGAATAGTTCGAATATTCGAAACTTCGAATATTCGAAGTTTCGAATAATCTGATTCTTTTGACAAATAATTCAAATCTTTCGCCAAATGAGAATTTTCAGGACAATTGGGTCGTTTTAGAAACAAGAATTTGCTTTTCTCGAATAATCTGGAGTTGCCGAACTACACGGAGAAAAGTGTACAGCGAATTTCCTCAAACTAATATAGTAATGGTGGGATATACCTTCCAATATGTCGATCATTCCTATACTTTATACCAAATGTCACCATGCATATAGGAATATTTCTATCATATATGGTGACATTTGTTATAAAGTATATTGAATAATTAAAAAAAAATCGAATATTCGAACTATTCGAATTATTCGAAAACTCGAACTATTCGAAGATTCGAACTATTCGAAATCTCGAATATTCGATTCGATTCGATTCGATCACTATTCGCACAGCCCTACTAATAAGAATGGTGCGTATATAAATACACCACAAAATGTTGGAAATTAGAAGCTGGGTATATAACTACGAAAGTTTTTGCACTCGGCGAACATGAAAAAAAAAAAGAAGAAAGCAGAAAAAAGAAGAAGAAGAAGAAGAAGGCTTCGTTTTCGACTTTCGACTTTGGTCTTGGAACACGAATGGAACCGGAACATGAGAGCTTGTTACCGACGCACGAGTCCCTAAAAAGTCTTTGCTTTGGACTTTTCACCGTTGTGAAACGTAGGTTGCGTGTTGAAAACAGGTTTTCGTTCAGCTACCTGTGTCTAGGAAGCCATTATTCGGCCCAGACTTATTTGAAGGGGTTCTGACTCGGCCCTACCCGGCATCTCTCTCCCTCTCTTTCACTCTCTAATACTCCGAGACCGAACCCATAGCGAAGTCTGCAATGATAAATGGAGGACCAAAAATCTAGATAATTTTAGATTTTTTCTCCGTTCTACCTGGGTATATATCAGCCACATATTTCAACTGTATAATCACTGACTATCGTTTTACGGGAAGACACTTTCAATGAAATATCCCTTCTCAAATTTGAATTAATTTTTTATTCTAAAATGATCCGATAAACTATATAGCCACTTTAGCCGTGCCCTGGTCCCTGCCATGATTTTTATCTCAAAATCTAACTATAACTATTCACAAGAGCTTTGCAAGAAAGAGTCCGATGTTAATTTGTCACCACCATAGAGAAACTGAAGTGACAGACATATTTTCGTTTAAACTTATCACCCGGCAATCTTTCCGGACTGGTGTCCTTCGAGCGATGATATTCTTGTTACATGTTATACGTCATACGATGTATGTTATACCTGGAGGAGGTAGCTTTGATCTCGGCGAGCAACGGCGATCCGGAGTCTACAGTCGACACTCAACTTCTTTTGATCTTTGCAGTTTCAGGGTTCTTTCTCTCGTCAACGAGTTACCCACCTAATGAACGTTGTTCCTCTATACCTCACCGGGAGAGACAGCTTGTTAACACTACCATAAAACAAACTA
This sequence comes from Tenthredo mesomela, assembly GCA_943736025.1. Taxonomy (NCBI): domain Eukaryota; kingdom Metazoa; phylum Arthropoda; class Insecta; order Hymenoptera; family Tenthredinidae; genus Tenthredo; species Tenthredo mesomela. The sequence continues at coordinate 20,792,928 of OX031018.1, read as the reverse complement.
ATGACGTTTACCATGGTGCTGTAGAGCTCGCCCCTGCTGATGACTACTTCTTCGTGGTAGGTATGATACACAAAAGAGATTTTACTCACGATCAGAATATATATATATTCTTCTTCTTCTTACTTGTTCACTTCTTATTTCTACACGGTATACACGGTATGATACGTTGTCACGTGCCGCACTGTTCGCGCGATGAAACCCATGCAGGTGAGAAAACTAATTAATAACAAGCTGAGGGAGTTTTCTCATCCCGGCAGACACGAGAATAAGAATTTTGAAAAAGAACGGAATGCAATTTGTATGTTTCAGTGAATCTACCTTGAAGTAGGAACACATCATTGCTTCAACTAAATGTCCATGTCCTACAATACATTTTTCAAACATAATTCGACAAGAAATCCTTATATAATTATAAGTTTCCAATTTTCGCATAAATTCGGTGCGGATAGATTGCAGTCATATGTCTTCTATCATATAGATTTATGCTTTTGGGACAGATTTTAGAATCTTTGATGTTATTTGAAATTGAAAAACTTCATTTTCTTGGGTTCAATACTATTTTTGAAAAATGGATCCAGTGTCAAAACTATATAAAATGGATTCCTAGCGAAGCGGACCAAAAAAAGACCTCGATGTCACGGATTCTTTTCACGTTTGCGTGTGCTTGAGTACCCTCAGAATTAGCATTTTTTATGTGCATGAGACATATTTATGTAGCTTTTTCAGCTTTTGGCGTACAAGCTGTTCCAGTTCTTGATTTTTTACGCTCCTTGATGTCTTTGAAGGCAAATATCTTAGAAACGGTATGTCGAAGGAAAAAAATAATTGGGTGGCGATTAGTAGTATTTTTCACGCTTTTCTACCTCATTTATATAATCTTACCCGTGACTATCGGAAAACATGTTGAAAAATCATTTTATGTGTCTAGGCCCGAAAAACCGCGATTCTAACCTCGCTTTGCTCGGTTTAAACGCGGTTTCTGGCCTAGATACATAAAATTATATATGCCGTACGGCCGATAAAGTATTTTCTGACGAATTTCATTATAATCCTCGCCTTCGGCTCGGATTATAAACTCAAATTCGTCGGAAAATTCTTCATCGGCCTAGTGACGGCCTAATGTACTATTCTAAACCAAAACGCTATTTTTATTCACTTTCGTCATGTTTAGGATTTTTCTCGTATTTTTTTTCGAAAAGCTCGGTAATTTTCCCACCGAATCACGTTTGTTTCGGAATGGGACACGGCTTCGTTCGGGAGCTACAGTTTTTGTTCAAAGGCGAAATATTGTTGGAATTTTTCAAAAGGGGCGTTTTTTTGTTCAAAAAGCAAGGTTCATTCATTTTTTCTTTGAGAGCACGGCTGGTCCGAAAAATCTGAAAAAAAATTGAGAGTACGTTTTTCTGTAGGTTGAATGAGATAAAAAATAATTAAGCAGATCGTAGAGTCGTCGTAGAGGATCAGGGTAAAATGCCGCAGAGTTGGGGTGGACTACCTCATTAGATATGATATTATGAAAACCTGGTCATCGAGCCAGCCGGACGCGTTAACATCGGGATCACTGATCTAAATGATTCTTCATTTTATAGTGAGGCATAAAGTTTCGTTTGGGGTGACTGTAATGCATTTATATATTATGCTATGTTTTATGCTGTCTGAAAAGTTTTCGAATAATTCATTGTTCCAATTCAGTTTCTTACCTTGGCGTTATTAGGCTGAAATACCAAATATCAAATACCCAATCATGCTAATTTCTGATCTCGTTTGGTCTAAAAATGTTCATACAACGTGTGTAGCACAGAAAATTTTTGCTGATCCGTTGATGTTCCTTTTTATTTTTTATCATTTGGAGAATTCGTCAGGTTATTTATTGATCTTTGAAACAGTTTTTCTGTACTTTGTATTACATTGGTAGTTGAAAGTGGGGCAAGGAACCCTCTCAACGATTTGTCGGCCCTTCTCGGTGGTCGAAGCTGACTACTTTTTACACGTTTTCAGAGGCAGAAGAAAGAACGCAGGTGAGCTGATGGAGACATTCGTCTACCAGCGTCGCGGGCGGCTTTATACCTACCTATAGCTATTTATATACACGCGACATACATTCCGTCACAGAATATCACTTCATACCTCATTGTTTCAAAAATCTCTGAACGTTTTCCATTGAGAGAAAAAAAAAAGAGAAGAAAACAACTGCTTCGAGATTTAAATTCGGCATTTCTTGTTTTGTTTTTCATTGCGAATCATTAAATAGTCAAGTATCATAATCCATTTCGTGAATAATGTCTATATTTTCTGATGAAAAACGGCTCTAAAAGTGTATGAACTTGATAGATAATGAAAAGTAAATTCATTGCGCGTGTATAAGAATTGGGGTGTCTGATTATGAATACGCCTCGAAGAAAGTTTGGTGTAAGATTCATGAGTGATTTGCATATTTCGCAACCCGTTGCGTCGATATGAGGTATTGGTACCGGCAGCAGCGGCGCACCTTTCACGGTCCCGTTTAACGCACTAGTCTCGCACACTTTTCACAATTATAAGTACCAACAGCATTATGAACACTTTTTCTTCATCTGTTTTGCGTCATAGTTAATAACGCCAGTCAGCTGATTCAGTAGAATTAGGGCTTTGGTTTCTGAGCTCGAATCCTGTCTTTCGTACACGTATACCTGAGTATGTATACGGAGGTATATGTATACAAAAGCTAAAAAGGCGTGAGCAAACGAAGAGAAGGAGAACGAGGACGACGACTACTGGTAGTAGAATTTTCTTGTAAGTTTCACGCGAGCCGCGGAAGGGAGGAATCCTCTGTGGTGACGGTTAAACGCGTTAAATAAACATTAATCACTCCCCGCCACCAACGGGGACTGACGTTCCAAGGTAAGGAGTGGACTCTGAGTTTCAAGTGGTAAAAAAACATGGCTACCGGTTGTCCCTTCTTCAAATATGTCGCGTACTACGACGCCAGTTCTTTTCCGTCTTTTCTCTTGCTTCTTATACTCTTATTCTTATTCTCATTCTCATTCTTATTCTTATTCGTCGAGTAAACACTTCGCCGCTTGTTCGAACTACTATGTGATTCTTCAATTTCTCCTCTTCTGCAGCGTCTGCATCTTCAACTAACAGTATTTTCAGCTGAGGAGCTCTCCCTCTAGTTCCTTTTACATTATAGTCAACGGACTAATTCTCAGAAACTCGTATATGCTTACGTACTACTATACTAGTTCAAATTTAAAATTTTTAGATCAAATCTGTTTTCGATCATTTCTCTTTTGTTTTCAAATATATATTTTTCTACATTTTTTTTTGTTCAAAAATAAAATTATCCTGTTTTTCTTTAAATACAGGATCGTTTCTTGGGCAAAGGAAACAGCCTTAGACTTCGGAAACACATGTGTCAGTCCCTTCTGGATTGTACCCTACAAAGTCCCACAAGAAGAATGAAAAGTAGACGAAGAAGATAAAGAAGAAAAAAGAAGAAAAATTTCGGGGAGAAGACACGTGTCTTTAATTGACCCAACTTTGTAATCCTTCGTTAGAAATAGAAATACATAACACGTAGTACCTACCTACATGAGTAGGTAACTGTGTGCATTTGGAGGTATAGCGTACAAAGCTATAAAAGATGTTGACTTCGATTCTGGTATGTATATGGGGAATTCCACGTGAACTCGACCAGCGTTTGACCCTCACCATTTTCTATTCGATTCATATTTTTTTCTCAGATTGACCCCACCCCTTGGAGTACCCCTGAATTTTTTCAGAATTTTATATACATTCGTTTTTGCCTGACGAATTTTGAATCATTTCCTGTCTTGTCATTTCAAAGAATTTTCAAAGAACTGTATCTTTGGACGCATGCATTGTATCACAACGAAAAGCATATCAAATTCTTCGTCTTGAATCGTTCTTTCATGTGCATATATTGCCATAATTTTCGGCCCCTTTGTGAACGATATTTTCAAGGTCAAAGTGGAAAAATCGAAATTTCGCATAGTTGGACCATTTTGATTTTTCTGAAAAAAATTCCAAAAAATCTATTCTCGAAGACGTAACTTTTGAGCCCAAGCCCAGCGTGGCTCGAATTTCCCTCAATTTTTTACAGAATTTCAAAGTCCATAACAAATTTTATTCAAGGCAATGCAATGGTATAACCGATCGTCAATGCAAATATTCGGCTTGTATTCAATTGTTCGTACCTAGGGCCTGTTCCGATATTCACTGGCAGTACTGCGAGTTTTCCTTGCTTCTTTCTCGCACCTGTGAGTTCGTGAATACAGCTATCTCTTTCTGCCATAAGCTCGCAGTACTTGCAGTGAAAATAGGAACATAGCCCTACTCTGCCCTGTTTCGTTGATGACGTTTTGCTGATAAACGATTTACAAATTTACGTAATAATAATAATAATAATTTACGTAAAGCCATCCTTCAAATTTGAAATATGACCAGGAAATAAATAGTGAATTACGTAGTGTATGGAAGTAGGTATATTTATTGCGGGCTGATTCTAAATACCAATTTATGCATGGTTCTGACCGGATTTCACAATATTGTAAGCTTCGAACACTTCAGAAGCCGATGTATATTTCACGTGAACAGTACCATTTGATTGAGGAATTATACAATGCATTTTTTGTGTTGCTGGAACACGTTTTCCACTCTCAAAATGAGAGTGTAAAAATTCTTTAGCTCTGTTATAGCTCGCCGTCGGTGAAAATTTAACTTCGATGTTCGGGAAATTTGTTGGGATTGAAGCCCAATCGTAAAGTTCTTGAGGAGTAGTTATTTGACGATGTGGTGGAAGCTGGAGACTAGTTCGAGCAGCCATTCGTTTCAATGTGCCGCCTATACCATCGCAAGGCCCTTTGCCATGGGCAGTGGCAAAAAAATTCCACTCTGCTGGCACTCCGAAATCATTCTTGTGATGGTACAAATTAACAAAATTTTTGAAATTCTTAAATTGTTGGGGCGCACCATCCGAAAAATAATGCAATTTTGCCGGCTGTTGCGAAATAGTTTTGACGAAATCATTTATAATTTCAGAATAAACGTAGACTGCAATGGCGTCGTGAGTCATACAGTCTGAAATAATGACCAAACTTTTGTGCTTGATTGTATCATCGTCTTTGTAGTATACAACAACCGGGTATATCGTCGCCTGGTTGTTGTTCCAATGAAAACCCGGAGCCGCATCTTGCACAATGAAGGCATAATTTTCCGCAAAATCGCAAATTACTAGAAACTCATCACTTTTGAGAGACTCTTTTAATTGTTTCATGAATTGAGCCTGTTCTTTTGCCACAAAAGAATGTGGCAACAGCATTTTGATTTTTGCACAAAATTCTTCGGCAAACACGATTGAACATTTAATTGATGTTTCTAGAGAGGTTCGAGGCTTTGACACCCAGTGCTTATAGGAGACTTCTTCGATATCATTTTTATCTAGCACATCAACCATGATATCTTTCAAAATTTCCAATTTCGGACAATTCTTACAATTTCCAAGATAGCACTCCTGATCAGGGTTCTTACAGATAATTAAATCTATACAATCATCGTAATGCTGGAGAGGATGCTCTTGATCATGTGTTAGAGCTTTCAAATTACAACCTTTAAAAATATATCAACAATTAATATTGGTATGAACAGACTGAATTTTTGCAATTTTTTTTTTTTTTTTTTTTTCACACCAGAAACTATTTATTATACTATATCAACTGTGATGTAGGCACCTAACATCATCAGCTTCACATTCTGATGAATGGAGCAGACACAGACAGTGTGAGTGCCACTTGCGCCTGCCAGCACGCATTGCTTCGGCTTAGAGATGCAAACATGGAGAATCCGACTCGAATATCAGGATTTTCCTTTCGAAAATATTCGTAAAGCTCTTTTAAATTTGAAAGTATCAATCGCTTTTGAACGTGCACTTTTTTGCCTTCATCATTTTTAACTGAAATATAATCTTTCATTCCCGGCATATTTGTGCTGACGCGATCGTCAATGTAAAACTGGAGGATTTTTGATTTTATTACTTCAGGAAAAGACCGGCCTGAAAAAAAAGACAACTTGTGCTCGGTTATCTTACTATAGAATCTATACCAAACTGCACTCGTATTCAATCAATCGCATTATCAGGATTGTCACAAAAAGGAGACGGTTAGTAAGTATTTTATTTATACCTGATTTTGATCCCGGTATAGATAACACCCCTTCGGTTTTGGCTAGTTTTTTCGCTTGTTTGACTAAATATTTGGATGAATCCATAATAGCAGCAATCTTTTCTACGCTCCAATCCGGTGGCATCAATGTCAAAATCTGAATTTTTTTCGCTCTATTTGTTTCGTCAGCGTGGAACTTAGTTTTTAATTGATGAATCATATCCAAGAGATCCTTTGCATCTTGTTGAGATACAAATTCAAATTCATCTGCAGCTCCCAAAGTTTTTGACAAATTTTGGCACACTTTATCAACCTTTGCCTTCGCCCAGGTATTAGAAGCTGACTTCAACCTTTTTTTTGGGATCGGAGATTCTTCGAGCAGTTTACTGCCTCATTTATCAAGGGAAGTTTTATTTCTACGCTCAGTTGTGATATTTGACTACGTGGAGACGAAAATCCACTCAAACTTGAACCTGGTTCAATTTGCATTGGAGGCTTTGCATCTGTACGTAGAGATAAACAGATGGATTTTTCATGATAAATTACCAGAAAAATTCGATTCACGGATGATCTATTATTTTTTTTTCATTAAATCTTCGCGGTAAAAAAAAAAAACGAAAAATCTAGTTATTGAAGTCTCTAATTTCATATATAGGCTACCTAACTGTAACTAAGAGAAGAACAATAGTTACCATCATCCATAAAAATAGCATCAGCTTGGTCGGTTGGGTTAATCTTCAATAATCTATTCCTACAATTTGAGCATAGATAATCGCTTTTTTCTAGGTTCCACTTTTCGCAAATATTTTCAGAAGCACGTCGTAAGCTCTTCCACTTTCGATGGTTATATAGACCAAAGGGATTGCAGCACCGGTCACGAAATTTATTTGGTGCCATATTTGCGTGAATAACGTAAGTTTATAAATCGTTCATCAGCAAAACGTCATGAACAAAACAGGGCAGAATAGGTATTACGAACAATCGAATAAAAGCCGCTTGCACCGCGATTTTGCAATTTTTTAAAAAGAATATTTGCATTGACGATCGGTTATACCATTGCATTGCCTTGAATAAAATTTGTTATGGACTTTGAAATTCTGTAAAAAATTGAGGAAAATTCGAGCCACGCTGGGCTTGGGCTCAAAAGTTACGTCTTCGAGAATAGATTTTTTGGAATTTTTTTCAGAAAAATCAAAATGGTCCAACTTTGCGAAATTTCGATTTTTCCACTTTGACCTTGAAAATCTCGTTCACAAAGGGGTCGGAAAATTATGGCAATATATGCACATGAAAGAACGATTCAAGACGAAGAATTTGATATGCTTTTCGTTGTGATACAATGCATGCGTCCAAAGATACAGTTCTTTGAAAATTCTTTGAAATGACAAAACAGGAAATGATTCAAAATTCGTCAGGCAAAAACGAATGTATATAAAATTCTGAAAAAATTCAGGGGTACTCCAAGGGGTGGGGTCAATCTGAGAAAAAAATATGAATCGAATAGAAAATGGTGAGGGTCAAACGCTGGTCGAGTTCACGTGGAATTCCCCATATCTAGTATAATGCGCAATTTATAGAGAGAGAGTGGGGGGGGGGGGGGGGGGGGGGACTAATGATGTATAGATAAATAGGTATACATATATTATGGCTAAGCGACAATTTACTTATTTAACCAATGGTTAAAATGGTACCGTGACACGGTGAAGCGATAATAAACACCTGTTAACACGAAACTATAAAAATATAACGCGGCCAAGAATAGCTGCAGTGATACGGAATCATCGTAACAGTGTCTGTCAATTCAGGAATCAGGATATCCCATAGATAACTTTTGAAACTAACCTTAATTTCGTAAAAAATTACACTCATGTATTCACTTGAATAAGGTGCTTACCCTGGTAGAAATTTTTCCCATAATCTGTCTAGGTCTAGCTAGATTCGCGAGACTGCCATCTAGGCCTATCTAGTAAAACTGTACAGATGCCCGGACAGAAATGTAACACTTGTCCCTTGTAGACGCTATCTAGCAATGCTATCTAGCAGTATCTAGTAGCGCTAGATTATATCTGTACAGTTCTGAGCAGTACTAACGTGTTCTTAGGCAGGTTTTGTTAGAAATCTTAGGTTATTTTCTAAAAACGATGATAATGAGAAACAAATTTCTTTTGAGGTGCACGTTTATTTATAGATACCGACTGGCTGCTGTGTACATTTTCCATTTACGTAATTGAAAGAAGGTCGATCACATTTACAATTAGGTGGACGTAGTACTTGATAATTCTTGACAGTAGTATAAAATTTCTTTGTAATCTTGAATATCATTCGCTGTCATTTTACTCTACTCTTCTCTTCGACACCCGCCCGTGATTCCAAAAATTAAAGCATTCTGTAATCGTATAAATAATCATAACTCTAGTAAAATTTCAAGTGACAAGATTTTACTTAACGAATAGATTAATTTTCAGTTACTTTTGTTATGCTAAACGAATTTGATCGGGAGCTTCGTTCGGAGATTTTTCAACGTCATCTGATGTTAGGACTTTGGATTTCTTATTTCTTACTTTCGAAACCAACAGCTTGTTTTTTCATAAAAGCAATGAGTTTTGAATGCGATTTTATGTAAATTTTGCTTATATTTTCACAGCTATTATTTATTAATGATTATTAATTAATTAATATTGATTATTTAAAACTGATTCAATTGATCGCGTCTTCTGATGAGTGATGTAACAAATGTCAATTTGTTTTGTAATGTGTGAACGTGGTCAGAACTAACTTGACTATGTTTATTTTAATGAAACATATTCATATTGTACGATAATATTTCATCATTTGGCTTCTGTCCTATAATCTTTCACTCTATTTTAACGAATCTAGCAAATCTAGAAAGATCTAGACAGGGCTATATTACAAATCTAAAGAACCTAGCGAATCTAGCAAATTTAGAAAAATCTGGGCAGGTCTGTATTGCAAATCACGAAAACCTAGCGAATCTAGCAAATCTTGAAAAATCTAGACAGGCCTATATTGCAGGCTAGCAGATCTAGATGAATTTCTACCAGGGTATTCAATACTGTCAGAATATAACATTATGCTACTAGGGCGGAAATTGCGTGATTTTTGCCGAGTGCGAGGTTTGCTGCCCCAGCACGAGGTGAAGATCACGCACCTCCCGTATGTGGCATATATCAAGCCCAGCGCACACGACGCTTGTTTCAATGCTGGATCACCTGCAGGGCGCTGTGATGGCTGCCGTGATGGAAAATGACGTCAGTGCGTGCCCCTTGCTTGAACGCGTGCTGGAATTCTGTGATAGATCATGTCGTATTTTTCGTGCTGGTTTCTCTGGGATATTAGAGTGTTGACCAATGAGAACGCCGGGTTGTAACCAAAAAAGTAAAATTAGCGAGCAAAAAAGTAAATTAGCGGGCAAAAAAGTAAATTTAGCGGGCAAAAAAGTAAATAAATTATTGAAAAATTTATATTTTTTTTTAAATTTGAAACTTCAGCAATTGTCTGAAAATTTCGGAACTGATCGGAAATGTTCGGCTACACTGAGTGTAGCCCGGTGTAGCGAACCGAAAACGTCATTAGTTAATGAATTCGATGAAACTTATAAATATTCTTGTAAAAAAAACATAATAAAGATTTGTTGAAAATATATTCATGTTTTAAAAATGCTTAAAAGACATTTAAAATTCGTTTTTCTTTTTTAGTGGGGGGGCTCTGCCCCCCCAACCCCCCGGCGGGGCTTTACCCCTGCACCCCACCAGGGCTCCGCCCTGAACCCGTTTCGTAATAGGTTATTGGCGACAATATCATATTTGTGCTGTTAGATTTAATACCTTTCATAACTTATATTTCAAAGCCTATACCTAAATATTGTAGCGTTGTGTCCTTTTATCGTAGTCGGGTAAAAAGTAGTATATGCCACACGGGAGGAGCGGATTTTCCCCTCGTGTTCGTGCTGCCCTCGCTACGCTCGGGCAGCAAACCTCGCACTCGGCAAAAATCACGCACTTTCCTCCCTAGTAGCATAATGTACTAATTTTACAACACCCGCTTCGGAAATTCGATTTTCGCGGCCTGTGTGGCGTGCGTTAAGTATCTCATTTCTGGTAAGTACAGGAAGGAAGAAGAGTTAGCGCATGCGCACACCGCAATTACTCTACTTTACGTACAAGTGCTTTTTTATAACGCATGCATGAAAAAGTTGTTTGTTTGGGGCTCTGGAGCGGTCATATTGCGGCACTTTTCTGATGTTTGAGTAGGCAATGCCAACATGAAACAATATTGCATGCCAAACGTGCGCACTGCGTTCTGCGCACATCGAGCGTGCGCAACATGATTCTTGTTTAGGCCAAGCAATAGAGCAGAAAATGAGTGATTCTGTGACAAAAATATCAACAGGATGCCGATGGTGCCATCACACAGAGGACAGTCCGTAGTTATATTCTGTTGTAAATCCCACTCGAAACTACCATTGCAAACTTTGTTATAAACATTTAAAATCGAAAAATCGTTTTTTTTTTCGTTTTTTGCCTATAGAATCTAAACTAATGAAGTGATCTTGATGCTCCCATGAGATGAATTGTAGAGAATGAAAATGCAAAAAAAATGAGCTATAGAACGATCAGATTGAGTTATGAGTAACGAAGAAAAATAGGAAAAACCCGGAAAAATCAGCCTTTTTTTGAAAATTCATAACTCCGCCATTTTTTGAGTGGTAGCACAGGCCTTCCGCGATATAAAAGCGATCGATATGTACTTTACGTGTGCAAAGAACAGGTGCTGTAAGTTTGTTAGTTTTTGCACAGTTGCAATTTGAATTTTTTTTTGCACTATCTTGCAGCCAGCCTCAATGCTCTGGAGATTGTCCGATTTTGATTTTCCAAAAAGATTTCGAAAGTAGAAGTATAGTACTACAAAACGTCTATTCTCATTTTTCGTTGAAATGCTGCTAAATAGGTGAGAAATACGTGCAAAACGGCAGAGCGCGTGAAAGCGGTCGAGTGGTGGGGGCAGAACGCCAGACGAGGAGAGGCACGTTACCGTGCAGCGGGTACGGCGGAGGAGAGGCGTTCTGCCCCCACCACTCGACCGCTTCACGCGCTCTGCCGTTTTCGGTCATGTTTGCACGTACTTCTCACCTATTTAGCAGCATTTCAACGAAAAATGAGAATAGACGTTTTGTAGTACTATACTTCTACTTTCGAAATCTTTTTGGAAAATCAAAATCGGACAATCTCCAGAGCATTGAGGCTGGCTGCAAGATAGTGCAAAAAAAAATTCAAATTGCAATTGTGCAAAAACTAACAAACTTACAGCACCTGTTCTTTGCACACGTAAAGTACATATCGATCGCTTTTATGTCGCGGAAGGCCTGTGCTACCACTCAAAAAATGGCGGAGTTATGAATTTTCAAAAAAAGGCTGATTTTTCCGGGTTTTTCCTATTTTTCTTCGTTACTCATAACTCAATCTGATCGTTCTATAGCTCATTTTTTTTGCATTTTCATTCTCTACAATTCATCTCATGGGAGCATCAAGATCACTTCATTAGTTTAGATTTTATAGGCAAAAAACGAAAAAAAAAACGATTTTTCGATTTTAAATGTTTATAACAAAGTTTGCAATGGTAGTTTCGAGTGGGATTTACAAGAGAATATAACTACGGACTGTTCTCTGTGTGATGGCACCATCGGCATCCTGTTGATATTTTTGTCACGCAAAAATCTCTATTGCTTGGACTAGTTACGCACGGCGTGCGAACAAGAGCATTTTATAATCATTCATCCCTGTCGACGGGCTATCTCCGTGCATACTGCTGAATCGATTCGATGTTTTTGGTATGGTTGTTTACATTGACAACAGAGCCCGACAAGCAACTTTTTCATGCATTTGTTATAAAAAATAGCGTTCGATACTCCCGCGAAGTGAGGCGTTTAGGGTTGCCCGATGTCTTCACCACTCACCTTCGTCTCGACTGCCGCCTCGACTACGGTTCGTGCTGAAAACATCGGACACACCCATAAGCGCCTCACATTTCGCTCTCGTATCGAAATCTACTAATTTTCGTGCATGCGCACATGGCGAATACTCTACTTTCCGCACGGGTGCTTCTTTCGCGCAGTGGCATGACAGCAGGCAGTAGCGATGTGAGGTTATGTTGATTATAATTAACCTGTGTTTCAAAACAAAATTTCTTCGCAGGGAGTTACAAAAAATATCGTGTGATACAAGTGCGGATAGGCAATACGAGTGTTATTACAGCACTCCCCTTCGGCTCGTGCTGCAAACGACACTCGTCGAATATTGCCTACCTTTCGCACTTGTATCACAATATACTAATTTTAACACGCCGTGCGTAGAGTTCGATTTTGCGCACGCTTCGCGTGCATGCATAAAATTCAACTTAACGCGCGTTGGGTTGAAAAACAAGATCCGATGCACGTGCGAAAGATGATTCTTGACTCGTGTGATTTTCCCTCTCACTTCGCTCAAGCGAAAAACTTCACACTTGTCCGACAATCACAACATTTTCGAGCTAGTAACACTGGTGACTCGTTTACTGCGATCGCTACTCGTGAAGAAAAACTTACTTTACGCACTAGTTGCATAATATACTATTGCGCACCGGTGCGCAAAAGTCTACTTTGTCTGCCTGTAAACGGTACGCAAAGGAGGATTTTGGGTGCATGCGTTAAGAAAAGTACTATTACCGGTCTGAGTCCATAGATGGAAGAAAAAAATTTAAAAAAATAATCTTCAACAAAGTCAAGTCAATTAATAATTCGTTAAATTATACATATGTATGATAATCAAATAATGATTTTACAAACGGCGAGAAGTATGATATCAATGATATAGAGTAATTACATAGGAAGGTACACTGTAAAAATGTCAAACTGTCTGACACTGTATTTTTTCTAGCGATTCACCGACATCAAGTTATTATTGCTATTTGATAATAATTAGGCCTGTTATTATTCTTCTTTTTCGTTCTTATCAACGCCGCAAATTTCTTCATTACTTTATGTTGTTTTCCAGGTCTCGAATGTCGGCCGAGAGCTACTGCACCCGCCATATCATCAAAGTGAGTATATAGGATATTTTTAGATACTCGCCCTAAAAAGTAGCTAGTACACGCGGGTGGTCTTATAGACTTATAGTTGGCACGCGATTAAATCATCCATGCCTATAATAATCATTTTCTATATCATTTGATCCGATTCACTACCGCGCAGAAAATTGATGAATATTATTTTCAATCTCATTATTTTCATATGCCTATCTGCTGCTACTGCTACTGCTGCAGCAGTTGCCATGAAAAAATAGACAGTTAGAAGAAAGTATATACTATATATGTGCGTATACATACGCCTGCACACGCTAGACACCGGAAGTGAGTAGACGCCTATCATAAGGCGACTTATAAAATTTAGACTTTCAAATTTTTGTTTTTTATCCCTTATTTTGACAAAAAAAATTACTTCCAATGAGTTCCGGTCGTCGTCGAGTTATGTATATATATTCCGCATAGATATAACGAGGACCGATCAAGAACAGCAATAAATTTAATAAATGCTAATTAAATGTTAACAGTGTTGAGCGCGTGTCGTGTCGGTCCCGTCCCCTCCCCTCCCTTCCTCCAACCCGCTGCGCGGTGCTTTCTAGTTGGGGATGAACGAATACCGGAAGGATTCGTGGAAATTACAGGTTCCAAGTGCGCAGGCACTGATTTATTCGAATATTACGAGGGCCGCCAATTTCGACTTGCAACGAATATTCTCAGAGTCCGTCTGCTATTTAATTTCGATTGTTGTGAAACAAAAATGGCGCTGCTAGCGCGATTCTGCCACCAAGGATATTTAGTCCAGTCGAAATAGGATTTCACCTGGAATTAATTAGGGTGAGCGATTTTCTTTTTTTATACTTAGGGGAGGGTGGTTGGTAGTGTAAATCTCGATTTTCGGGAAAATCCTTCCATTGCGTTTGCCGCCATCTTGATTTGAAGGGGGATTTTTGTTTTCGAATAACTCGCTTATTTTCAACTTTGGAGTGAAAATGATAATACCCAAAGTTATGGGAAATATAATTCCCCACAAGTTTGCTGGTAATAATTTTTACCCTAGGATCCATATTTATAGAGTTAGACTGCGAATAGGGGTGAAAATCGTTTTTTTTTTTTTTTTTTTTTTCTTCAATTATCTCGTTTATTATCCAGTTCATCGCACGAATGGTAATAAATAACCAGGCAGAGAAAGAACAAAAAAATAAAAAAAGTAAATAAATTGAAAAACAAATATATTATACCCTAGGGTAGAAATGGTAATAAAGTTAATGGAAATAAAATAATTATTGATTACCATTTTTACGATAAACTTATTGATATACGCAATAACTGAAAATAAAAAAAAAGTCTACCCCTGAAGTAAATATAAGCTTGAAAATATTGATCCTAGGGTAAAAATGGTGGAAACCAAATTTGAAAGAAACGAAATTCCCTGTATGATTCATTACCATTTTTACGATGAACTCGATAATAAACGAGATAATTAAGAAAACACGTTTTTCACCACCATTTGCAGTCTAACTCTATAAATATCGATCCTAGGGTAAAACCTATAAGTGCAAATTTGTGGGGAATCATATTTCCCACAACTTTGGGTATTATCATTTTCACTCTAAAGTTGAACATAAGCGAGTTATTCGAAAAACAAAAAATCCCCCTTCAAATCAAGATGGCGGCAATCGCAATGGGTGGATTTTCCCGAAAATCGAATTTTACACTACCAACCACCCCCACCTAAATATAAAAAAAGAAAATCGCTCCCCCTAATTAATTCCAGGTGAGCCGATTTTTAGACCTATCTCGACTGGATTAATTCGAATGAATCAGCGCCTGTGCGCTTGGAACCTGTAATTTTCACGAATCCTCCCGGTATAGGAAAAAAACTGACCAAGGCCGATCGTAAAGTTCGTTTTCCAACTGCGATTCACCGTTAAGGTTGTTAGCTTGTAAAAGCGGTTACCGACAGATCTGTGTGAAATTTTACTGGTGAATAGCTTGAAACACGTTCTACAACATGATACGAAGTTCATTGATTTTTGCCGCATATTAGTGATGAAACAAATTATTGAAGTTTACATTATTTGCATACGTACATAGGGAAAATACCAACTTTTATCACTCTAACGTTTTTTATGATTCAACTAGGCGACAGATTTCAATAAAAAACTAGTATGTTATGAATTGAAATTTAACGAACATTTTGAGACTAGAAACAAAAGTATTTCCCGTGTAATAAGAAAGATATTGTTAGTTAAACTCAAGTCTCTTTTAGATATTTGCGTGTAAATCGAATGCTGATGTGATAGACGTGACAACAGCGCTCACGTAGCTCAGACGGACGGCTCGAGCGGATTCTTCCGTTATATACACGCAATGTTGCCACGATCTATTATAACTTCGATTCAATGCGCGTGTGCCTATGCCTAAAAGAAATGTGAACTGTACCTTGACAAAAGTTTGTCAACTTGGCCGTTTTAAAAAAATCTTAAAAAATATTAGAACGACTTTGTTTAACTATCAAAACATTTTGATACGGTTTGCATATCATAGCATGTAATTGATAGTGTGTATATTTGATTTTGTGATTTATTTATTACTGTGGTCATTCTAGAACTATCGTCAACTGAAATAAACTTTTGGCTGTGACTATAACAAGCTAACAACCTTAAGGAGGTTGAGGCGTCCGGTCACATATAAAATAAAGACTTGAAAATGTTATCATCAAAAGATAGATGAATAAAATGCTTCCTGCCAAAATTTCAAGTCGATTCACCACCCCGTTTTTGATAAATTAATTTTTGAATTTTCTTCTTATACACGTAGAGGTATGGAGGGCCGATAAGGTTAGTATGAAATCTTTCGTATCACCCGCGCGGTAAGTTAGATTTTATACTAACCTTACCAGCTCCCTATACCTCTACGTGTATAAGAAGCAAATTTAAAAATTAATTTATCAAAAACGGGGTGGTGAATCGACTTGAAATTTTGGCAGGAAGCATTTCATTCATCTATCTTTCAATGATAAAATTGTCAAGTCTTTATCTTATATTATGTGACCGGACGCCTCAACGCTCTTAAACTAACAATTTTACGTGATTTTGGTATAGGACTTATTTTGTAGATACCATTACGGCGCACAACTTCTATAGAAAGCATTTTGTTATAAAGTCCATTTTGTTATAAAGCGCACAGTGCGCATGCGCATGCTCTCTGCATTCTGCGTATGGCGTCTGGATTTTTAACCCACACAAAAATCCATATGCATAAAAGCACATAAGAGCATGATGTACCATCAGCGAACCACATTGCAAGTGGAAGAATGAATCGCATTTGACATTCCTGATGACAAAATAATCAATTAGGGGAGAGTCGGGTAGCCCCGGACGGCGGGTACCCGCGGTCACCTCAAGTTTTGGACAATTACGCGAATAAATTTGGAAAAGAAAGACGTGAAAATTAGGGCACCAATCTGGGTCACATTTTCACGTCTTCGTTTTTCAAATTTATTCGCGTAATTGTCCAAAACTTGAAGTGACCGCGGGTACCCGCCGTCCGGGGCTACCCGACTCTCCCCTATATTAGCAATTCATATTGATATTGGTATTTGAAATACTAGAGTTTATATCGACAGCTTGATAACATAGTCATGTAAGTGCCATAATTTTGGCCTTTTTTGATATTTATGTGACAGAAACGTATCTCCATTTTGTCTTCATTTTTGCACTCGTCAATGTACTTGAAACATTTTCGCGGTATAAATAAAAATTTGAAACACAGAAGCATAAGTGCCATTTTTTTGTATCGAACAGACATATGTACAGTCCGGTTCGGTAACAGGAGAACGTATCTCCACAAGGTATTATGGAGATACGTTTCTATGTTACAAGTCATTCGACACTCGGAAAAGTTCAAAAATACATGCGTATCTTCAAAATGAGTAGATTCCTATCAATTTATGAAGTTATGTAGTTTAGGAATTATTTATAACGAATCCACGTAAGTGTGGAGTTACGACTGTGTCACATAAAATGCGTGGAGATACGTGACTATCATACCGAATTATGGATGATGGCTCTTTTTATTTATCAAAGAATTTCCAATGCAGGGAACAATTTTTGTGGAGATACGTCTATGTGACCTCGAAAAAGGCCATTTTTGGCACTTACGTGACTATATTAAGCTGTCGAAATGTTTACTGAAGCAAATTACCGATTAACATTGATATTGCTTGTTTTTGTATCTAAGAAATTTTGTAGGTTAAGCGGACTGCAAAATGTAAAACAACCTGCATCGAGACAACAGCGCATGCGCACTGTTCGCTGGAATTTTGCAACAGCGCATGCGCTATGGCTTCTGCATTCAGCTTATAGCTCATGTACTTTGTGTGCTTCCACCTTTATGTGGAAAGAGCTGGTTCTAAGCGCGCAGGCGCTGATTTCAGGCCAATTCACAGTATGCGGAACCGCACCGAACCGCACGGCACCGAATACACGCTGCCGAATAGTGTGAACACATGAGTCCGCAGAAGACCGGCGAAGTATGCATTTGAATGCAACCTTTCAGTGATTGGAACTGGATGTAAAATATGCATCACATAAATTCTGTTTCTTTCTATTTAAAAAAAAATACACGGGCCATTCCACGTGAACCGGATCAGTCGACTCCCGGATATTTTTTTAATTTCGCATTTCGATTGTCCTCGGGGAGTTAGATTTTCGTGCTCAAGGATTTTTCAATTAGTGCGAAATTCGTTGAGTTATTTGCATAAACAAATTCGAGGAAGGTTTTTTTCAAAAATTCATAACTTCGCCAAAAATGACACTGGACTCAATTTTTTTTTTTTTTTTTTCAGTTTACGCGGAAAGTGCCATAGAATGTATAAAATAGTACATTATGTCACTAGGCCGATTAAGTATTTTCCGACGAATTTGAGATTATAATCCGAGCCGAAGGCTAGGATTATGATGAAATTCGTCAGAAAATACTTTTTGGGCCGTGTGGCATACAGAATTTTATGTGTCCAGGCCAAAAACCGCGTTTTAACCGAGCGAAGCGAGGTTAAAAACGCAGTTTTACGGCCTATGACACATAAAAATATATACTTCGAAAAAAGTTTGTTCATCCCCTGTTTATTTAACAATTAAGTTTTCAAAGATTTTTAAAACGCTCAGTGACACGATCAAAAAAAAAATTTCGGTACGTAAAATACCCACTTTACGGACTATTTTGGGTCCGTAAAATCGAACTTCACGGACGCAGAACAGTCCCTAAAGTATGCACTTTATGGACACGTGTACCAACAAAATAAAAATTTAAAATACCGACATATACTTTACACTATACTACAACCTGTGAATTAATTTTAACCCTCCTGAACCGGCGTTCGGTGCCCGAACGCCGTCACTGGCTCGGTGAGCAGCGCGCTGCCCGTGTTACGGCTAGCGCGGCGTTGTCACATTGAAGCGCGGCAGTCTCTAACAGTCCCACTGTGTTTGAACTGAACGGCACAGAGTGGCAACAGCGCGGCTGGAAATCCACTACACACGTTCACTGGCTCCGGGCGGCGTGGCGCCGCTTTTCCGCTCCAGCCTCACTAAATTATCATCTTTTGCGATATTTACGTGTTTTTGGGGGTATAAAAACATAACAAGTCCATTATAGAAGGTTTAAATTAGGCATAGAAATGTTTTCAAATTTTTTGATACGTAATTTTGCGTGCAACAAGAAAAAGTTGAGAAAAGGCGGCGCGGCGCTCATTGAACCAGTTCAGGAGGGTTAAGGACGTGTTATTTTTTGTTTTCGTGTAAAAAATCACCAAAGTTGGCGGCGCGCGCCAATTCCGAATCGACGTCGCGTGGAACGTAATGGCGTGCGTTAGACTGCTGTTCGCCGCTACTCGACGGACGCGTAGTAGCGGTATTTGAAAGTCATTTTCACAATGAGTGACGCGATTTAAAAATCTGAAAAAAAATACTGTAGTTTCCCAACGGCAACTAAAATGTAAAGAAACACGTTCTTGAAACTATAAGCGATGCTTTCAGTTTCAAGAACGTGTTTCTTTACATTTTCGAAATATTGTAGTTCAAAATCTTGATATGTATGCTGAGCATGTATGTATGCTAAGATTTCAAATTGAAAACTTGTTAAACTCTAAAACTTGTTAAAATTCAACTTTAACATTGAATATCAAAATAAAAAAGTTGCGTTATCAAAAAATTGCAGGAGACCTTTTTTGTAAAGCATTCAATTTCCTATGAAAATATGTATCGGACCTACGAAATGGAAGTTAGCAGAAGATAGCCAGCAGAAAATAAGCGCACGCGTCCCGCGCGCAGCGATTCTCACACGCTACGGAAATTACGTCTCTGACGATCGTCGAATGACATCGAAACGACTTAATTGAGGGTGTGCAAACGACGAAACTTGATATTCGTCCACTTTTTTTTATCGCCGAAATGAATAAATGATCTTATTTTCTGCTGGCTATCTTCCGCTAACTTCCACTTCATATCGGACCTTTATGTATTGGCTGGGTGCACGAAAATACCAATACTATTTAATTATCAGTGTGTAACGTATTCATGCATACTGTCAGCGCCATCTAAAATCATGCTCAGCATTTTTCCATGCTTAACGTATACACAATACACACTTATTTTCAAAGTAGTATATGTGCGTGCACCCAGCCAATACGTTGCCTCGTTACTGAGCTACAAAATTCAGGAATAATTTAAAAAATATTCCCATGTTAATTAAATGGGAAATAAAAAATTGTAAACAGGAACCCGGGGGGTGAATCACAAGCAGAAATGCGTACACCATATCTCCTTTTTTCTGAATATCTCCCCATATCTCCCAATATTTCCCAAAATTTCCGACCGTGATATCTTCCAATATCTCCCGATATTTTCCAATATCTCCCGATTTTTTCCAATATCTCCCAATATCTCCCGATATTTCCCGATATTTCCCAACATTTCCGACCGTAATATCTCCTAATATCTCCCAATATCTCCCAATATTTCCTAACATTTCCGACCGTGTGTACACCATATTTCCGTTGTGATTCACCCCCCGCAGGAACCCTTAAATGTTAATATCAAGGACTCGATTTTTAACTGCAGGCGTCTCATTTCTTCCCCCCAATCAACTATTAAACACGTGACTTTGAAAAAAAAAAGAACAGTCGATTTTTTTGAACCAGTCTAATACGCTTGTACACGGAAAGAAATTTTTCGCGTATATCACTATGCCAGTATGGGCGTGATGGCCATGCTGTATGGTATCGACGATTTTCATTCATTTTAATAGTTCCGTCAACAGACTTTTATTCAGAACTTTTTTGTATATTCACCAAAAATGATGGGCAAGGTGTCATTTGGTTCGGAAAGGCATTTAGAAACTTTTCGAAAGGGTTCCAAAAAGGGCCGAAAAAAATTGCAAAAGTTATAAACAATTTAATAAAAAAAAAGAGGGGGAGTTCGGTTTTTTGCGAATATCTCAAAAACCATTTGAGATATTCAAAATCGCAAAAAAGATCCTAAAAGAGCAGAAAATTTCCTACAAAAAAGCCATAGCTCCCCAAACTCTACAACCAATATTTATAATTTTAATTGTGTGGTGAAAAAAGGACTGAAATCGCGCGCGCGGCCGCCGCCTAACCTATGTTTAGTTCTTTTTTCACCGCACAATTAAAATTATAAATATTGGTTGTAGAGTTTGGGGAGCTGGGGCTTTTTTGTAGGAAATTTTCTGCTCTTTTAGGATCTTTTTTGCGATTTTGAATATCTCAAATGGTTTTTGAGATATTCGCAAAAAACCGAACTCCCCTCTTTTTTTTTAATAAATTGTTTATAACTTTTGCAATTTTTTTCGGCCCTTTTTGGGACCCTTTCGAAAAGTTTCTAAATGCCTTTCCGAACCAAATGACACCTTGCCCATCATTTTTGGTGAATATACAAAAAAGTTATGAATAAAAGTCTGTTGACGGAAGTATTAAAATGAATGAAAATCGTCGATACCATACAGCATGGCCTTCACGCCCATACTGGCATAGTGATATACGCGAAAAATTTCTTTCCGTGTATATGCTGCTATTATAGATAAAATATATATGCATCCCTATACAGGGTGATTCAGAATTCGTGACGAATCTCTTGAGGGGTTGATCCTTGTCAAAATTGGGATCGAAAGTTCCTCAGCCATTTTTCCGAAAAATAATTTTTTCCTTGGAAATTTTTTTTTCCGACAAACTATTTTTTTTTTCCCACAATGTTTTTTTCATCATTTATCAATTCTAAAGAATATCAAATGATAACAAAGATTTTTTTTCTTCAATATCAGAGAGATTTCGCGGTAAAAGTTTCTTATTTGGTGGAAGATGTTAAAAAAATGTGTCATGGTTCCGAGGGAAAAAAACATTTTACGGAAAAATGGCTGAGGAACTTGCGATCCCAATTTTGACAACGATCAACCCCTCAAGAGATTCGTCACGAATTCTGATATAATAATGTAGGGTAGAGGGGGACAAGACAGGCACCAGATCTAATAATTCTAAGCATAAGATCTAATAATTTCGTCGGAAATTATTTTTTATGATTAGGCAATGTATTTTCGATCAACAATGACACAAGATAACAAAACAAAAAAATCAAAAATAGAATTGGGTATGGCTGTCTCTCTCAGGTCATTTGAAAGCATAGACTAATCGCATGAACACAGATAGGTCGTTTTTTGATTAATCTTGTTTCAATTTGTATTTGTGGACCACAATAGTCACTTTTTTTCAAGTTTACAAAGTCTCTGAAGTAAAAATTGGCAAAAGTTAACTCCGAAAACGACCTATCAATGTTCAAGGGATTAGTCTATGCTTTCAAATAAGCCGAGAGAGACAGCCATACCAAGTTTTTAATTGAGCGACATCTCTTTGAACGAAAAACTACATTTTTTACGTGTTAAATATATGGGAGTCCTAAGGTTCTCACTGAGCGACCTCAAAATTTCAAGCTACAGCGCCCTCCTTGAACGAGGACTTTTTTAATGTCAAAAACTAAAGTTTTGAGTGGTAGGAGCGGGAAAAAAAATAAAGTTCATCTTCGACACACCCGCGCGTCTGTGTGTGTGTGTGTGTGTGTGTGTGTGTGTGTGTGTGTGTGTGTGTGTGTAGCAACATATACAAGCCCTACATAATCCAACTAGTTATAGACATTGAGGAAGAATAACGCTCTACGTAAGCTCCGAAGCCTTTTCTTCTTCTTCTTCTTCTTCTTCTTCTTTTTCTTCTTCTTCTTCTTCTTCTTCTTCTTCTTCTTCTTCCTCCTCGGTCATTGCTCGTCCGTCCGTTCGTTCTTCGGTTCCAAGTTAATCTTTCATCGGCATCTATAATGGGTTTGGGTCTGCCAACCCTGGAGCCTGGGTTTCGTCCCAACTCCCAACTCCCAACTCTCCAATCCCGTTTCATCTCATCTCCTCTCTAACGTATACATGAACTGTACGTACATATATATAATATGTATGTGTAGATATATGTACAGAGTATGGATGGATGGATGGATGGATGGATGGATGTAGGTACGCGTCTGCCTCGGGGTATATAATCATCGAGAAGATGAGATGAGACGAGCAGACGGGCGCTGGCAACTTTGTGTTTGTTTTCTTAGTTAGCGAGTCGTTATAACCGTGCCCGCCCTGCCCCGCCGCTAACGCACATTCCGCCTATTCGATGCTCACTCGTTCGATCGTTCGCTCGCTCACTCGCCTACTGGCTCATTCATTCAGCCCACGTTTCTTCTGCTTCTTCTTTCGATACGGTAATTAAATTATATTTTCCATAAGATTTACTCAATTCTTAACACGAGTCGATCAAATTTATATATAAAACACGACCTTTTGGGATGAAAAATTCTTTCACTCGCCAATATGTACATTTCTTGCATTCGTTCCTGTGCCAGTTATGTATTTTTATCCGGGGGAAAGCCGCTGCTCATACCTTGAACCGTGGTATCGTGTGTACAGGTATGTGTGTACTACCAGTTACAGTCCCGCCGTCCCTCGCACACATATACATCAGTTATCGTAACGAGCTATCTACCAAAGGAATTTTTTCCTCTGTCGAGGCTCGTTCGTTCGATCCTCCCTTCGAGATGATGGATGAGAGCTGGAGTAGTGTATCCTTGTTTTTATTATTTTTTATCAATTTATTTTCTCAGTTTTTAACCTTGTAATGTTACAGTGAAAAGGAAAAGGAAGAGGAAGAGAAAGAATGTCCAGGTGCAGTTGCAGTTGCAATTCTCGAATAAAGTAGTATAGTATAATCGTAAATATTATATTGAATTAACTATCTTCTTATTAGAGTGTCGTATATTGTCCGCGAGACAACGACAACACGACTGTGCGACAACGGCGGCACATCTCGTAGGTAGGATCGCCGTAAGATAACAATGCGGGGCTAAGACGTTGGCCATAATTTACATCGAGTAGACCGAGTAACATCGCACCCGGCCGACCCAAAGCTGCGCGAGAGGTCCAACGAACGAACGATCGGACGAACGAACCGGCCTACGTGCATGGGAGTTGCGGGGGTATAGACCGACTCCTTCGAATGCATTGTCCTGTCTTCGGTCTCGTAGTTCGTTCCATGCACTTTCTGGCTTAGTTCTCGCTCTGCGTTGTATACAAGGCGCAGCGGCCGAAGGGACAACAATCGGAAATAAGTTTCTTTAAACTTACCGCCGCAAATTATTATTATGTATATAAATATATATAATAATTCAATATATGCAGGATGTCACAGAATTCGTATCGAGGAATTTACAGGGTAAATCTTGATTAAAAACAGGATAGAAG
This sequence comes from Tenthredo mesomela, assembly GCA_943736025.1. NCBI lineage: Eukaryota > Metazoa > Arthropoda > Insecta > Hymenoptera > Tenthredinidae > Tenthredo > Tenthredo mesomela. The sequence continues at coordinate 20,768,848 of OX031018.1, read as the reverse complement.
CCGTTCAGCCTTAGCCGTTTTTTTTTCCGGAAATGCATAGATTTCTCGTTATGATTATTTTAATTTCAGTCATTGATGCGGACTTAAGAACGGGCGCTTGTCGGTGTGCGCGCTGCTTGGTTGTGTGCACTTTTTTTCGCGACGACAGTAGGGTGAGATACGCGCACACAACCGAGCGGTGATCACATCGACAAACGGCCGAACGGCCGTTCATGAGCCGTGCGTCATTAGCTGGATTTGAAATAATTATAACGAGAAATCTAAGCATTTCCGGAAAAAACAGCTAAGGAAATCTCGATCCCGTTTTTTTTATTAAGATTTACCCTGTAAATTCCTCGATACGAATTTTGTGACACCCTGTATGTATATAAGTAACCGGTTTTACAATAAGGAACGTTATTGTGAATTTGAGCTAACCCCAATCTTGTACTTTTTGCCGTTATCAATTTTTTTATTGTGTAATATATTGTATATTCCATTTCGTTGCCTACCTACACTACTGCGTAGCAAGTACCGCGCCATAGGCTTCTGTTCGAGATTTTGTTTGTGTGAGTCCGTCGGTCAGGCCTCGCAACCCTCTTCCCTTTGTTCTTACTTCTGTCATACCGGCCCGTCTAATTGATCATTACTAGAAGTCCCCAAATTATTGATTCTAGACCTTCGATTCCTTTATGTTACCGACCCATCTATCGTTAGTTATTATTACTCCGTGATTAATTTCTACCGTATACCGTAAAATATTTGTTTCCTTCATTTTGTGTTATTTAATTATCCGACATTACCTATCTCGTGTACCATATTACCTTATGTTCTATATTGTCCTTTTGTCCTACTTTTCAGTTTGTGACCTAGTCAATCAGCTGTCTCTGATTGTTGTCTTTTAAATCGATTAACTTGTGTTAGTTTCGATCCATGTGATCAGCTTTGATTGTTCAATTGTTTTATCTTGTGTTCAATTGTTCGTATTAATTGTTGTTACCGATATTCCAATAAACGGTTTCTTTGTGATTTAATCCATAAACCATCAGAATATTCAAGTCTCTCCTATATTATTTCGCCCCCATGTTCCCCTCCATTAATATATATTTTTTCACTATTTCTTTCTTGCTGAAATTTTATATTTTTATTTTTTGGCCACATTGAGGCGAATTGGCATACAAAACATGTCAATAAACAAAACGCGCCAAGATTTATTAAAATCGGTTCAGTAGTTCCGGAGATTAACTGTCGGCCATTTGAAAAAGAGTAGTTTCGAGAAAAACGCATTTAAGGTGATGCAATACTCGTCGGCCAACTCCCGATTGAGCGTCGATAACGCGTATTTTCTAGCGCCGAACCCCAAGAAATAATACGAAAGTGTAGATTACCTTTCCCGTCGCGAATATTGTACAAATGCTCTATTGTGATATGTCGATTTACTTCTCAATGCTTCTACAATGGTGGAAAGTCCTTCTCATACGTGTACAATTGCACAAAAATGTGTGAGGTGCCAAAGTAAGAGCACGTGTCACTGACCACAAAAAAAAAAAAAAAAAATGGTCGCAAAATGAAGGACTTTCCACCATTCTATATTAGTACTTGAGCAATTCACTGTTAAAATTTGAATCGATTTCGTTCATTAGTTTATTAATGAAACGAAATCTAAGAATTAGGTAATCGTGGTCGTCAAGAACGAGTATTGCATCACCTCAAAGTCACTTACAAGTAGTTAATCTGCTATCCCTGGACCATATAACTATATATGACTCGAATTTCTCAAAGATATTTTAGGAGGTGACTTCTGAAGGTCTAAGGAGTCAAGAAATGCAGGAAAAAAATATCGATTTCTCGAAAATTCTAAAGTGGACAAGTAAGCTTAACAAAAGTGGTACTATAAAAATGTCTACTCACAAAAAGAACGAAATCAGATACAATTGCTAAGTACATGTCTTCTGTATAATTATAGAACAGAAAAAAGAAAAAAAAAAAAAAAAATTGGAATAGTACGTGGGCCAATATTTCATATCACTATAGGATTATTGACATAGTTCAATTGCTGTTTTCTCCAACTTAATGTCTACAAGAGGCCCGCCAAGTACCACTACCTCAAAATTTTCATTTTTTTTTTTCTGTTGTCTGTTTTATATAATTATACAGAAGACATGTACTTGGCAATTGTATCTGATTTCATTCCTTTTCTGAGTAGACAGTTTCATAGTACCACTTTTGTTGAGGAGGAATTTTGCTGGTAGATTTTTTTGGTGGTAGTGACCATATTATGGTACTTGGCCAAATTTTTTTGCAGCAAAGGTGCTCTTTGGGGTTGATATCACTATCTACTTTTTGTACAAGTTTGCCTGACCACCTAATAATTGTGCTCGCTCGCTACGCTCGCTCGATTGGGCCGTCAAGTCGAGGCACCTGGGTTGTACACACTGTAACTAAGTGAAAAAAAAGAGGATAGCCTTCGGATGTGAGTCGTTTTCAAGCTTGTTCTATTCCGCGTTAGATCAACCATAGACCATTGTTGTATGGAAATCAGGAGGAAAGTTACCGTTCAATGTATGCGAAAAATCGTAGTTTTTACACATTTTTTTCCGTTGCTTAACTTCAACTCATTGCCATTTTTCCAAACTAGCGGGGAAAAATATTTAAAAAATCATGCTCAATCTTTGAAGTTTCTTAAGTGCATCGCTCTTTGAATTTTGGAGAAATTCCCAAAATTATGGTCAGGCCAGTGGAAAATAGCCCAAGTGATGATCTCGGAGACGAGTAACAATAGAAGGTTCATCAATGGCTGAAAATTTAGGAAAAAATTATGGTCAGCAATCGCTATTGCGATTTAATATGTTCGCATTGGCGTAACTACGGGGGGGGCCCGGCCTCCCCTAGAATGTTGAGTGCCCACCCCAGAAAGATGAAAAAATCGAAATTGTAAATTTCGGATGTATAAATTCGGGTAAAGTGAAGTGAAGGATGGGACCAGCCCCCCCCCCCCCCCCCCCCCCCCCCCCCCCGAGAAAAGTCCTAATTACGCCAATGTATGTTCGATGTGTTGTTCAACAGTTATTGCAAAGTTATCGCTCCTGCAGCCATAGGCAACGCGCGCGAGATACTGCCCCGAAAACTCAACGCGGAATACTTTGGAATAATTGTTAAACAACACAGCGAACATATTAAATTGCAATGGGTATTGCTTACCATAATTTTTCCCTAAATTTTCAGCCATTGATGAACCTTCTACTGTTACTCGTCTCCGAGATCACCACTTGGGCTATTTTCCACTGCCCTGACTATAATTTTCAGAATTTCTCCAAAATTCAAAGAGCATTGCACTCAGGAAGCTTCAAAGATTGAGGTTGATTTTTCTAATATTTTTCCCGGCTATTTTGTAAGAATGGCGATGAGTTGAAATGAAACTACGAAAGAGAATGTGTAAAAACTACGTATTTTTGGATACATTGAACGATATAACTTCCCCCCTGATTTTCATACAACAAATATATGATATATTTGACCCATCACATATACGAAAATTCTTGCAAATGAATAATAATATATTGAGGACCTGCCACGTTGGATGAAAGCTTGGTCACTTATTAATTCATGTCGCAGACTAAACTTCGTGCGATTCAATAACTGTACCTATAACCCAATCTCAAAATTGCGCGCTTTGTCATTTTATGAGAGATTGTTATAATTTCGCCCTTCACTTTAAATGTGAATTTTATCATAATAAGTAAGTATAGGAAGCATAAAAGAGAGTGAAATTTGCAAAATGTTCAGATGTACGAATATGAACAGAACTGACAGCTCTGTCTTAGGAGTCCGTCACTGATCTCTATTATACACTGGATAGTGGATAGTGTACGCGCGGTCTTTTAGCCGCCGCTCGCTGTAACGATTAGAAGCTCAAGATTGGTGGCAATTTGACACCCAATATAGCGGTAAATTTGAACGACAGTAAATGAACTACACATATTTAGGTTAGGAACGCTGCGTAATTTATGAATTCAATTGTTAATAGACCCGTATGCTATACATTAGACCGGTTCAAAAAAATCGACTATTCTTTTTTTTTTCAATTTTCGCATTGAAATACTTTCGGGGGGTTGAAAAAAGATGCCTGTTAAAAGCGGAGCTCTTAATATTAAGATTTAGAGGTCGCTCATCGCGGATTTCTATTTTCCATTTGAATAGCATAGGAATTTTTTTTTTTTTTTTTCTTCAGAATTTCGTAGCTCACAAACCAATGAACAAATCCAAATGACTCTTACATATTTTGACAGGGGATTGAACACTCTAAAAAATGTATCTATCATTGTGGAAAAAAAATCACAAAAAAAAAATAGTTTACTCAACTATAAATTGAAATTTGAGCTAGAATAACTTTGGAAGGAGTCAATTTATCAAAAAATGATAAGAGAAGCTTTTTGTAGAGTGTTCAATTTCCTATGAAAATGTGTTTGAGTCATTTAGATTTGTTCATTGGTTTGTGAGCTACAAAATTATTAAAAAAAAAAAAAAAAAATTTCCTATGCTATTCAAATGGAAAATAGAAATCCGCGATGAGCGACCTCTAAATCTTAATATTAAGAGCTCCGCTTTTAACAGGCATCTTTTTTCAGCCCCCCGAAAGTATTTCAATGCGAAAATTGAAAGAAAGAGAATAGTCGATTTTTTTGAACCGGTCTACTATACATATAAATAAATGGATACCAATAATAATGATACTGATCTGTACGTGATATTCAATTTACTCAAGAATCATCTAGCAGCATAATGCATCGTAAACAAAGTAACCTAACCCTATAACCTTAGGGGAAATAAATAACGACCACAATTATAATCCATTTGTGTACTTACTGATGAAATTATCTGCTCCTTTACCACAAAAACCACAGTCCATTACCATTTTGGCATAAATAAAATTGAATTCATACACTTAACCTTACTTTTCTCCCACCGATTTACTCAAACGCCACCATATTGGGTGTCAGATTGCCACCATACACCAGCTTCTAATCGTCACAGAAATTTCGGCCTTTATACTATCCAGTGTATATTAGAGATCAGTGGAGTCCGTCTGTCAATACTCCGTGGTCTAAGGTCTTGGGCAATCGATTCGCAATCATACGTCAACAGTGTCGACAAGAGCGCCACCTGGTAACTGATGTCGAATACTTAGTATATCTCTTACTGTCTAGTGGTGGCCACTCTTTCCTAATTGTCATCCGCATAGGTTTAGTGGATATTTGGTCTGAAGGAGGAGACGACCAGAGGGCGATAAGTCGCTAAAGGAAGAAGAAGAAGAAGGAGACGACCAGACTACACGCCCGAAAGGGATATATATGGAGGGTAGAGGTAAGGAGGACTAACTCCGTGAATAGAAAGTGTCCGTGAAATCGAGTTGATTAGATGGCGCTGCTGTAGCATAATACCGAATTTTCATTGGTGATCGCCAAGGTCAGATCTTGCGATTGGTTACCACGATTGCTTACGAGCGCCATTCTGGGTACTTCTGGAACTATTATTTGATGCACTTTTACGAACACTTTTGCCGCTGATGCCCCATAAGAGTTGGTCCTCCTTACCTCTACCCCCCCCCCCCCCCCCCCCCCCCCCCCCCCCATAAGGCGATAAGTCGAAAGAAGGAAGAAGAAGAAGAAGAAGAAGAGAAGGAGACGAAATCGACTACATGCTCGCAAGAGCGATAAGTGGCAAAAGGAAGATAGATAGATAGATAGATGGGGTTTATTTATCCATAGCGATATTGGATAAGAAGAGAGAGAGAGAGAGGAGACGAAAAATTTTCCAGACGAAACGGATACTCAGAAGCTTAAGCCAATCACATCTCAGCTTTCCGTGCACTGATTCAGTTGAAGTCGCACTCAAATAAAAGCTCTTTGTGCCTACATTCTGAGATAGTTATTTCAATCCCCGGGATATCGCGAAGCAGAAGAAGTTAGGAAAATACTGTCTTCCCACCACGCCAGTTAGCTCCCGTTCGGGTATAGACTCTCGCGCTGCGTATATAGTTATATTACCTTATATTATGATATATATATATTTTTTTTTTTTTTTTTATTCAATTGTACTTGGCGCGAGACTCTACCGAGACTCTTGATATATATTAGGGTAAATTGAAAATTATGAAAACTGCTGGCTACCCTCAAAAATCAAAGATATCGCTGAAATAAAGGTCTCCGTGCAACGATTCAATTTTTTGACACTATATAGGGGGCGCGCGGGACGTCCAAAAATGCCATTTTTAGCGTTAAATTCATCGTATCACTGATAAACGGAAGCAGATCATTCCAAAAATTCTGATTTTTTTATATAAGGTGCCCAGATATGTACTCTTTCAAACCCATATTCACGGAACATTAACAAATGGTTCATATCTTTGAAAAAAATCTCTAAAAATCAATATTTTCACTATTTTTCAATTAAATATCATTAAATATTGATTTTTTTTTTCTTCTAAAACGTTTTTGTATTTTTTCCATCTTTTTTTTTTCTTGTGAAACTCGGTATCAGTATTGCTTACAACGCGAAAATTACTGAAACATAAATCTTTATTTTGGAAATTTTCATATTTTATTGATTAAAATAGTGAAAATATTAATTTTCAGAGATTTTTTTCGAAGATATGAACCATTTGTTAATGTTCCGTGAATATGGGTTCAAAAGAGTACTGTATATCGACGCCTCTTACGAAGACTAGCTGCACGTTTGGATATTAACCACGAAGACTAGCACGTTTCGATATTCACCGCGAAGACTAGCACGTTTCAGTTATTGCTACGGAAGCTGCATGCTTCGGTTATCCTTGCGAAAATGATTATTTTTAGATCAATGCAACAAGGATTGTCTGAAGATTATTATGCGGTGTCCGGTAATTAAATTGAAAGTTAATTTGCGAATGCAGGAGTGCGTTTCCGCGTGAAATATTAATAAAGCTTCTGATATGTTTGATATCTTTGACTATACTGCCGTGCTAAGCACAGAGGTCGTAACTTACTTTTTTTGTCACAAACAAGTCTGTTATGAATGTAAGATGGTACAATAACGATCGATGAATATTTTCATCATATTATTATCAAACGATCTACTTCATTTTTTCATAATAAAATTACTCTATCAGGGTTGCTGTATCTTCGTTAGAGTTGTCAATTACTAGAACAATTAGCCGTATTTATCATTAATGTTAATACAACAGTAACGAATAATATCACCTTTTACCTTTTCGATTCGAATCAAAACTTTAAAATCGTGCGACTATGAATATACAGGGGGCTTATTCACTAACTCATAACTGCGGAAATAACGGCAAAATAGCACTGAAATCATGAAAAACAATAGGCGGCTGCCAATCAGCTGCCCCTATTTCATGGATTGACATTGTTTTGTGCAGTTATTTTGCAGTTAGGATAACGCAAAAGTTAGTGAATAAGCACCCGTGAAGATTGAAAATTGAAAACTGTAAATATCTCAAGATGGCCAAAATGCAAGTTACCACTTCTGTGCTTACGGCAGCACGGCAGTATATACCTATATGGACTGCTGGTTCCTACACTGTTAAAAATTATTGTAAATTTACCAATACATTTACTACACAAAAGGTTGTAAAATTACAAATGTGGTGTAGTAGGGTGAATTTACAGATAAATTTCTTGATTTTACTGAACTTTCATAGGAGAAACACAAAATTTTATTTGAATTCGCTAAATTGTTTAGTAAATTTGAAGTATTTGTAAATTTTTAAGGAAATGTCTTGTAAATTTACTACCATGTATATGCATCGCAACTTCCTACAAAATGTAGGAAGTTCCACTTAGAAATTTTTAACAGTGTACCCCAAGCCTGTAAAGGCCCATGTACCGAAGATGTGACGCGACGTCACGAGGTAACTGCTGATTTTGATACTACGATCGGTTGCGTGCGTTACGTAGGTGTGACGCATCGGTTGTGTGTGTTACGTAGATGTTTGGAAACACCTGCGTAACACTGCACGCAACCGATCGTAGTATCAAAATCAGCCGTTACCTCGTGGCGTCGTGTCGTATCACATCTTGTGTACACGCCTGAAGTTAGCGGCTAGCAGTCCATATAGGTATATGGTCAAAGGTTTGATATATATATATATAGGGGAGAGTGGCCTAAAGCGGGTACGTTAACGATAAAAGCCCAAAAATCTTAATTTTCGTTTATTTAAAATAACAATTTTGGTTTTTTTGATTAGGAGGATTATCGAACTTCAAAATAATAAATCATAATTGTATCATTTTGTATCAAGTAATCATTTATTATCAAAAATTCAAAACTCCTCAAAAACCCGCTTTGCCTTGATAGGGGGGGGGCTAAAGCGGGTATGCGCTATAATCTTGATAAATCTTAGCACATATTAATTTGTCTGAACATTAACGATGAGACTTTAATCATACATCTAATTATCGTTAAAAAAATGACTCCCCTGGTAGAAAATTGAACGGAATATGGCCAGAATCCGTTGAATTTTCTGCTCGGTGGGCAGATTCTGGGCAGAAAATATGGCCAGAAACCCCGCGGTCTGACGACGGATTCTGGTGAAGGATCTGGTCAAGGAATTCAATACAAAATTGTAGGTCAGAATTTTAGATTGAATAAATAATGGTAGAGCGTACATATACTATGGTATAAAAGAATGTTTTATTATCAAATAGAAATAAATACATTGTTTTGTCAACGTTTTTTTTTTTTTTTTTTTTTTTTTTTATTTATTTATTTTTTTTTTTCATTTTTTTTTTTTTTTTTTTTTTTTTTATACATAACCTACAGTCCTGAACTTTGTATGTATGCGTGTACGTGTGACACACGGCAAACTTCCAGAGACAGTGGGAGAGAAAGAGAGAGAAAGAGGAATAGTGAGAAAAAGATAGAGATACCTGCGTGCGCCTCCACCTATAGCTATGTATAAGGGTAAATCAACCGTGGCTTCTGATTTTTGGTACACGTGTCATCGGCATACTATGTTTGAAATATATATTTATAAATTTTAAGTTTAGAGGTGTTGAGCACGATCATTTTCATTCATTTTTCCAGCTTGTAACATTGGGTTTACATAACCTCAAACATAGGAGCTAGGAATCATTCACCAGATTTTGGTCAGATACTGGCCAAATACACCATGAATATCTGGGCAGATTCTGCCCAGATGATCTGCCCAGAATCTGTTAAAAGGCCACATCGTAGTTCGACACAAGCGATTTTCCCCACGCCCGACAAGCATGAAAGAAGGCCCATTTCATGCACGTATTATGAAAAGGTAGAATTTTCATTATTTAGAGGAATTTTTTTTTCAACCCATTACTCAACTTGACTAAGTTTGAGACAAATCGAAAGGGGTGTGGACAACCAATTGTACATTTCATATGGAACTCCCCATATACTTATAAGTAACTAAAAGTCGCTAAAAGTCTCTCTACCCGCTTTGCCCGGAATCACATTTTTTACTTAAATGCATAAATAAATGTACTACTTTTCGACTGGTCAAAAGTTACATACTTTAATTTTTTTTCAAAATTCACCAATTTTTTTATATTGCGCCTAGTTACGCCATGTCACACCTCCGATCCTCGAGTGGGCAGTCCCACTCTGATTGAAACTTGGGAGTGTTTGGGTAATCACGGTATATATATACGTACACATTTACACCCGCGTTGCATGCGGCAGCATACGAACGCCTACCCGCTTTAGGCCACTCTCCCCTATATGTATAATATCATTTTTTGTGTTTTGGAAAACAGCAAATTTTCGTTTGGTTATCCAGCCATAAAATGTCTTATGTTAGACATTATAAGAGTATAAACCTGAAACACTGCGTCGGGTAAGATTAGGAATATACTATATACGACCCACAATCAGAGCGGGACAGGATCAATTTAATTAGCGGTTAGCTCGGATCAAGAGGTCAATTATGACGCGTTGGCCTCATGCTGTAGGGTCATCTTATATTCAATAGAGTACGCCGCGGATTAATGTATAGTACAACATGAAATGTTCTGGGATTTACGAGTGTATAAATCAATCGCTTCAGATTATATACTAAGATTTTCTTATTTCCATTTTTTTTTTTTTTTTTTTTTGTACTAAAAATAAGAAAAATAAAAAATAAACCTAATCAACGAAAACAGAAACATAAAAATAAAAAAAAAATAAAAAAAACAATAACTATTAGATAAATAGACTGAACATGAAAAAATACAAAAGTACCTATGAGAAAAACTGTCGATTATTCATTCAAATTTATATCTATTATTATTATTATTATTGTTGTTATTATAGTTGTGTATGATTGTGTGGGTGTGGACGTGTTCTCCCGTTGGATAACCAGTTATGCGGGGCATCGGGGCCAATTAGACGGAAGGAACTGGCAAACGTGTTGCAGCAGCACCTTGTTTGAATTAATAATCGAGCGTTGGCACGCTACTTATAAATCGTATACGCGCGAGAAGGATAATAAACTGTCCGTGGTCTTTCTCTGTGTCGTTATCGACACCGCAGACGCCGCCGCCACCACCCGCGACCACCTCCTCCTTTTACCATACGATATGCACAACGCATTACGATATTATGCATCATCATACGGGTGTAAAGGTCCATCAAGATATATTTATTTTCCATTTTCATTTCCTTCATTTTTACTGCATTCATAAATTGACAACTCGAAACATCCTCTCAAGGAAAACCCGAGGGAAACACGAAGAATGAGTTCAGCAATAAAGATAAGAGATAAGAGAGAAGAGAGGAGAGAGGAGAGAGAATAAATACAAAAAATAGACGGAAAATATGAGAATGTAAATTGTCCAGTGGGTGGCTATTATTTTTGTTGGCCTTTGCTTTTTCCGGCTCTACGACGCGATGCGACGTAGTGTTCACTGTATGTGTCTGTATATGTATGTATGGATATAGGTATGTACGTTATTAGATTCTGTGGTCCATTCCCCGAGCCCATTTCTCTCTCCATCTATCTCTTTCTAGTTCTATCTTTCTTCTTCTTTTCTCTCCTTTTCTTTCTCTTCCTGCATCCATCCCGAGCAGAGCTCCACCTCCATTCTCTTCCAAGGTTTTCTCTGCCTCCTCTTAACTCTCGACTGGAATGCCATTGACTCTATGCGTATCTGGCAACAAGGTTCTCCTCGACCCATCTGCTCGGATATCCAATCTACCCCGTGGTACTACGGTACGTCGGTACGGAGTTAAGGGTCGACACAATGTTCCGTTTTATATAACGATAGGTTACTCTTTTTTATATTATCATTTTTAGAACACAGATACCAGCAGAAAAAATAACACGTTAGGGCGTGAAAACTTCTTATCGCGTAGAGAACAAAAACTAAATAAAACAATCTCCTATATCTATACCAACGTGTACACACTAGGTATTCAAGAAGAACATTAAAATTCATTTTACAAATGCGTATCGTACATCGACGCGGTGTCGTCTGTCAGTTAATTTTTATTTTTATTTTTATTTTTATTTTAATTTTAATTTTAATTTTTTTAATTAGCTTCGAATATCATCGTTGTATTTGACTCATCGGTTAAGTTTTTACAAATTTTCTGCTAATTTGATACGGGCTACGGATTGATTAAACAACCTCCAGTACAGGTATATGTACAGGTATACAGTAGCTGGTTTAAACATGTAGTCTTCTTCTTCTTCTTCGTCTTCTTCTTCACGGAGACTTAGGTACGGAGACCAAAGAGTAAACATAACGAGTTAGCAGTAGCAGTACCGTTGGTAGGTATAGTATGAAGTAGCGAAAATAAATATTCAAACAAATTTCGAATATGTGCAGCCACCGGGCAAGTTATTCATAACTTTTTTTTTTCCATATTATTATTAGACTTTTGGAATTGTCAATTACTCTTCAATAAAGAATTTCACACCGCTTGATTAAGTTTCAAATTTTTTTTGTTTCCTCCCCCTTTCTCATCCTCGTTATATTATAGCACATATAAATATTTTATTATCACCTCCTAATTTATAATATGGTAATTATATCATACGACGAAACGATTGAACGAAAAGTCTGTTTGCTTCTTTTGTTTGTTTTTTTTTCTTTTTCTTTTCTTTTTCGTTCTCCGAAAAGAATAAAGGTAAATTCACAAGGCAATCTTAGCTACGAGAATAAAAGAGATGAAAGTAACTCCACCCGTTACATCCTTGCAAGATCGGTCTCTGAACGTAAACGGGATGAGATGGGAGTCGGGCGGCTCGTTAGCGGCACGCGGGGAACCAACACTGTTGCCAGATTATTATCCCGGGTCGTTCGGTTCTCTCGTTTTCTCGTTCGTTCGTTCGTTTGTTCGGCGCGCGTTACGTTCGAAATTCAAATTCAAATTCAAATTCAAATTTAAATTCAAATCTATCCCTCCCCCCGGTCATTCTGTAAGTATAGTAAAGGCCCTAGTCCCAAAAAAATCGCGTTGCGTTGCCGATCGGAATCAATATTTCGTTTTATGATTATTTAGAGGTACAGTGTCGCGAAAAAAGATATATTATCACAGATACACACTCTTTAATCTGACCCGATTTGAGGGGCGTATGATAAAAATTCGTCCGAGCCCTAAATAAGAACCACCCTAATATATATATATATATATATATATATATATATATATATATATATATACAGGTATACATATGAAATAAACCTAAAATATGTACGTCAGATAAGTGAATAAAGACTTACCATACACTGGCAGCGTTCCCGAAATAATATCGCAGGAGGAATACCAGCGCGCAGTAAGGATTTGAGAGACCGTCTTGCGTAAGATACTGATGCTGTTGTTGTGCTATCACAACTTGCTCTTGGGGATGAATAGGCAATGCCGGTGTACAGGCGACTGAAAGTCGTCCGGCCGCCAAACGGATAGCATAACCGATTGCTACAGCCGCGTGACATACTGCGAGGCACGCGATTGCGCGTTCTGCAAATTGATTAACAATACGAAATTTGTTATAATTTGTTATTAGTTTGTTTGTTTTTGTTTTTGTTTTTTTTTTCTATTTTTGACAGATTTTTACGTAAATACATACAATATTATAATAAAAGAGATTTTGTTTGTTTTTTCCTTGTTTTTTTTTTTTTTTTTTTTTAATTTTTAATTTTTTATATAACTTACCGACCGACGTTGCGACTCGCTGTTTATGCGGCTTTAGTAAAGCTAGAATAGCCGCTACTACCGAGATCAGACAAACTGTTGCCGACGCTGCTATCCAGGCCTCGGTTAACCTCTTGTCCTTTTGCGACCACAAAACGTCTGCATCGCAAGTCGCTGCGCATCTACCCGAACGGTTAAGAAATACGTAAAGACCAGATTTCGCGTACCAAGAACAACCCAGTGGTCCATTGCCATCGCCAATTGCCTGAACGAAGACACAAACACGTGAAATGATCATGAAGGAATATTTTATGTTTTATGTTTTTTGTTTCCCGTTGATATCGAAATTTGTCTCTGCTTCTATATGTGTATATTACCTGAACTGGATTCGCTGCACTCGGCTCCCCTGGTCCCTCCATACACATGTGTTGATGATTGTTTTCGGGCGGGAATTTGGAACAGTTCAACGCCGCTGGCCATGGAAAACCGAAGCCAAGAAGTACTGGGTAACATCTTGCTCTAACTTGCTCGCAAAGACCTCGACACGGTCCGATTGGCGATGGTACCTTCTCTGTACACATTGGGGCGTAGACCGAACACAGGAACAAGTGGAGCTGGGCGCTGATTTGTTTTTTAGGACGAAAAAGAAGCATCGGAATATAAAGAGAATTGTTATTATTATTAAATATGCGGAATCATTCTCGTAGAGTCGTAGCTCTTTCTTACCTGCATCCGTATTGGATAAGTGGGCTAAATGTTTGCAGGGTGAAGTCAGCCTCTCCTTGAATTTCGTTACCGACAAGATTGGGCATTGCTGTAACGTTGTAACCGACACCACGACACATCTCGATTCTTATTGGCTCGCATACACCATGAGTGGACAATATTGTTCGGTATAAATTGAACAATAAGAATAAAACAAGCCAGTGAGACATTGTGTTCGGTTAAATTAAGGATTTTTCCTTCAAATTCGCAATTATTTTCTATCGAGATTTATATATTTACGTCACGTCGACCTTGACGCACTTAAAACAGATTCAAATTACATTCCTTGATTGTTTCACTTTTCGAACAGAGGACATAGATTATCTTAGGTGTCATGTCAGTTTATTGTTATTCTTCTTTTGTTTGTTGATTTATCAATTACCCGAGGCTGTTGAATGAAACAACGTATTATCTAACCTCGAAACGGTATATACATAATACATATACACTATATAATTAACATGTTAGATTTATCGTAAAGATCAAATAAGATTATTAGCGACTGATTTCCTCCTCGAACAACCGGGACATCTAAAACCTAGTTCAAACAGCATTTGGATGGATAAAATAAAGAAGCGAGGATGTAGGTACTTGTAAACAACTACACAACTTCTTCTCGCAGCGCGGGGTACGCAGCACTCAAGCAGAGATAAACAATGAGAGCGTCGTCGTGAAGACACGACATTAAAAAAAAGAGTTACTCATCACGTTGAATCACTTTTATTCTATCGTCGTGTTTCAATCAAGGCAATCGTTACTCTATAAGCAAGGAAACCAACGACACTTGAGAACCTGTTGCCACCGTTATCAAAGAAGCAGCACTTTGTTTACTGTGAAACGAATCACAGACACATGCACCTCGGCGATCTCCGCGCGACTAACGAAAGCGTGGGCCCGCGGCGAAACATAGGAGGCTGGTAGAACGCTGGCGCTGGCGTCCGTTTATCCCCACTACCAAGACCCGCCGACCAACCAACCCTACGATGAGATACCTCGTTAATTAAATCCCCCAGACAGGCTACACGCCTGAGCCGAGACACACGCGCATTCCACGCATGGTCTTGAACGCGGCATGGTAGAAGGGGTAGCGCATAAATGAGGCGTATTCACACCTTTTTAATGTAAATAAGGGACAGATATTAAATGAATATGTATGAAACTCTGACGATATGAGATGGGAATAATTAATATAAGGTTGTTATTGAATTCTTGTATCGTATGGACATGTAGAATTAAGAGGTCTTATGTAAGTTAATTGGGGAAAAGGATTATCAGATTTCTTTTCTTTCGATCACTTCCTCATTATCTTATTCTTGTTTGATTACAGCTACTAAACTCATCATCGTGATGGATTCACCTCTGCTTCGCATGGGGCCTCTTCCGTTCGCCTTGCGGTTTTAGTTTTATACTAAATACCTACTATGCAGTTATATTTCGTAAAAGACTAAAGGCTACGGTTTTCGGGTATTGTTTGCCTTGTGTGGACACTAATTTATTTTACCGAAAAAGGATAACTTTCTGCCGCGATAATAAATGCCCGAGTATACCCATACCTGCAGCGTGGAGGCCAGAGTCGGTAGAGGGGTCGGCGCTGCAGTGGGAGGAAAAGAGGCGGGAAGGGGGGGGGGGGGGGGAGGCCCAATTATACCAAGAAAATACAGCCCATAAAGCCGGTCTTAACCACCGCCAAACACTGGGATGTGGGATATGATAATGAGAACCTGTTGCACCTTTGGCTCTGGCTCAGGCTCAACTTGCCATAACAACCTATACCCACATACATACAAGTACAGCAAGAAGGGCATGACCGCAGGAGGCCTATCAAAAAACAAGACAGCCGATTACACGACTACGTGCGGACGTATATTCTCGCCGGTGTACGAGATTCCCATTTTGCACGTCAACCAAATTGCAAGGGAAATCAATTTTACCTACTTCGTCGCTTGTTAGAGGTATAGTGCCGTATTAACAGAGGGCACGTCATGGGGCCTCAAACTTTCATCCGGCAAGACGAAGCATTTCATTGATCACGGCATTCGAACAGTTATCGCTTGGATTGTATAGGTAAAGGCCATTTTGCAGAAACGATTGAATAACATAATACCAGGGCGGTTCAAGATAAAGAAAAATAAATACAATATTCAATTGTTTGTATCCGTGTTTTTTCAATACGGTTTCACTAACAAAAAATAGCTCACGGCTTCGGGCTTATTCTGTGACTCTGGCGTTATCATGACTGCAGAAATACCAACTGAAATCACGAAAAGCAATGAGGCCTTCGCGAAAATCGTTGAAATAAAATCCTTCATTTTCTATTTCCATATAAGTTATTCTCTAGTGAAAAGTCACAAGAAAATCGTCCGGCATTCATTAGCGTAACTAGGACTTTTCTCGGGCGCTGGAGGGGGGGGGGGGGGGGGGGGGTGCTGACCCCATCCTTCACTTCGCTTTACGATATATCGCTCCGAATATGTATATTAGCGTGTTTCATTTTTAGGCAATTTTTTTTTTTCTATGTTATACTAGAAAATCTTATACTTTATAGAAAATAAAAAATATTGCCGTCTGGTAAAAGGTTTAAAGTCTAATAGCGTCTTAGCTCATTCAAAAATTCGATTTGCCACCTACCGTCAACGGCCCAGTTACCGGACAGCTAAGGCTGACGTCCCAATATCCGGACATCCATACGAAATCGTATTTCTGTCTCTTTTGCACACACTTTCTGTCCGGTAACTGGGACCTGTCCGGCCATTGGGACGTTGACGGTAAATAACACAGGAAATAGTACTTTTCGATACTAGTGCGAAAGTATCTTTCGCACGTGTATCGAACTTCATTTTTCAACACAGCGCGCGTTAAATTGAATTCTATGCACGCGAAGCGTGCGCAAAATTGAACTTTGCGCACGCCGTGTGGAAATAGTAGATTACGTAACTAGTGCGCAAAATAGGTGAATCCCGCACGAGTCGGATTTGTCGCCCGAGCGTAGCGAGGGCGACAAAAGAGACGAGTGCGGGAGACACCTATGCGCACTAGTTGCGTATACTATTTTTCCTAACGAGCTACGCAAAATTCTACAACATTGGTATCTTGTATGAAATATTGAATTTTCAAGTATATACAAATTATTGTATATAAGATGGATGAAGTGTCCGCTTAAAAGAATTGGTAACGATGCCGATCCTGTTTATTTACCAGCTCTATCTCCCCGCACCTTGAATTCTCTCTCTTTCATTCAACGTTACAATACACAAAGAAAAGGTGTTGTGTTTCAATTATATTTATTTTGCGCACTAGTGCGGGAAAGTACTATTTTGCACACTCATTTGCGTGCGCAAAATCGAATTTTGCACACTGAGTTAGGAAAAAAATTTTTTTTTGGTTTAATTGAATTTTTCGTTCTTGAAATTTTTTTTTTCGAAAAAACCTTCGTATAGCTTTTGAAGGAAATTAAATTCTCTACAAAAATGTCTTTGTGGTCGAAGACCGTAAATTGAAGCGAAAATTGTTCATGTTTGACGCGCTATAACTCCGAAACTACTGGTTGTACGGTCTTTGACCACAGAGACATTTTTGTAGAGAATTTAATTTCCTTCAAAAGCTGTAAGAAAGTTTTTTCGAAAAAAAAAATTTTTTCACCACACCTGCAAGGAAAGTACGACTTTCGGCCCCTCGTGTGAGCGGGAAGTCGTACTTTCCGATGCAGGGGGTGGTGAAAAATAGTATACCTCACACGGGAGTCAAAAAGGCCATCCCAAACTGCGTCTTTACCACCCTCGCCTTCGGCTCGGGTGTCAATCTCACACGCAGTTTGGGTTAGCCTACTTTCCCTCCCTAGGTGAGTAATAGTATATTGAGCAACTGGGGGGGGGGGGGGGGGGGGGGGGGGGGGGAATGGCCATCCCCCCCTAGTTGCAAACTGTATTTTTCATAATAAGGGCACGAAATAGGCCTTCTTTGATGCGCGTCGATCGGAAAAGGGATATATATAATATATATATTATATTATATATATATATATATATATAATATATATACGACGATATATAAGTAGCGGGAGGAAAAGTACTTTCCCTCCCGCTCTCGTCGTAGTTCGACACAAGCGATTTTCCCCACGCCCGACAAGCATGAAAGAAGGCCCATTTCATGCACGTATTATGAAATATAGTATTAACAACGAAAAATTCAATTAACCCAAAAATAGTACATTACGATACGAGTGCGGTATAACTTTTTCTGACAAGTGTGAGGTTGCAGCACGAGCCGAAGGCGAGTGTTGCAATCACACGAGATTAGAAGAAGTTTTTCCGTCGAGTATTGTACAAAATTTTACTTCATAAGATTTGAAAATGGGGATTCTACCTACGCGAAGCGTGGGTAAAACGTCCATTATCACACTGAGTGAAGTAAAATAGTACTTTTCGATACTAGTGCGAAAGTGAACTTCATTTTTCAACACAGCTCGCGTTAAGTTGAATTTTATGCACGCGAAGCGTGCGCAAAATCGAACTTTGCGCACGCCGTGTGGAAACAAATTTTCCTGTGTTATTTAGGTGGGAAATCGAATTTTTGAATGAGCTAAGCCGCTATTAGACTTTAAACCTTTTACCAGGCGGGAATATTTTTTATTTTCTATAAAGTATAAGATTTTCTAGTATAACATAGAAAAACAATATTTCCTAAAAATGAAACACCCTAATGTATATATCCGAAATTTTCAATTGCTTTTACTTCACTCAGTGTGATTTTGGACGTTTTACCCACGCTTCGCGTGGCTAAAACCCCCATTTTCACACCTTCTAAAGTAAAATTTTGTACAATACTCGACGGAAAAACTTCTTCTGATCTCGTGTGATTGCAGAACTCGCCTTCGGCTCGTGCTGCAACCTCACACTCGTCAGAAAAAGTTTTACCGGACTCGTATTGTAATGTACTATTACGCCGAGCGTCTTTTGCAATACTCGTCTTCGACTTGTCTACGACTCGTATTGCAATAACGTACGCTCAGCGTTTAAAGACCTATTTTGCCTCCTTGATACACAATATAGTATATTATGCATCTAGGGAGTAAAGTGTTATTTCTGACGAGTGTGAGGTTTGTCGCCCAAACGAAGCGAGGGTGACCTTCACACTCGTCTAGAAGAACACTTTACACCATGGTGCATACGATAGTTTATGCATCCAAGGGCAGAAAGCGCGTTCTTTATGCGCGCAGCCGGGAATAAAGTACGCACTTTCTTCCCTCGGTGCATAATACTATTTTTTTTTTTTATCTTTTTGGGGTGGGCACTAAATATCCTGGGGGGGGGGGGGGGGGGGGGGGGGGTAGTTTACGCCAATTCCGGCATTCGGATAATTGCAACAAAAAAAACCCTAAACCGCGTCATGGAGACAATTTTGTCATCTTTACGACAGTAGATAAAATTATCACATATATAGGGCGCTTAGCTTTTGCGTAAATAGATTTTTTTCGAATGGGACCTATAGAATAAAATGGCCTAATAATAAAATATGCATCTCAAATTAGCCTATATGCAGCCGCCATATAATCTCTTTCAGTAAAAGTTAATCAAGTTACCAGTTCCTTCTATTTATACACAGAAAAAAAAGATAGCTTGAACCAAGATAGAAAATTTCTTCGAAATTTTTTTTTTTGAACCAAAACAAAAATATGTATTTGATTGGAGTGAAAAATTCTTTGGATCCAGAAATTATTTACTTCATGGAAGACATTATTTTCTTCGTCTGAAAAACTAATTCCTCAAACCAAGAAAAAACTTTCTTGGGACAAGAAATATTCTATTGGTTAGAGTTAGTTTTATTTTTGACTGAATAAATTTTTGTTTGGTAAAATAATATAATATAATATAATATAATATATATTTTAATATTTGGTTAAATAATTTCCTTTTTTAAGGCTATTATTTTTATGGTTCCAGAATATTCACTAATAAATACAAAAAATGATTAGTTTTTTGGAGACAAAAAGTTTATTACATCCAATTATAAAAATGAAATTGATAACAATATATTTTGATTATTCTGATAAGAAAACTACATGCATTATTCTCACACATGAAAGTAAATAAACTTACAATTTTCCAAAAAGCTTACAGCATTTATTATTTATTGAATAATAAATAATAAATTATTATAGGGGAAAGGTGGGTAGCCCCGGACAGCGGGTACCCCCGGTCATCTCAAGTTTTGGACACTTACGCACAAATAAATTTGAAAAATAAAACGTGAAAATTAGGGCAACGATCTTGGTCACATTTTCGCATTTTATTTTTCAAATTCATTTGTTCGTGAGTGTCCAAAACTTGAGATGACCGGGGGTACCCGCTGTCCGGGGCTACCCACCTTTCCCCTATATTATTATTGATTTTTGGAAATGACCCATACCGGATTTGACACTTCTCGGACTTGGCGCATACAATATTTTATGCGATCCGTTGTTTGAAGGTTCACTTTTTGGAAAATCGGTGCAATACTCACTTTAGTTTCTAAAATTACTGGTGTTATTGCGTTTTCCTGTATCAAAACATTTTGACTCAGCCATTTGACATTTTCAGATATTTTGTTTTATAAAGTGTGAACGTAGTCAAAAGTAACCTGACTATGATTATTTTAATGAAACATATTCGTATTAATATAATCAAGTTATTCTACCATTTGATCAAGTATCAAAGATTTATTGGTTTAAGAATTTTTTTTCTTGATTCAAAATCGAAAAATTCAAGAAATTATTCTACTCCGTTCAAGAAATTCTTGGTGTTCATTCCCTCCATTGAAAAATTTCTTGGATGAAGAAAAGTTATCTTCAGTCAAGTAAACCTTTTTTTCTGTGTACTTATAATATATATGGGGAATTCCATACCAACTGGGTCCACTCAAAACCCTGACCCCTTTCGATTTTGTCGATAATTTTTTCTTAGATTCAACAGGCTCAAAGGAATTCAGTGTATTTTTTTCAAATTTTTATCTCCCATGGTCCTCGAGTTTCAAATTTTTGAAAAATATACATTTTCAATCATCACCAATCATTAGAACGCCTACATTATCGGTTCCTCGCTATGGATTTTCAAAAACATTGTGATGAAATTGATCAGCAGGAAACGTACTTTCTGGAAAAAATATTCGCAAATTGTTATGGCTTAGTCTTCACAGTTAAATCTCGAATCAAAATGTAAAAATTGAATTTTCGACATGTATGCCCCGATTGAAAATTATGAATAAATTCTCAAAAATACTTGCTTCAAAAACAAAAATTTTGAGCCGTGTCCGATCGTGGAACTATGATTCCTTCATATTGTTTTTAAACTTTTAAGATTTGGAATGATGACATTTTTTATACACCTCAGCCGCTCAGCACCCCAGACACGTAAATAGTTCAAAACATATTCTTAGACTTATTTGACATTATGTACAATAGGGTGGTCCTTATTTGGGGTATGTTCGAATTTTTTTCAACGATAGTCTTAAATCAGTTCCAAATAAATCAGAAGAAACGCCTACCAAGTTTAAGCTCTTGATATTAATATTAACCCGGCCCCCACGACAGTCAAAGTTTTAAATGGGAAATTGCATGTATTTTTTAAAACTAAACATTGCATTTCCACAACTCCCGGTGATTGTTGATGAGAAAATCTAAAATTTAGTATTGTTATTTGCACTTGTAGGATGTACAAAATAGTGCATTCGAAATTTTTTTAGATCATTTTATTCTTACCTTTCAATGTGATGAAAAAAAAATTTCCCTTAAAGTTAAGCATCAAAAGGTAAGAATATAATGATCTAAAAAATTTCGAATGCACCATTTAGTACATCCTACAAGTGCAAATAACTATACTGAATTTTAAATTTTTGCATCTACAATCATCGGGAGTTGTGGAAATTCAATGTTTAGTTTTAAAAAATACATGCAATTTCCCATTTAAAACTTTGACTGTCGTGGGGGCCGGGTTAATATTAATATCAAGAGCTTAAACTTGGTAGGCGTTTCTTCTGATTTATTTGGAACTGATTTAAGACTATCATCGAAAAAAATTCGAACATACCCCAAATAAGGACCACCTTATTGTACATAATATCAAATAAGTCTAAGAATATGTTTTGAACTATTTACGTGTCTGGGGTGCTAAGCGGCTGAGGTGTATAAAAAATGTCATCATTCCAAATCTTAAAAATTTAAAAACAATATGAAGGAATCATAGTTCCACGATCGGACACGGCTCAAAATTTTTGTTTTTGAAGCAAGTATTTTTGAGAATTTATTCATAATTTTCAATCGGGGCATACATGTCGAAAATTCAATTTTTACATTTTGATTCGAGATTCAACTGTGAAGACTAAGCCATAACAATTTACGAATATTTTTTCCAGAAAGTACGTTTCCTGCTGATCAATTTCATCACAATGTTTTTGAAAATCCATAGCGAGGAACCGATGATATAGGCGTTCTAATGATTGGTGATGATTGAAAATGTATATTTTTCAAAAATTTGAAACTCGAGGACCATGGGAGATAAAAATTTGAAAAAAATACACTGAATTACTTTGAGCCTGTTGAATCTAAGAAAAAATTATCGACAAAATCGAAAGGGGTCAGGGTTTTGAGTGGACCCAGTTGGTATGGAATTCCCCATATATACTTATATGGCTGTGTAGATTTCAGATTCGGTGGTGCGGCGGCTGCGGATCAAATAAATAACTAACTTTAAGCTAATTAATCCGTTACGTTTACCGAAAGACGAAGCGGTGTTTGATCACCGTTGACTTCTGCGTTAAATATACTCTCTTCCACTTTTGACGGTCTTGGCCGCTGCAGTCAACGGCTTATCTTATCGTATAGTAGTCCTGTTAACACTATTTACTGCGCCCTTCTCTCTGATCCGGGGCCCGCTGTAGTTCTCTCGCTTCTTACAATTTATTAGATACCAACCGCACGTTAAGTGTATATAGGTATGCATACATATACCTATTATACATATATAAGATAAACCGCAAGTTGTTTTAACTTGTTCAAGCGGCGCCTGCGAGAAGATCATTTTCTTAAATCATTATTACATTATATTGAGAATATATTCTTCGATCACACTAAGTTATTATAATTATGCGTATATGTCAGTTTGCACGTTCCATGAAAGTGCATTCATATATATATAAACACAAGTATTTACATCGTATCGTTATTTCTTATGTAAGATGAAATTTAAAAATATCGGAAGCGGGTGTAAGTGTGATTTATTTTAGTATCCTCGTTCGAATTGCTCCGCGTATGTTGCGTGCTTTGATGGTTTAGTCGGTACCTCGTTCGACAACCGAACTGACCGATATAAATGGGCGTCGACGCAATTAAAAAACATTTCGACGTCCCGCGCGCATTTCAACGTTTGCTTTCTGTTATGAACGTAGCATTGAGTGACCTATTGTGAAAAGGTTATGAACATGTTTTATATATGAATTAATATCATCGTGAGAATGAAAAAAAAAAATCAACAAATATATACGATTCGGATTACTCGTGTTCTATCGAGCGGGCATCTCTTGCCTCCAGCAATGTGTTGACGTAGTCTCTTTTCAGTCTTCGAAATCTCGTCTAGATCCAATTTAGAATTTATAGTATGCGTCTTGTCCATGCAAGCTAACTTCTCCATCCAATATTTATCGTAGGCACTTCGACGCTCTTCGTCTACCACGCCTATGTCATTATTACCGATATCGAGTTATACGTGATATATCCATCCATCATTTTTAACGTATTACAAATAAATGTATACCTACCAGTATGAATACGCTTTATAACATGCTCGCTAACATTTATCACATTCGCCTGAGGAGGTACGGCTGGAGGCTTTCCCAAACTTTTTTCACATTCTTTTTCGTCGCGGGACGTAGAGTCAGATTTATTCGACGGCATATTTGAACTGTTTTAATTTTTCGCGATACGATTTCTCTCAGAATGAATCACAGGGTCTTCAAGCTCGATGCAACGCTTGCTTCATACCTAACAATCTCCTCATTACACAGGCAACTAAGCACGCGAAGCTAACGCCTGATTGTATGCAACCGTAGAGACAAGATTTAGAAATAGACATTGCAATTCTAGTGATGTAACTATGTTCTACTGCAGCTGGAGAAATGGAATTGTTCGGTGAT
The DNA here is from genome assembly GCA_943736025.1 of Tenthredo mesomela. NCBI lineage: Eukaryota > Metazoa > Arthropoda > Insecta > Hymenoptera > Tenthredinidae > Tenthredo > Tenthredo mesomela. The sequence goes on along the minus strand of OX031018.1, from coordinate 20,744,791 downwards.
TGAAATGGCGAGTTGAACCTTTCGCAGTTCGTAGCTTTTAAGTTGGGAACGAAAAATGAGACTGAAAACGTTCCCAGAAGCTGTTGGGACTGGGCGAAAATACAATTTTTCAGTAACGATACATCGCAAAGCAGGGGCGGCGGAACCATAGTGGAACGAGTGGAGCACTCCACACCTGAAATTTCACGAGGTATGGAATTCCACACCCTCAAGAAGGTAAGATAGATGAATCGGCATTACCGATTGAGCCTTCTGTATCGAGTGTACTGAGACCCTTATTTGGACTCTGCATCTTGTTGCTTAGGGCTTACGGTCTCACCTTGATTCACTCTTCCCTCATATTTGAAAGTTCTTCTCCCTATTTCCCTCAGAAAATTCACTCCACACCTCAATTTCTCACGTTCCACCGCCCCTGTCGCAAAGCAGCTTACAAAAACTTGAATGAATTCAACCTCGGGAACGAGTGCGAAACTTCTTGGAGTCACTAAGAAGGTATAGTACTACATAAGATAGACAAACTGTAAATTCCTCGTATAATTCTTTATTAAGTATCAACACGGTCAAGTCATATGGATCTATTCACAATAGGTAATGCAGTAAATGGCAAATGCAGTTGGCGAAACAATTAATAATGATATGGCCGTTAGTTACGTCGAGTGTCGAGTGTAAGATAAGGAGGCGTAGTATGTACGTCGGTCGGATTTCCTCGTCTGCGTGTAGATTTAATTGGGCTATAATGGGCAAACAACTTATTGGCAAGTTAATGATATTTTAGCCAATAATCAGACCACATCCAAGTCTGAACTGGTGTTTATTGTGGTTTATCATTCCGCTCAACGCAAACGAGAATGGTAACGGCTGCAATTTCTTCTCCAGTACCGCTCCCACTGTCCAATTTGAATCAACGCTTCCTGTAATCAAATATGGGATTTTAGAAATGGGAAATGTGAATTTACATATAAAAAAAAAAAATCCAGGTTCAAACTGGTTCCTTCTTAATCATAATTGGTATATCCAGCTCTCAAAAGTGAGTGCAGTTTTACATTACAATAAGGAAAGATTGAGATAATACTTATTTGAAACCGCATTTTGGGCTACTCAATTATGCTCGAATTTAATAATTAATCTATAAGTTATCACAGGCATCTTTGTAGCAAATTTTGTTATCAACTTCGGCTCGCTACTACAAAAGTTATTCGTCGAATGTTGTACAGAAGTTATAAGTGCGCGACTGGGGTGGTTCAAAGGACAGAAAATTCGTGATACTTTATTGTTCATGAATGTTCCCTTACTTCTTCACCAAATACCTAATAGGTTATGAGAAAGCTAAGACCTGTACGATAATTTCTACGTGTTACACGCACTATCTTATATTCGTGTCTTTTGTGCCAAGACATCAGCGTGCTCGTCAATTTCCTTGTCAATTCTCATGAGAAAATAAGACAAGGTGAGAAATAATTGCCGAACAATTGTACGTTTATCATAAATTTTTCCTCCATTCCTATAACCACCCCAATGCCCACCAAACAATTCTGTGGGATAGTGGATCTTACCCCTGAAGACTAGATCTGCTTTGGGCAAATCGATTTGGTAAGCAACCGTAGCTGTAGATTCCTGTATTCTAGAATTGACCTCAAGTTCAACACCAACTTGCAGTTGTTGACTAGCTTTTTGGTGAAAGCACAGATGACATCCAGCCAAACCTAGAGAAATGGAATATTTCACGATTAGGAAATAATGTACAATCATTTCGGATACTTAATCAATTCAGTAAGACAAATCAGTCATTTTGATAGCAGATATTTATCTACATGATTAGATAACCCTAACACACTAAGCTTACCAAGACTACCGCTGATCGTTGATTCTCCATTTGTATATCTCCCTGCGGCAGAAAGGACAGCTATATGTCCACCGGGAACGCCAGGACCACGTTGATAGGCCAGTTCGCCACCCAGAGCTAACGATGGTGTGATGCTTTGTAGGAAATGTGTAACCAGAACACCTGAGTTGAACGGACGGATAAAAAATCGATCGATAGAAAAGAGCTTTCAAAAAATTGATTCAGTATATAAACAATTCAGAAATCTCATTCAGATGAAACTAGAATTGAAATCTCACCAGATCCAGAAATAATGTCAGGATTTCCAAGTGTCAGAGAAGCGGTATACACATCACCGCGGAAATCGCTAGTCATCTGAACAGCAGTGAATTTGTTCTGTTGTACCTGTGTCGCAAGTTTTCCTCTTATTCTATCACTGAACTGATGGATAACATTAGCGTTTAAATTTCCACTAGGGTCTATATCTCCTAGCAGCACAGGGTACGCCTCTGTCAAAGAAGTTTGTTTGGTTCCTACATACGTTGCTCCAAATCTAAAATTTAGATATAACAAAATTGATAAGAATGAAGCGGTGTAGTTCAGGGTTGGCACACCCAGGCTTTCAGAGCCAACCTGGTCAAGTTAAGTGTCAATTACTACGGCCGTAAGTCCCCTCGGTCTACCTGAAAACGGTCACTTGTCCTTACCGGAAAGTTCGATGGTAGAGACAGCGTTCAGGAGAAATAAAAGGAACTAAGAGGTGTGGGGGTCTATTTGCGACAGCAAAAACTGCGTCCGACCGTCCAAGTCTTTTCATACCTGCATATCCCCAACCATGCATGCGAAAATCCAAGAGATGGCAATCAAAGGATTAGCGCCGGTGAACGGGTCAAGTGGATTTACAGCGTAGGCTCTTTGGCCTAATGAGTGTGCCGACCCCTGGTGTAGTTAGTTTTTATACGTATCCCGACGCGACGCTTACCTGTAACCGGACTGCGTCACAGAACTCATGTTTATTGTGTGAGAGACGTGGAAATGATTGCTCAGACCTTTGTTCACCATGAGTTTGGCTCCCTCAAAGTTCACTGGGAATACGTCTGCAACGGAAAACGATTTTCCATGTGGCGGCTAGAATCGGGAATCTAATCTGATCTAACCTAACCTATCCTTCGTACGAGGACCGAATCAGGAAAGTCGATTCACTTGGTAAATTGTCGAATATAGTTTTCTACGACGGAGCAAAAGCTTCGGAGAGTCTGACAGGCCTTTTTATCATTCATGAAGTGAGAGAGGAATAGAGATTGAAAGATTTGTGCGTAAAAAATCGTTTCAAATACACGCGCATGACACGCAATGAGATTGATTAATTCTTCTTGGGCCGGACCACCTACCTTTGCACATTTTGTGAAGGTCTTCGATAGTTCCCGGATTTTCCAATTTTTCCTTAACCTCAGAGACTGGGGGAATAGCCGTGTAACCACCCGTTGCCGGGTCATGTTTTGCAAAACCCGGCAAAGGAGCTGGAGGTAGAGACGGGGGTGGTGGGGCTGTAGCTGCGAGAACGTTACCCATCGTCGATCCCTTTCTTATAGTTTGTCTTCTATATATTTAGTACTCAACTCTTGTTGAGTTTAGCCGGATAACCACACGCGGACAATTGAATTTTAACAATCGACCGATATACTATATTATATGTTACCTTTATTCAAGCTTTCTTTTTATTATATATATATATATTTACAAAGCAATATTACGATCACTTTTATCACTCTATCGGGTGACACGCGCGGTTACACAAGTCAGCGTGCTCCTCGCCGCAACTCGCCATTTGTAAAGGACAAGAGGGTGGCGCCATCTGGTATCGAACATGAATACTGTTTCACGCGCGAGGTATGTATTATAGGGATAGGGATACAAGGTTGGCTATCATACCAATACCACTTATCGTGTTATCATGCCGCATACTATAATAATTAAATGAAATGTAAAATCTAATATGATTGGATTGGATTGGATTGGATTGGATTGAATTTTGGTGTACACAGATGGTCTCGTCTTTATTTACATTTTATTACACTCTACCACGGTAGGTGACATTTTCAAACAAATCTGGACGCAATAGCGATTAATTTCGTATAATCCGCGTCTCTGATGTAGGTTTTGTCTTTTAGTTTAGTCCTAAGAATCTGAGGTATTGGTACGTGGATTCGAGTCCCGAGTGGTGTACCCTCGTCGTTGATAAGGACTATATTGTTGCTGTCAAATTTTGGTATCTTAGGTCGCTGTTTCTGCTTCAATCCCACAAGAATCGCCTTCTTCTTTTCTCCCTTTATCGCTACTAGGACCCTATCACCTATACAATTATACAAACATCAATGTGTTGTGACGAAAAGTAATAATTACCTCGGGCTGATTTATCCCTTTTTTTTCCTCCCCCCCTCATACCGAGAAACCCTACACCTGGTTTGTTGTAGACGTGAATACATCTCGGCGGCTTCCCCTCTAGCATTGCACGTTTTCCAATTTCACTGTTATCGACTACCCTCAAACGAGCAAGCTTTCTTATTTCTTGAGTAACTGCCGTCGTGTGGATGCTTCGCAATAAAGCGCTAAATTTTGACCTACAGAAGGCCATTTTTCTATAATTTTTCTCTCGACTATCCAATTTTCGAGGTTATAAATATACGATAGAAATTTCTACGTCCATGCAACAGAATCTTGTCTGCTCTTCGGCCATGGACTGTATAACGTAACGTGTAGCTGGTCGACTAGCTTTAAAATAAAGAATAAAATAACATATAACTTTTGAGCAACTTTAGTTACGCGATCGAACGTCCTTCGGTTGGCCATGGTTGGCCATATATCGTGATCGCGTGAATAAGAACAGGTTTGATCATCAAGTAACTGGCTTGTTCCGTGGCGAAAGAGTTTCTCAGAGTTGTCGAAATTCTATAAAAATTCAATACACTGATAATAAAAAACCAAAGAGGTGGACCAGACAAATAAACAAAGAAATAAAGAGATAAAGAAATAAGTAAATAGGAAAATAAATAGGAAACTATCAACCAAAGATGTTGATCAAAGTGAAGGTGAGAGGAAATCTAACCCCACGCCACCCTCGAACTTTTAAACAATAATTTCCTATATTTCGTTTTTATATCATTATTGTTTCAGACACTTACCGGAAAAGAGGCAAGTACCAATAAAGCAAATCATGCACTGTTAACCCTGCGGCAGTAAGTTGAATATCGAACTAGACATAGGTATATGTATGTAGACTGCAGAATTGCAGAAGAAATCATATTCAATAATCGAGGATTGATTTGACGACATTATAACCGCGAGATTGTGAAGTAAAAAAAAAAAAAAAGGCAATGTATATCAGCTCCTTGCTTGAATCTTCGGTCTTTCGTTTCTCTTCCCCGACTCGATTAGCTAGAGAATTATGTTCATTTCAACGAGTTTATAATAAATAAAATTCATAGATTGAAATTGACATCGAGCCAACCGACAAGGTGGAAAGAATCAAAGAGCGAGTTGAAGAAAAGGAGGGAATCCCACCTCAACAGCAGAGATTAATATTTTCTGGTAAACAAATGTGCGTCCTAATGTCATTAGTATGATGATATAAATCTGAGCAATATATGTATGTGTTTGGATAATTGATAATAATAATTTTATTAACATTCTTTCTTACATCTAGTAATACATTAGACAGGTTCATTATTTCAATAAAATCTTAACTTTTATTATTTTCATGATAATTCTTTCTTGTAATTGTAATATCATTTTCATTATTTATATCTACCCGACTGTCTATCGGATATTGATTAATCCAGATCGATGACAATATCTCAAATCATTCAGAAATCACGTTCATATTATACAAGCTTCAGGATTCTTCTTTACTTTATTTAGGAACGATGAGAAAACAGCACAGGACTATAAAGTACAAGGCGGATCTGTACTGCACTTGGTTCTCGCATTGAGGGGCGGAGGCGGCGTGGTCGATAAGTAATCGCTACATTCCTTGAAAAATTTTTCTTCGCCAACTTATTTCAATCTCGCAGATCCGCAATAACAACACAATATGGAAAATGTGCTCAACCTTGGACACGCCTAATGTATGCAATGTTGGAGCTGTGCAATGGCTTCGATGCCATTAGGATATACATTTATAATCGAACGGATGATATTTAATAAAGTTTAATTTAATTCTATACATCGTATTACTTCCACCAATCATTCACCACTCATCCAATAGCCAAAGGCACTAACTCCTTTCTATTCAGGGGCGATGAGCATTGTTTGAGAATTGAAACACATACCTTCAGATTCTGACTTATTTCCTAAAATTCATCAAGTCAAGATGATTTTCAGAGGTACCATAACTTTAATTAGTCTCTTTTGATACCAGGAACCTAGAAGATTTATCCGGCTTTGTAGAAAAAGAAGATATTCGAGACATCTGAATATCTGTAGTTTGTTTGAATATCATCCTTCGGTATTTTATCCATACAATATAATGAGGCAAGAAATGAGCACAACTGTGTGTTATAATGTGGAAAAAAAATTTATGTTTTATACATTTTTCTGAACTTGTGACGGACCCCAACGCATGAGTAGCTCGAATGCAGAGATAGACCTTTCCCATTTTCTCATACTTCGACGTAAGATCCTGAGATGAAAGCCTTAAGATCTGTGATAACGACTAAAATGTGTTGCTCTGCTCCACTTTGTTTTGAAGTATCGATGGCAGATATCACAATAGGCTGCCGAGCCTGGTGATTGTTCATGCTTGGATGCTACGTGTCGCAGAAGTGCGTGTTGCGTTGTAAACGTTACTCCGCATTTATTGCAGTACAAAATTGGTGGACTGAAGTTACGCAGTCTAGGAGTCGTGAACTCAAACCGGGTCTCTATAAATTTATACACGACGATGTTTAAAGTTGGTATTGTTAAAATGATATATTCACATAAGTTTATTAAAATGAAATATGAATCTTATCAATCGAACTCTGTCTATTTATTTATCTATCTATCTATCTATCTATCTATCTATCTATCTATCTATCTATCAATCTATCCATCCATTTTCCCTCCACAGACAAACTGTCCAATTTGTTTCCTTTGAAAATATTAGTAAGTAGCAGGTGATTGTGAAGTAGAAGGAGGAAGCGGGTAATATATCAAGCAAATCATTTTATAATTATAATATACCATGCCATGCGATACCAGCTACTCCATTAGTACCGAACTTACAATTTATTTACAGACACTCAGTTTCATTTGCCACGCTTCCTATCCCATGACACTACACACGCTAACTGACAAAGAGAGATTATGGAGTTATTATTAAATACTCATTTTTGTTGAGGAATTCTTTTATATTTATCCAGTAAAAACTATTTCAGTCCAAGGGAATAAAGTTTTATCAGTAATCATCGAGCCATCAATTGAAAATAATTATTGCTTTTAATAAGCTATTCACAATATTATTCTTATCTATAAATTATATATGCCATTCTTGAACAAACTCTGTTATCGATTCAATCGAATAATTGACATATATGCATATTGAAATAATTTGCGGTATTGTGTTGTAAACACGTATATATTACGGTCAATTTATTATGCACTGGAGACAATCGCGACCAATTCTAAATACATCTTACCTTGATGCAGCTAGTATTTGTGGTTCAATGAAGTGATATATTCTGAAGATTATCATTACTGATTGTTAGACGACTGTTGTTTACTGTTGATTTGTTTCGAAGGTGCTATTTGTTTTTGGACGCGATGTGTTTGGCGTGACATATTTCTAGCGTTTTGTATTTCCCACGACGTGACCAATCAACCGAATGCTTTTGCCGTAAGTGTCGAACAAGATGAGGCTTGCGACTAAACACTTTTCCACAAATGTAGCAAATCGTCTCACCCCAGTGCAGTTTGAAATGCCCAGTCATTGTTTGAACGTGAGAATATTTTGCCCCGCAAATCTTGCAGACGTACTTAACACGCCCTGTAGTTTCTGTTATCGGGTACCAAAGATCAGTCCTCTTCGTCGCCCTACCTATTCCATTAAGAAAATCCATCAATAAAATAAGACAATGAAATAAAATGAAGTCTTTCAGTTAATCAACCAGCTTAATATCATATCTTTTTACTCTCAACTTATTCTGTAAGTCTTATTATGTTTTGAGATTTTCATTTTTAGCAGGCAAAGTGTGTAGGCCTTAGAGAGATATTACTCTTCCACCAACAAGCATTTGCGTTGAATCAGAATTCAATTAGTGCTTGGCATGTCAGGGCTGGTAGAGTCAAAGCTCTTACGAAAAAGTGAGAAAGTTAAGTAGTCATGCCTACCCAACTTTTAGGACGTGAATTACAATGTAAGAGAGTTGCTGCTGTATTGAGGGATATCATTGTTGTTTGTTGGGTTTTTGTACATATACTGGTTTTTCTATCCGGTCTCTTCACATATTCGATCGAATTCCAAGGCTTTACATAGAATCCATATAAACTATGCGTAATGATGATTCATATTAGTTTGCTCTATGAAGCAGAGCAGTCACCCACCTCTCCAATATTCTATCGATTATGCATGTTGGTAATTCGTGTGGAGTCAGATTTTAGTGCAAAAGTATGGAACTAACAGTGCACTTTCATTATTATGCATACAGTGGGAATTCCTAACGTCCGAACACTCGTAGCAGCATTGAGGTAGCCATCAGTCAAATTAATCGTCAATTGTTATATTGGTCTCGGGCGCTCTTATTCGTTAAAATTGGCAAACAATTGCCGGCGTTGGACTATTGGCCACTTCAAAACTACTCCAATTGTTCGGACGTTAGGAATCCACCCTGAATATATAAAGTAGCGTTTGTGCGAGTTTTTTTGTAGTAATTAATAACTGTCAGTGATAACACTGGACCGGAGATCTTCTTGTTAGTTTGAGCAGAAAATATCACAGATGTAGTTAAAAAAAATCGTAACTTCATGAATATGGACTATACAAAAAAAACCTTGGACCGATTTTATATTCGAATTAAGGCCTGTTCAGACCAGCCGGAACCTACCGGAACAGAAGAAAACGGAAGAGTACGGAACAGAAGTGATGGAAGTGTGTGGAAGTCCGTGGAAGTAATCAGGAAGTTTTCAATGACTAAATGAATATCGTTCGCCCAATCAGAAAACATCTGATGCTTCCACGGACTTCCACACGCTTCCATCACTTCTGTTTCGTACTCTTCCGTTTTCTTCTGTTCCGGTAGGTTCCGGCTGGTCTGAACAGGTCTTTATCCTCATAAATTTTGGGCTCTGAGGTCTAAATTTTGGCTAGAAAATTTATCTCTCCGAGGACGATTGATGGGTAGACATTAGAAAAATGTCGGACAGAATATCGCAGTAATTCAAAAATTGTAAAAAAGTTTTTAGATTAGGGAAAAAAGAAAGTCACTTCAAGTGTATAAAGTAAGAAGAGTGAAGACCATCCATACCAGCCCTAGCATATGAGAATTTTTATAAAGTTTTTATAGATTTATTTAAAGTACAATTTCGGTAAATTATATTATAACGTGTACGAATGCAGACAATTATGCAGTTCATCTTGTGAGGTAGTTTCAACTCTTTAGCTCAAACCTGCACTATGCTCAACAATAATTCCAAACCAAGTTACTCTTAAGCCACAATGTTCGACTGTGATTTAGAAGTTGATGACGACTTATCTAGATGAAAACTTCGATCTCATGTATGTATAAATCTATACTAATGATAATGATTTAGTCTGGTGTAGGATTGCGAGCAGCGTGACAACTGGAAAGATATGCCTTACATTATATCATTTGTACTTAGTTAGAAATGAATGGAATCTGGTTTCAGGAAATATCCTGCAATTATACTAGGTATTATTATTTACTCGAAATTCATTCACTCGTTAAGTATTCATAGAATTGAGATCCTTTTTTTCTTAACTGAGATGACGTACCCGCTTCTGTAGGTTCTAATCTATATAGATTTAAAATTGATATACATACGCTTTTCAATAGGGTTTGATGGTTTGTGATATACAGTGTGTTACTTTATTGACAATTTGGTAAGCAAGAAACACACGTGTGTCTTACAGTAATATAGCAATTTTCATTAATTAACAAGGAAATCCAAAATAATAAATATTTCTCGACTAGCTGCAGAATACTAAAAGACGATAATATACGTGATTCATGATACATTTAATTATTATTTGATTATAACTGAATTCCAACATACGTATAGTGTAACTGAACCGATATTTCAGAGTTCAAAACCTAGTAAAAACGGACAAAAAAAAGTATGCTTTGAAAAGTATTCAATAATGCTGGAGAATTTCAAGAATCTCAATAAATCATATTATAGCATAAATAAGTATGCGTTCCTCCTATGCTTAGCTCAATCCAGTTATACTTAACCAGTACGTACTGAAGAAATACATTTTATATTGATTTGAGCAAGAGGAAGTAGTACGGTGTATTGAACAAAGCGATATAAGTAGATGAGTAGAATAGAAAAGAAAACAAACAAGATTCAACAACCAATTGGCCAGCCAATTATGAAAAAAATGAATAGTTCGCTTCACAGTTTAAAGTTCAATGTTTCCTAGGATCTCGTCGTCTTTTCATTGTCTTTTGCCATTGCATATTGTGTTTTAAATGCATGTGACGACGCAAATCAGTTCTACGACTCAGAGTGGTCTGACAGAGGACGCAGGTTGTCTTGTTGCGATGCACTTCAAGGTGCTGGCTGAGTGAAGCAAGGTGCTTGTAAACACTTCCGCAGAGACTGCACGCAAAACGCCCTGGGCCCTGCATCACCATGTGAGCAGTTGTATCGGCAACATGCTTCTGTTTGCGACCCACCCCCCCTGCAACACATAACAGCTTTGTGACCCCGATTACTTGTAATATATTTTATTCGTTACATACTCTTTGACCTTCTGTACTGTACAGATTTAATTTCAGTTCCGTTCATCTTTCTCAATCATGTTTTTTCTTCTTCATACATTCAAATGCCGACAAGTCTGCGCACTGGGATATTAAACGCAATCCTTAAATGTTTATCTGTAATTAATTTGCCCTTAGTACCTTAGCTAACACATAAGATTAACATACATTTGAGACAGTCAATTGGCTTTGCAATAAATAAATTATTATTTGCTCCGGCGTTTTAATATTGTAGAATGACTTGTCATGCTACAGGATATGACATACTCCGCTACTGAGGTGAAGTAACGGAATATTTCAATAAATCTAAGTCGGTGCAGACAATTATTGATCTTGTAATACAAAATACTAACAAACATTCCATAGTGGAGATAACTTTATATCGATAAGTTTTTTCGAAGATGCCGTAAAAGATCGATTTGGACAGATTCGAGCATGTCACCGTTTTAAAACATTCTCAGCCTATCAGCCAAGATGTTATATGCCCATATTGTGATTAGAATTTCTGCGAGAGATGTTAATGTTTTGAATTGTGAAAATAAAGATAAACTCATTCATGTGTGATATAAACATACAACATACATGCGCACGCATACATATAGACCGATAATTTGCTACAATAAGATTAGTGTCCAACTAAGGAATCATAATCTTATGCTTGATTCGAATTAGTTTCTAAGCTGTAACCAGTTGGAGTATAATTTTATAACAATAACCAGATACAGATTATCGACTGATGTACCATCAAGCATACTATGTATGAAATCTGGGTGATATTTAAACTGACGTAGTATAAGCAAAGAAAAGTCACACTTCTTTTGTCTGAAAACTTACAGCTGTGGGTAGACAATAGATGTATAATGAGTTTGAAACTTTTATTATTCACACACATAATTTTACACTTTATTTTTAGCCTACATGGGCCGAACGTAAAAGTACTAAGTAAAAGTAATAATATATTATTATATTATTAATCGGTAGAGTTTTCTTCATAAATAATAGTCTGCAGATTTACATGCTAAATTAAAGATTGGCAATATTGTACTTTGTTGTTAATATAGTATGTTTGCTTGCGAGGAACGTGCTCATTTTTCTTTCATTACATAATGGAACATATGTACAAATTAGTACATCCATTGATTGTGTACCTTGATAATTATTCAACTGACACATAGCAGATGTATATTCATACTTCACTTTATACTTTTCTAGAAAACAAACAATATTCATAGTTATATAATTAATAATATATAAAAGATAATTTTAAACACCTTGTATTTCTTTGGCAAGATTTAAAGTACTTATACATAGATTATTTTCTTCACCTATCAAACTTGGCCTCCCTGCTTTGTGACGGTTAGCTAAATTTGAATGGAATTTTTTTATTTTTTCTTTCTCCTTCTTCTAAGTATACGACTCTGCTTGGAAGCATATAAATAAAGTATTATCATAGAGCCTGATTGTTCCCATCGAACAAAGTATAATAAAATATAAAATAGACACAAGCTTTCTGTTTCGCGATCAGCGCTTACAAACCAACGAAAAAATATATCTATAGCGTTGGTTTATTTACAGAAACATACCTATATGTTCCATTCATATATTGGCAATCATTTAGAAGAACTTTTCAAGATGAATATATCAAAGAGTAGTGAATAATAATAAAAATAATAATAATAATAATAATAATAGTGGTAATGATAATAATATTATTAATAATAATAATAATAACGATAATGATAATATGAATGCACATTCCTCTTTATTCTACTAAGTACCAAAAATCAATTGACTAGATAAAATAAACTTCTTTTATATAACTTCTTTGGTTACTTATTATAAAAATGTAATTCATATAATATATATATATATGTGTATGTATATAAGGAATTCCACCCCTAACCGACCTACGTCTGACCGTCACCCCTTCCGACTAGAGTTATGATTTTTTTTATGTTGTTCCACCTTTTCGAAAAAACACTCTGCATTTTTTTCAGATTTTTTGAAAATCGTCCGATTTATTTATGATTTTTGAAAATGAACACATCGGTAGCCCTAATTGAAAAATCTTAAAAAATTCTGAAAAATCCTGGCTCATTCATCAAAATTTTCAAACCTTCAGCCAAAGTGGGCAGACATTTGCTTCTCATATTATTGAACATTGTTCTTAAAAAAAAAAAACTCTGAACATCATAGAAGGGAATATCTGCTCACTCTAGGTCGATGCTTGAAAACTTTAATAAGCGAAGCAGGATTTCTCAGAAGTTTTTCAGATTGAATAATATGAAAAGCAAACGTCTGATGAGTTCATTTTCAAAAGACATAGGTAAATCGGACGATTTTCAAAAAATCTGAAAAAAATTCAGAGTGTTTTTTCGAAGAGGTGGAACAACATAAAAAATCATGACTTTAATCGGAAGGGGTGAGGGTCAGACGTAGGTTGGTTTGGGATGGAATACCTGATATATATATATTTATATAAATGACTAGGGTGATAAATGTAATAAATTTAAGATTGATATCAATATATAATATAGTATTTCTTCTTTGGTATTACTTCACACTAAGGGATAGGACTAGAAGTAATTCTTTCAACGCTGCTTTCTCTAATGCGTATCGTGGTATATGTAGTATTAGCCTCAACACTTGTAGCGTTCCGCGGAGCAAGAGTTGAGGCAGGTAACGGAGTTGAGGTACGTATAGGCTCTGGCGGTGCCCCAGAACCTGGCCAACCGTGACGATTTTTAAGGTGACGTTTCATGTGCGTCGTACGGCTGAGCACTTTGTGGCAAACTGGACACTGGGTTGTTCCTTTATGCATATTCATATGCTTATACATTGAATCCCGATTCCAAAATGATTTACCACATAGTTTGCAAGAATGTGATGGTTGTTCGATGACCACAGTGCGAGAATCTAAATCAAATAAGAATCATACTGGAGACACGCCGATAGAATCCCTGTCTGACTTGAATATTTTATATTCTTGTATAGAAGAAAAAAAAAAGTAATTGATAATAATAATAATAATAATAATAATGATAATAATAATGATAATAATATACTATTCTTGTGAGATCTGTGAGTACGTATAATTATTATAATAAGCACACTAACGAACAAGAACAATAAATTAATATTGTGCAACGGCATACTCACTCTTGGGGGCAATCATGCTATGCGAACCGGCAAAATCAGTACACTCGGTAGTACGGAAATCTTTATTTATGAATTTCTCATGCATAAATTAATGTTATACTCTCTCGCAGTTGACACAGTGCTTGATCAGCTTCACTAAAACTACTAACATTACACACCTACCTATATGTATATGATAAAACAATACAGAAAACTCTCTATTTAAATATTACGATTAGTTAACGATAATTGCTTCTGTGCAGTGTACCGACAATCGTATATAATTGACTATAGAACTGTGTATACTATATTATTTACCTCAAAGTATAACGATGATGATAAAATATCAAAATTTAGGACAAAACCAACGAATAATAATTATGAATGACCAATACTAGTCTTTCCAATCTCAACATGTGTGTAATCAGTCAATTGATAAAAACAATTTCTTAGTTCGCGGGTATAATATTCACAAGTGTGTTTGAATGCCTAACATAATTTCCACACATCGGCAACAAGGAGCTGGTAGTGCCTGTCTTGTAGAAAGAAAATTTTTATTCCTTATTACAGCAAATTATATTTATAGTACAATTTTTCATTCCTACATTATAAGTTCCATGCTTATAATTACGTATGCTACTATATGTATGCTACATTAATTCTAATTCTTCTTATGAGCCTATCCCAGCATCGAAGGCTTTTCCAGTTTTTCACCGAAAATAGTTAATACTTTATAATAATTCATAAGATCTAGCTTCAACGAATGATGTATATTGAAAATTGTTCAGAGCATATTAGTTATGTAGACGCCACAGTACCACAACTAATGAAATCAAAGTAATTGTTCAAATTGTATAATAACATATGATAGATGGATATATATACAGTGAATATTCCCATCTCCGGGTCATTTGTTGATGCTTGACAATGAATTCACAATGAAGTCAACACAGATTCATTCAACAAGTGACCCGCAAATACGAATATTCACTGTATATATATAGCGTTTTATATATTATTTATGAATTTACCACATTTCTAATAAGTTGATAAGAAAGTTTTTATGAAATTAATTAGAGGTATCAATCTTTTTTCATTCAATTGTAAAACGACATCAAACCTGTCTCTCGTGTCTTGTTCGACCGAAGTCCATTCTAAAATAATATATGTACAAAAATTCATCTGCCATCGTACAGTAATTCAAGATGTGTGATGGCAGTTTGAAGACATGTACTGTTTTATAAAATAACGATTTTACACAATCTGGGCACGTTAATAAACTATTCTTCGATCGAGGTGTAAAACTTCTCAGAGGAATATATGCGGGATAATTTATGAGGCTCCGGTACAAAAATGTCGAGCAATATTGAAGTTAAAACCTAATTAAGGGTAGTCCGGGGTATACATAATAAAAATAAGAGAGTCAAAAACTAAGGTGTATGGTATCACTCAACATCTTCGTGTACGCCACTAGATCTTGATTTTTAAATAATCAATGGGCAGTGCCTAAGTAGTATCAGTTGTTGTTTCAGAGCTATTGCGTAGTGATTGAAAGCTAATTCAGATGTTCCCTTATGAATAAGAATTGGAGAATGGCAGAAAGTCCTTTGTTTTGTTTGGGATTATGTTTACTTGATTCCGTGCACATTTACCAAGTGGCAGCGCATAGTATACTTGCGAGTGAAGACAGCTTGACATATTGGACAAACAGTGTCGCCTCTGTGTATACTGCGATGGTGGGCAAGGGAGTCCCCACGATTGTAGGTCTTTCCACAAACATCACAAACCCACCGACCGCTTTCATCGTGAAGGGGCCTCGACCTTCGCCTGACATCGTAACCAAAGCTGGTTTGAAGTTGATTCCCAACAGATGTTGTTTCGTATTTTGAGTCTGCGCACATAATCCAAAGTGTTTCCCATACACACAAACAGCTACATTGTTCATAGCTACTCATGTACCTTTACCGGTATTTCATATATATATATTATTTCACATATATATCTTATATATTATATATATATAATATATATATTTATATATATTGAATATATACATAAATATATTCAATATTTAAATATTATAATCCCTTCGATAGTTGTAAGTATTTCCCATAAGCATATTTAACTAATTGTAAGCCGTCAACCAGAAAGAAGATTTTTTGACAAAGACAGGATTTTCTAAAGCGGGGGAAAAAATTGAAAATGTCCATGAGAAACTTGAGTCCGATTTTACTAGGTATGTGTTTAATTTAATTATGCAGAATCAAGGGTCCTTGTGAATTAATTACGAATACCAACGAACTCTCGTTAGAGCCCGGCGCCCACTACACCGCGGCGGAGCGCAACGGACGGCGAAAACAGTGACTCATCGTATTTTATAATGAAAATCATGCACACTTTGATCAAAAAAACTACAGAACCAAGACGATGCACCACTGTTTTCTGCCGTCCGCCGCGCTCTGACGCGGTGTAATGGGCGCCGGGCTTGAACCAGTGCTGAACAATCTCTCTGACACTATACCTATACTACATACGTAAATTCCGCATAAAAATTAGAATATTTTCCTATCCAAGAATATGGAATCAGACGCAAAATTACACGAACTCATATGGGCATATTTCCGAAACCTTTAATGTTTAACGCTGTTACGGTCGCAGCAAATCGAATATTTTCATATTTTTAATCACACGGAAAGATTTAAACCCAACTGGTTACGGTTCTGCACACGACTCAGTCAGGTGCTAGCGAAAAATAGCGAATTCTGGTGCAGCACCACACTGAGTACTGTTTAGAACACGAACCATTCATGTGCGCACATGAATGAGTCGTGTGCGCATAGTAACGACTCGTGTTCTAAACCGCACCTACACGGAAAAAAAATACTATTGCTGCACTTACAAAACAAGATTTGTAAAAAGTTTTACTCGACTTCTTGTTATATTGACTGGAGAGGAAGTCATTTTGACTATGTTATCATGTAATTCCACACGCCAGTATTGTTACAGTAACATAGGTGTTCGAGTAAGAATATTTAGTAAGCGTTACATTGGAAGCTTGTACATTCAACAGAAGATATTGTAGCTTTAACATCGCAACTTCCACATGACTCAGAGAGTAATATTAACAACTGTAGAACATTTGTTCATTTGACAAAGCATTTTGTCATTCCAACTGATCATGGTTACAAGTTTACCCTTGTTAACGTGACAACAGACTTCACTTGTCCCCTATTTAGCACAGGAGTTCTGTAAAGTTAACACTATTTTTTGTAAGTGTAACATTTTTTTTTTTTTTTCCGTGTAGTGTGGTGCTGCACCAGAATTCGCTATTTTTCGCTAGCACCTGACTGAGTCGTGTGCAGAACCGTAACCAGTCGGGTTTAAATCTTTCCGTGCAGTTCGTATGACTAGCTGCTTGATGCTCACTTGCAAAGAGAGAAAAGGGATAATTATTTCGAATTTTTTGAACATACGATGAACGGAGCCACATACGCAATCGACACGAAATTCTCAGGACAAAGTTTAACGGAGGAGGAAAAAATTCGAGCAGGTAATGCATTAATTTATAAAACATAATAAATACTTCACTCATTTTATACTTAATACTGAAACCAAATTTGAGGTCATTATTTTTATCGCTGTAGAAGTTATGGAACTTGCATCGAATATAAATGTGAATTGAACGTGTAGCACACTTTTCAAAATAATTTGAAAGTGTCTTTTGAGTTGGTCACGAGCAAAAAAGAAATATAAGTGGATTTTCCAAGTCATTTACTTGCTCAGTAACTTCGGATGACACCAATAGGTAAAGGTTCAAGATTTTAGCCCATATACTTAAAATATAGGTAATCCCAAAGCTGGATTTACATGCAATATAGTATAAAATATTTCTGGATTCATGATTTGGATAATAGAATTTCTAAATCTTTCTTTTTTCATTCATTCACTGCAAAGATGACAAATGCCAGTTATCAATTATCGTTTTTTTTTTTTGTTTTTTTTTTTTATAAGTACACACCAGATAAATTATTATAACGTTAGCAATAATCGAGGAATTGCAAAGAAAATATCTTCTTCCAAAATACTATATTCCAAGAGCCAATCGCTTTTAATACTTGATAGAACTAAATACCTAAGATTATACTTATTGTTTTTTTAATATATACAATTGAATTATATTTTATGATCAGCGTACAACGACGTTTAGATATAGATAACAAGTTGAATGAATAGCGAGTAGTACTGTATTTCCAATGATCGGATCAGAAAAATATTCTCCACCTAACAGCTCTGTATTAACCCTAGAACTACCGACCATGGAGTAGAAGGAGGCATATCTCCCTATAAACGCTGTATTGAAAAAGTGGGACGAATTTTTCCCGTAATAGATGGCGCTGTTACCAGTAAGCAAGGTAAGCGCACACGGACTTCCTGTGAGCGGGAAATTTTCAACATGGAAAAACTTGAATTAAACATGTTATACGCAGACGCAGGCGGAAGTAGGCCTGCGCTTACTAAGAACAGCGCCATCTATAGCGTAGACCACATTTTAGATTGAAGATATGCCTCCTTCTACTCCATGCTACCGACCTATTTTTTCTACCTTCAAACTACAAACCGGGTAAATATTTTACTTCACTCATTGTGATAAAGGACGTTTTGTGAACCCCCATTTTCACACCTAATGAAGTAAAATTTTGTACAATACTCGACGGAAAAAACTTCTTCAGAAAAAGTTTTACCGCAATCGTATCGTAATGTACTAATACCCCATGCGTTTCGTGTTCGCAAAATCGTTCTGAAATCAGTAATGAGACTCGTAAGTACATGAATCTCTTCGGTTTCATGCAGAAGAGAATGGTGAAAAGCAAATTCAATTTCATTGAAATTGAGTCGATGAAAAATCGATTTAAATATACCTGAAAGTGCTAAGAAAACGGCCAAAACGTCATTTTTTAGAGTTCGCCTGGGGTAGATATACCGTGCGATTATGTGGAAATTACAGGCTCCAAGCGCGCCAACTTTGATTCATTCGAATATCATTGACCGGCAGAATCAATCTTTTCAGTGATATTCCTAGTTCTGTCGTCTGCTAGATTCACAACAAACATAACCTATACTTAGAGCATATATACCTGGAGGGAGCATGTTGATCGAAAAGTATGCAGACAAAGAGAGAAACAGTAAGAAAATAACTTCTCTGTTTGACTCATTACTTACGGGTGTAGCTAGTCACGTGAATAGGATGTGACGACCAATCAGATCCTGCGCGACGAAGAGTTGTTATTTTCTTACTAGTCTGTCTCTACATCATTCGCCACTTAAGGGAAAAGATATGACATGCTCCCGCCAGGTATATATGCTATATATGCTATATATATATATATATATATATATTTATTATCAAGAGACTCGGTAGAGTCTCGCGCCAAGTACATTAAAAAAAATTTTTTTCAAGCGCGAGACTCAACGAGTCTATATACCCGAGAGGCAACTACCCTAACCTATACCGCGAATTAGTATCTTCGTTTTCTTCAATTTCACAACATATACGAATTAAAACTAATTTAATCCAGGATGTGGGCATGAAAAGCTTTCATTTGAGCCCTAGATCGATTAAATCGGTGCCCGGAGTGCTGAGATATAATTAACTACAGATTCTGATACCCCGTTTCCTCGTTATAATAAATTCATCTTGGTCGTCAGACCAAGATTCGTTCACGCTAAAACCATTCCCATAAAATCACATTTCGTCGCTAAACGCAAGACGTATGTTGTATGCTTATACACAGAACATACGTCCTTACGCATCTGGGAACATAACATAGAAGGGAAAATCCACACAAAAATTCAGACTAAGATTCATCCCATTCAAACCATTCCCATAAAATCACATAGTAGAAGGGAAAATCCACACAAAAGTTGTATCGAGTGGTGTAAGTACGAGAGTCATGACGTAGTCAGCGCTGGTATCGCAGACAGAAACCGTCTGCAACACTAGCAGACGCGTGTTGTCATTCACAGTAAAACCATTGCCATAAAATCACATAGAAGGGAAAATCTACACAAAAGTTGTATAGAGTGGCGTTAGTACGACAGTAACAACGTAGTCAGCGCCAGTATCGCAGACAGAAACTGTCTGCTGGACTAGCAGACCCGTGTTGTCATTTCATGTTTTTAAATCCAAATAAAAGAAATAAAAGAGAGTACGAGCAATGCTTAATAAAAACTAGTGAATACCCACTAAAAGCCCCTTGAGTGCAAAAACCTTACGCCAACTACATTAATGTGATAGTCAACAATAAAAATGTTTCGATAGGTTGATCTTAAATCCTACGATCTCGAGCTTTTGAGGTTATGCGAATCGACTGACGTGAAAATTCATGCTGATAAATAAAATAACAATCGTGAACGGATAATTTTACGATTAGGTTTACCTTACATGACACAAGACTATCAGATGACTATTAACTGACTATTACCTCTACATTTTGTTCACTTATACATTGTAGATTTGGCCTATTTTCATTTATGAATGCAATTATCGAAGGAACCGTTTTTTTTTTAGGAATTCCAATTATTTAGCACGTTACCACCTGAGGAAGTCTGACAATAGAAAATCAAGAGAAAATGTTGAAGCTGAACAATATCAGGATAGCATGATTTGATATAAGGACGGCATGGAGCCAGACCAAGAAAGCCGAGTTCAAGCGTTGCATTGCTACGAATTTCACTTTAAGCTCTATGTTAGGCTCATCTTTAAAGGCTCGACTGCTCAGACCCAAATTGTGCGTCAACGTTATGCGTTGGATTCCGACGAGTTCTATAGTCTATCTCGGTATCCTCTAGTCCAAACGAGACTGTAAGTCGACGTTGTGCGTTGGACTCCGATAGGCTTTATTCTACACTCCACGACAACGTAGTGCTTTGACCTTCGGTGAAGATAATTTTTAATCCATTTTTTACAAACAGCTTAGACCCTCCGCTCGGAACGATCTCAATCAAATTCAGATTAGTGCTATCACGACAAATGGTTGGAATGAAAATACTTATTCAATATTAAAGAAATGATCAATAGACTTCCTCTTTCTCAGATGATAGAGATTTGTATTTAATCATGAAAATTATAAAAACCATTTATTTCTCATTTATATTTATTTATTCATTGCACAACCTTTTTTATGGATTGTTTAATTTTGTAGCGGGTCGCTGTATGAGAAGAGAGGATGATGAGAGAAAACGCTGAAGTTGCAAAATAACGAGACAGTGTGATTTGATACAAGAAACGGATAGAGTCAGACGAATAGAGCAGAATGCAAGTGTTTGACTTCAAAATCTTCCATTTTATGCTCTACGCTAGTCTTGCATCAATAAGCTCAATCGGCTCAATTCTATATATTTCGATACTTTCTGTTCAGACCTGAATTCAAAGTTGACGTTATGAGTACGGGACGAGTACATGTTCTTTCTGCAGAGGACCTAGCTGCATTAAAAAAAAAAAAACTACCTAAGAATTGCAATACATATCGCGTGACTAATGGAAAAAGGGCCTAAGCGACGAAAAGTGCGATTTCAATGCCAAAAGGGCGTATATTTTTTTTTTTTTTTTTGCCAATCGACAGAAAATCGGTTGAAATGAAAAAAGCTGCAGTTTTTTTTCCAGCCTAAAATATAAAGGCAGAAGGGCGTAACCGCCGTTAATAGGCCCTTCTGCCAGTAACCATTTTTCGGGCTAATGCCAAAAGGGCGTATTCGCCAGAATTGACTTTTGACAAAAAGCGGACTATTTCTGACGGATACGCCCTTCTGGCATTAGCTTTCTGAGAAAAATCGTGCCGACTAATGCCAGTAGGGCGTATCCGCCAAAAACCAATTTTGGCGAATGCGCCCTTTTGGCATTATCTTTCTAAAAAAAATCATACCGACTAATGCCAGTAGGGCGTATCCGCCAAAAATCAATTTTGGCGCATGCGCCCTTTTGGCATTAGGCTTCTGAAAAAAATCGTGCCGACTAATGCCAGTAGGGCATATCCGCCAAAAATCAATTTTGGCGAATACGCCCTTTTGGCATTAGCTTTATAAAAGAAATCATGCCGACTAATGCCAGAAGGGCGCATCCGCCAAAAATCGATGATGATGTTGATGATGTCATTATACTATACTTATAACTTACTATTACGATCATTCAAGGATGTATGGTCATCACAGCAAAAATTATGATAAAAATTTCAAAAAATTTTGATCTATAGATTTTATCCTAGAAAAGATTCAACAAAAGTTTCAAGCTCTTTAGGAAGCTTGTTTAGGAGAAAATTGGATTGGACAAATCGACGAATTAACGTGTGTTCTTATATGGGCAAAAGTGGTAAAAAAATTATTTCTGTGTTAAAAATTACGGAAAAAATCTGAAACTTTTTAGGTCAGCTGGGAAAAATATCTGATTCTCGCCTGATCATTGTTGCATTAATTATGAAGCCCGTTCTCAAAAAATTGAATAATTTTTCCCGAGTATTGAGAATAAAAATCATTCTGCGCCACTTTATATATACCCGTAAATGCCAATATATGCTCCAAAATGTCGATAAAGCTAATGCCAGAAGAGCGAGTCCACCTTAATTTGAACTGAAAAACTTTGAACTTGAATTTGAAAGATGTAAGTCTGAACATTTTTGGGCGATACGCCCTTTTGGCATTAGTCAGCATGAATTTTCTCATGAAGTTAATGCCAGAAGGACGTATCCGCCAAAATTCGTTTTGGACGAAGATCTAAACATTTTTGGGGGATACGCCCTTTTGGCATTAGTCGGCACGATTTTTCTCATGAAGTTAATGCCAGAAAGGCCTATCCGCCAAAATTTGTTTGGGACGAAACTCTGAACATTTTTGGGCGATACGCCCTTTTGGCATTAGTCGGCACGATTTTTCTCATGAAGTTAATGCCAGAAGGGCCTATCCGCCAAAATTTGTTTTGGACGAAAATCTGAACATTTTTGGCGGATACGCCCTTTTGGCATTAATTTGACTGATTTTTCTAAAGAGCTAGGGGCGTATCTGCGGCGTTTACGCCCTTTTGCCTTTATTCATTTTTACTTTTCAATTTTAACGTATTTTTCCGTTTCGACGATTTTCCAGTCGAATGACGAAAAAAAAAAAAAATATACGCCCTTTTGCCTTTAAGAATTACAGAAGGGCGTAAACATGTCGCTTACGCCCTTTTTCCATTAGTCACGCGATATATCTCATATTTATATATATTCAATCATGAGCAGCAACTATAACCCTGCGTGCAAGTGACTCCGCCATTGCCGGTCCCAGGCCTAGATGAGACAGGAGGAGGGCTGCGCGCAGGGTCACACGTTCAGGCATATAGAATTATACCGGATTTTAACGAAACAATTCGTGGAACTTAATAGAAGAACACATGTTACGTCTGTCCACAAAAATTCAAGGCTCACAGAAAAGTATGAGCATACGTGTATATTATAACACTATTTTCATTCATTTAAAATTATACTACTACATTTAATATTGCTGCTTTTTGAGGAATTCGGATGATACAAAAGGCATCATCGTATACATGCATTGAGATGTTCATAGCAACAATTGACAGAATGCTGACAACTGAGCAAGCCTCGCGAGCGAGGATACAGGAAATCCCAATCGAGCGAGCGTAGCGAGCGAGCACAATTATTAGATAGTCTAGCAAAATTGTACAAAAAGTGGTGATATCAACCCCAAAAAGCACCCCTGGTGCAAAAACCTTTCGCCAAGTACATTAATGTGGTCACTACCCCCCAAAAAATCCACCAAACAAAATTCCTCCTTAACAAAAGTGGTACCATCAAAGTGTCTACTTACAAAAGGATTGAAATCAGATACAATTGCCAAGTACATATCTTCTGTATAACAAAAGTTTACAACAGAAGAACAGAAAACTGAATAGTCTTGTATCGTTCACTCGCTACGCTCGCTCACTCGATCGGCTCTTGATAATTACAGGGAAAAAAATCAGTAAAAAAAAAAAATTTAGGAAGTGGTACTTGGCGGGCCATTATATCAATATGTATCGAACAAATGATACATAGACCGAAGTGAAAACTCTTTTACTTACTCATAAATGGCCCGCAAGTACCACTTCCTAAATTTTTTTTTTTTACTGATTTTTTTCCCTGTAATTATCAAGAGCCGATCGAGTGAGCGAGCGTAGCGAGTGAACGATACAAGACTATTCAGTTTTCTGTTCTTCTGTTGTAAACTTTTGTTATACAGAAGATATGTACTTGGCAATTGTATCTGATTTCAATCCTTTTGTAAGTAGACACTTTGATGGTACCACTTTTGTTAAGGAGGAATTTTGTTTGGTGGATTTTTTGGGGGGTAGTGACCACATTAATGTACTTGGCGAAAGGTTTTTGCACCAGGGGTGCTTTTTGGGGTTGATATATATATATATATATATATATATATATTATATACCGGGATGATTTCTTGATAGTATACAGGTGACTGCGCATGCGCGAGTTTCGTCGTATGCTGAGGCAGGCTGGCCTCAAATACCACTGCGTGACGACTTTACCGACCAATGAAAATGAATTATTTGGCGCATGCGCTGTCACCTGTATACTATCAAGAAATCATCCCGGTATATATATATATATATATATATATATATATATATATATATATATATACTATATATAATATATATGCTCTAACTTTAGAGTGGCACATGGTGTTAAATTTAACCCAGATGGCCAAACAAAGGCAAGAAGAAGAAAAAGATATATGCTCTAATGCCCGGTTGCATAAAGGTGGGTTACCCAAACATTTCAATAATTCAATAACCTCCGCAGATACTACTCGTTCAACCTACATGACTGTCAGAAGTTAACAGCGATTCATGACAGCTGTCAGTTGAAAAAACGGTTGAACAGGTAGTATCTGCGGGGTTACCTACGGGGTATTTGAAGGTTAGGGTAACCCACGTTGATGCAACCGGCCATAAGAACCTATTCCTGCCACGGTCTGCCGTAGTTTGTATTTGACAATAATCGGAAACAAATAGCAGACGGACTCTAGGGATATTCGTGCAGAGTCTGAAATTGGCAATCGTAATATTCGAATAAATGAGCGCTTGCGCGCTTGGAACCTGTAATTTCCACATAATCGCGCGGTATACCCCGGTTCATTGTTCTAGGGTTAAAAACATGTCATACGACAATTATTGTTAACTGGAAATCAGTTATTTTCCAATAATTGTTTGCATCAAGTTGATCTGGGCCGGGATTCTGGATCTTTTAGCGGCCGTGCTAACATGCAGATAGCGACTTTTTCATAGCGACTACGACTGTTAGCGAGCGTCGTCGTAATGTTTTGGACGAGCGGTTGGCTGCTGTCAAACGAATAACGAATATGAGAGCTGTATTTTTCTCAAAACATAACGTCAATAATTATCACCGGTCGCTACGTAGCACTAAAAGATCCAGAATCCCGGCCCTGCTGTTTGTTTTGAAGAAATCTACCATTCTAGGAATACCAACGACAATAGTTGATATAATAAGAACAACAGTACTATAACTATACTATGGTAATGACATGTTATATTAATAATTCAGTTCTGATAAGAAGGGGTCAGCTATTATTTAGAATTTCTATGAACATCTGATTCAGGTTTGCTGCAAGAATTGTTGAGAATGAAATTTGGTTAAAATCATCAATGGAATTAGAAATCGGTCGGATGTTTTCTATGATGGCATCACTAACTTCCTCAGTGCTTTTTGCTTTATCGATATGACTTGACTGTTGTTACATAAGCGGATAAAGGTAAATTTGTTGGATAACATCTGAGAAATGAGGATAATTACCGTCTAAAATTTAATTTCGCATTGACGCTGAATGAACATTTATGAATGCGCAATAGATGAGCTCTCATATCGTAGCTTCGGCTAAATATACGATGACAAATTGGACACTTTGTTTGTCCTGTATGCAAGTCTTTGTGAAGCGTTAATGACATTGGGTGCTTGAAACCTTTCCAACAAATTCTACAACGAAATAATAATTCTGTGTCCGAGGATTGACCAAAATCATCGTCTATCGTTGAACCCAAATCCTCATTTAGACCAGTACTACCTCTTCCTGTATCCGATGCTGGTTCTACAAATAAACATAAACATCACCGCCATAAGTGTGATTATTCAAACGCATCATCTGCTTAGTATGTAACAACAAAGCATAAGCTACAGAGGAAGCTCCGTCAGACAAGGAGGGACACGTAACACCATTTAATTAATTATAAGCACCCATCTGAGTTTCCAACCAACTAATCGTAAGGCTATATCGACTTTCTAGCTTCATTATAATTTTGTATCTAGGATGTAGAGAAGTTAAGATTAATTCAATGACTAACATACCAAGGTATTAATTTAACAAATACTAAATAGTACATTATAATCCGAGTCCGGTAAAACTTTTTCTGACGAGTGTGAGGTTGCAGCACGAGCTGAAGGCGAGTTCTGCAATCACACGAGATCAGAAGAAGTTTTACAGTCGAGTATTGTACAAAATTTTACTTCACGAGGTGTGAAAATGGGGGTTTTAGCCACGCGAAGCGTGGGTAAAACGTCCAAAATCACACGGAGTGTAGTAAAAGATATTACATGTTACTATTCATTGTCATTTGGTATGGGACGTATTTAACTTTATTTCAAAGTCAATTTCACAATTGAAAAAAAAATAAGCCTTTACATACACCGACATGATGATAACGTAATAGTACATTACGATACGAGTGCGGTAAAACTTTTTCTGACGAGTGTGAGGTTGCAGCACGAGCCGAAGGCGAGTGTTGCAATCACACGAGATAAGAAGAAGTATTCCGGCGAGTATAGTACAAAATTTTACTTCATAAGGTCTGAAAATGGGGATTTTACCCACGCGAAGCGTGGGTAAAACGTCCATTATCACACTGCGTGAAGTAATAGTACATTACGATACGAGTGCGGTAAAACTTTTTCTGACGAGTGTTGCAATCACACAAGATCAGAAGAAGTTTTTCCGTCGAGTATAGTACAAAGTTTTACTTCATAAGGTCTGAAAATGGGGATTTTACCCTCGCGAAGCGTGGGTAAAACGTCCATTATCATACTGCGTGAAGTAAAGACATATAAGCCTTTCTTGACAAATATTTTTGCAGATCATAAAAATAATTGGACTCGGTTTGCTAGCAGCAGGTATAGTTCCAAATTTCAAGAATAAACAAGCTTATCGTTGAGAAATAATAGGTATATCTTATCCTGGGCAAGACGGCTGGTCTTTAATACTTCTACTATGACTTATAGAGTACTCTTGAATATTTCGTAGCGTAAAAATGCTAACTTTGTTCCATACATGCTACTTTTATCACAGAAACGATTGCCATTATAGTTTTATTGGAGCTGCACAGTAATGAGGATACGTAGATCGATTGATTTGCTAATTAGAAATGAACACAGCATCAGAATAACGTGAATAAGAACTAATTAGAGTAAAAAAAATGTCTTAAATATTAATAATTCATACTATTTTTATTTGACAATAATTTATTTCTTGGATGAGCTGTGCGAAAAAAAATTTAATTCAACGTCAACTGGTAATTTATTTTTTGTTAAATTACAAATAGTAATAAATGTCTAAGGTAATTTTCTGAATATACAAACTCATGCTATTTGTTAATGTAGAGAAATTTTA
Organism: Tenthredo mesomela; assembly: GCA_943736025.1. Classification (NCBI taxonomy): domain Eukaryota; kingdom Metazoa; phylum Arthropoda; class Insecta; order Hymenoptera; family Tenthredinidae; genus Tenthredo; species Tenthredo mesomela. The sequence continues at coordinate 20,717,125 of OX031018.1, read as the reverse complement.
TACATATTAGGTGGTGTGAATTTAATAACTTTAATTATTTGTTCTCCAAGTTATTACGCTTCGATATATATTTGTTACGTTTGAAACGTATGATACTTTTTGAATAGTTGAAAATTTCCTAATGCTTAACTTGTAAACTCTTGGTAAACATGGTGGGTATTAGTTAACTTTACAAGCACGGCATTGCAGAGGCTTGGTTGGTGCTACGGAGGGGGAATGTGAGGAATGGCTCGCATTTCATGAAACTCTGTAAAACATGGCCAGCGGCACAGACAGGCATTGCAGGGCCAACATTTGAAGCGTGTCTGTCTGAGTTTTCCCCTTGATGTAAGTACTCCGAGTCGTTTGCAGTGTACACATACTTTCCCATGACCATTTGCTTTGCTGAGGCTATGAGGTTGGCCAGATACGTATGTAATCCCTCCTGGAGAAAATTGGCCAAATCTTCAGTTAATGAAACTTACAATATGTGCACATGCAGCAACCATTAGTAACGTGTGATCAATCCCAGCACCAACCCGTAGCCATAAGCGTATCTATATGAGCAACCAATACCCACAATGTAGTATGTAGCATTGCCAGGTGCTAGTTCAATATATGTTCTCTCATTATCATTTCCTCAAATTATGTATTATCGTTTCATCCAGTTTATACTACTTGTCCAGATGTGGGTGTTAGAAAAGTGAATAATGATTCATCCAGCTCATGATAATAACTGGCATGAGGATTTTATTGAACTCCAATATATTAGCCTTTGTTTTACTTTAAATGTGTCTCTATAATTAGAGTTTTCATTTATTCATAAGCATCAATTCAGATACATTTCAGATCATTTTCTTTCAAGTTTTTTCTTTTTAAGGCTGTATGGGCGCAGAATTTAAATTCGTTACTATCTTTTTGGAATATTACAAATTATTCTTCTAACCAAGTATTAGATTTAGGGGGTATACATATATACACCCTCAAAATAATTTCTCTCAAATCAAAGAAATATTCTATTGACTCAGATCTTTCACAGCTGATTATTCGGACCTTGATACATAATTCGAGATTACTTGACATTTTATGGACTTGGCCTTAAGTAGATTGATTCCACCGAGGGAAAAAGAGGGAAAAAGTGGTTGTCGTAGGGTGCAGGTCGCATCGTTTATCAAAATTTCTACAATTCGAGGATGAATTTTATTTTCAGATATGAATTTAATATTTGATCTTGAATCGGTTTTTTGTAAACATCGAGAAGAAAAGTCGATAGGAAACTGACCTCGTCTCTATATATAATTGAATAAACCCAAAATGACATACTTTTAGAATATTCCTGCGAAAATTCGATAAACGATGCCATCTGTCCCACGACAATCCACTTTTTCTTCGGTATACTCAATCTATGTAAGGCAAGCTCCATAAAATCTTAAATCATTCCTAATTCAATCTCAAGATACAAGTGATTAGCTGTGAAAAACTGAATGAATAGAATACTTCTCCAAAGCGTACCAGTGATTTGAAAGAAATTATTTCCAAGGTATACATATACTCTTAAAAGTAAAGGAAATTCAAGTATTTTGCAGCAAGAATGGCTGTATAGTGATATAAAATATTGTTAGAGATATGTATATAGCTTCAAAATAACTAAATATTAAATTCTAATATTATATAACTTAAAAGCTAAAATACACCCTCGTCAATATTGAAGATATAAAGCAAATTCATATCATAATATGAACATTAGTTTGCTTTGCTATAGATTGCGAGAACATTTAAATATGTTCCCAGTCGAATATACTGTTTCCCGGCGGTTACTTGTAAATAAGGTAGACAGCTTTACCCAGCTGAAAAGCGCGGCTTGTGGGAGATGCAATGATTTTCATCGCACTGTGCATTTTTATACATAGTTTTATGAAATGAATCATTCTTGCCTGTCCGCAGGTCCGCTGGTCAGTGCCCAATTGTTTGTTCTTAACAATAAGAAATACTTTGCACTATTTCTTCTGATTAGCTATCATATGCTACAACATGCGTTAGAAATATGTCAGTGTAGAAATACAGTACCACCAGTTGCGTATCAAGCCTGAATAACGTAGCTTAAAAAATTATTATTCATAATAATAAGTATTGGAAAATCTTTCTGAGCGAGAAAATTTACTTGCCTCTTGGTAATATTGGGAAGGATATTTTTTCTTACAATTGAGCATGTGGTCAAAGTAATTTACTATATTATCCTATATACATTTAATATATTAATTGTATTCGTGATGTTTGGGATTTTGTGAATAATGTTAGTAGTAGTTATGGCACTATGGAATTTGGTAGTATTTTCACTACCCACATAGAAAATCATCATCTATTAATATTAATATTGTATTAGAAAGCCAATTGACAAATTATTACTCTATGGCATCATCTCACACCATCTGTTAACTATTCTTATTCGTACATTTGTTCTTACGATTTCGATCATGTATTAATTCATTTAAATACTAATTCTTAATATAAAATTAGTTAATCCAACTAGTATCCAGATAATGAGAAACATAAACGTTGCAAAAACAAAAAATGAATAAATTGAAAACATACCCCCGCTCTTACGATTTATTACATCATTATTAACGGACCAGTTTTCTCTCAATCCTGACGAGCTTACAGCCATTCTGTTCAAAATAATATTGAATAATATTGAACCGAGAAAGAAGAAGAAGAAGAAGAAGAAGAAGAAGAAGAAGAAGAAGGAGAACCAAAACACTAAACGATATACATACTTAATGGCTTGCTGATAATTGATATGTAGTTGGACTGAAATAGTTTGTTACATTTAATTTAGAATGAAACGAATGTTATCTAATTAATTTTAACGAGTGATGAATTAACACAAAGATAATACGGCGTATGGAATAAGAATTCAGAAGCGCATACTTAATTATATTTATACTTACAGAAAAAATAATTCCGCATAATATATGTGTACATAGTATATGTATGATGTTAAGTGAGACTAGACTTTCACTTGTGGCATCTTCTAGACTCTAGAGTTATGAATGAAATTCTTTTTGAAATCAATAATAATCAGATATTTCAGCCATAGTAGTAATGTTCATCGATGGTGTTCCCGTGGCTCACTATTTTTCCTACCCTTTTCTTAAATCAAATTTCCCTTTTACAAATATTTCATTTGCACATGACCAGTGGAACCTTCAGGTTATTAGGAATATGACAGCTGCGAGGTGGAGCAGAGTCACGAAGTAAGCCACTGGTCATGGGCAAATAAAATATTTTCATAACACGCGCACCGAAAGTGGGGTTTTTTTGTTCTCATTTGAGAGCAGAAAATAAGTTTTTCTGAGTCAGGATCCAATTCGTTAGTTTTTCAAGTCCTAGGACAAAAATGCTGGTCAAAAAAGAAAATATTTGTCTTCCAGTTCCGAACGTCGCCACCACGCGGCGACATCGATTTTATGTAGTTAGAATATATATCAGTGGGTTACCTGAATCCTGACTCAAAGACTGATTTTCCGCTTCTAAATGAGGACAAACCCCACTTTCCGAGCGCTTATTACGAAAACTATGGTATGCAGCATGGACAGATTGAGAGTAATTTTTGACACGGGTGAAGTTGGCTGCACTGGACTGTGGCTCGGGCTTCGCCCTCGCCTTCGTCTCGTTCAGCCAACTTCACCCTGGTCAAAAATCACTGTCGTTCGGTCCTTGCAGCATAATATACTATTGTAGAAGGGATATTTGATTTTAAAAAAGGCTAGGAAAAATAATCAGCCATGGGGACACCATTGATGAACATTACTGGGACTCGATTCTTGAGATCATGCGATCAATTTTCGTATGCGAAACTCGTTTTCCGGCCAATTGCGACCTTGGCTTTCTTTGGAACTATCACATGATCGGTCGAAAGGTGATCTTCGCATACGAAAATTTATCGCATGATCTCAAGAATCGAGCCCCTGTACTCGGGTACAGGCCCTCGTCGTTCTATGACTATATTTGGTTTATTTCAAATGTAGGTATGTACTATATAGATATAGAATCAACGACTAATAAAGAAGGAGATTCACGATAGATATGATAAATATTAAACTGGAGATGTGGGTAACATTTATGCGTATCAATAACGCTAGTTACGATTTTTATCAATACACCTCTTGGGTAGAACCTATTCATTTATTGACCTCTGCATTCAAACTCAGGGTGTGAAGCTTTATAAAACGATCAGGGGGTACGTACGCGAAACTGATAAATGGTGCATGCTATCATCTTAGCTTTGAAAATTAATGTATTTACTTACCTATTTGTACCACATATGTACACATACATGTATGTATGTACGCATGTATGTATGTATGCATGTATGTATGTATGTAAGTATATATATATATATTTTTTTTTCTTTGTTTTTGTGTTGACTTTTTTTTTTTTTTTTTTTAGTACATATATATAAGAATCAAAGATAAATTATTTTAATATTAAAGTTGGTTGGAAAATATAACAGCAGACTGCTCACATGCCACCATCACCACCACCACCGCTTGTGTATTTACATTGGTGTAGAAATATCTCTTCTTGATAAAAGGGCTTAGAGCGCACCTTGGTTACCTAATTACTTTCCTTGGTTACTAATCTCTTTGTGAAAAAAATTAAGAAATTGATAATTTTTTTTTTAACAGAAAAAATTCAATATCGCAATGATCTCGCTTTTTGACGCAATGGTAAACTGCGAAAAATAGAAATTATAACAGATTGTGTACCATTAAGTGAAATATGGTAGAGTTTAATTTTAATGCGGTAAATAATCTTGCCGACCTTCTTCTACTATATTTACCATACAATGTTTAATACCGTCTACCAACACTCGTAGATATATTATGGTAGATATAATATTGAGAATAGTGCGCTTAGAGTTAGTGCAGATGAAGAGCATAGTGGTGGTTTTGTATTGGTTATTTAAAACATTGCTGATTGTCGGCACACATACAGCACTTGGCAATGCTCACTAGTATCTACAGATCAACCTACACCCGAGTGCCTGTACCACACCTTACATTCAAAATCCATGCACTCTTTACACTAAAGGCATCTTAGTAGTAAATGAAAGATAGGTAGTTTGATTTTATAGTTTTGTCAGTATAACTTTATCAATTTGCCCACCAAATTCACTTCAAACATTATCGATTCACATACTCGTGCCACTTATGAACCCGACTGAACAGAAGAACAGAGAATTTTATTATTCACTCGACTACGAGATACAATATCTGTTGACAAATTTCTACCCAGTAATCATTTCAAGTTTTATAACAAGTCAGATTCACAAAGTCACGATGCGATGTTACGATTCAATGTTCAACGTCTATCCAGAACTTGGGGGGAACGAGGTGTTTCCCAAAAGTATTCAAGGATTTGTGTTTGTTGTGTCGCCTCGTTCCGCCCAAGTATTGAAAGGACTTTAAATTTATACTTTCAAATTGTCTTATATTCCAGGGTTATACGTGTAGATACAGTTCTCTGATTATTATTTTGCTACACTGCTGACTGATACTTAGGTATATATATCAGCTGTACGAATATCAAGGAAACAGGTACAGTTTCGCTCACGATTATCTACCACTTTAGTATCAGCCTCTATTTCAAAAAATGTCAACATTATTGATAGTAAATCTATTTTTTTTTTTTTTTTTTTTTTCTCTCTCTTCATATCACAACATTCTGTGGATCAAGTGGCAATTAAGTTGTTGTTTTTCATCTAAAATGCGTACAGCTTTATCTTATGGTATGAATAGGTGAAAAGAAAAAAAAATTATTTTCACTCCGAGGAGTGGAGACACTTGTTTGTTTTTCATGGGCAAATTAGGCGCATTTTTTTAGGCAAAAAAAACTTGGCTGCCTGCTGCAGTGCCTTCCTCTATTCTGTTTCAGTTACATATTCTTGTTTAGAAAGTAAATTTGAGGTAAAACAAGAAAAAAATAAGATCATACTTGTTTGAATACATTTAGGTATATTACGAATTACGATATATATATAACGTGATGATTATGGATAAACGTATCGGAATTCACACATTGCGGTACCCGGACTTACACTCTCTGCGGTGAAAAACAAAAAGTAAATAATCGACCCTTGATAAAGTTTACAGATAATAATAAAATACCAAAGCAATAAGCGGTACAGAAATATAAATATGAAACTTCCACCTGTGTCACATGAATTTTTGTTACAATACAAAGACTGCTAGACGTAGAAAAGATTTCTATGGGAAAAGAAAAAAAAAATAAAATAAATAAATAAATAAATAGAAATAATAATATCGGTCAGTCGAGAATACCAGACAACAAAGTTTGAAGGTAAAGCGACAGAGACATAACAATTGTTCACTCTCTCATCATCTTCTCAATAAGAAGTTTGTTAATTATTCATTTAAAATCGTTCTTTAATTCAGATCGATATATATCATCGAGGATACGGCTACAGCAGCAGGCTCGATCGTTAAGATATAGCAAGTATTAATTAATATCTCTGAATAAACTCACCCTGTACTGCTTCCTGCGATAATCTCTCTCCGGACGTGCTCGGCTTGGACAATAAATGGCCTGTAAACGAATTCAAGAATTCTAGATACCAGAAAGTGTGGAAGAAAAACAATCTCCATCTAAATTTCATCGATAACTTACCCTGGTCTGTCGATTGATGCGTCATGTCTAAAGAGGTGTCCGAAGTGGACTGATTAGCTGAATAGAACGAGTGACTAATATCTGGCTTTTGGTCGTGATCAGGTGTATCGGATGGTGTTTCATCGAGGACAATTCTGTTTGTTGAACTTTCACCAGCGGATTGTTCCTCGTAACTACAACTACTTCCGTCCTGTTCAAGGTATTCGGGCATCTCTAATTTCAGATTTGGCATTAATGGAATTATTTCAACTGAATCGCCGGAAGGATTCGCGTTGTTATCCGTCGTTGTCGTTTTTCGTTCTGATTCTTTAGAAGAAGATGTCGTATTACCGCTCGTCCCCTTGTCCGCGTTGCCGCTACCTTCTCGACATTTTCGCCTCTTGTTGGGCGGCGTTTCAGACTGTATGTCCAAGGTCGGGAACTGCCCAGGAGAAGACGGCGACTTAGAACCATGATTACTCGTCAATAATTTACTCGGCAGATTTTGTAACTGAACTTCAGGCTCGTTTGGTAGATCTGTGTCATCCTGAACAAGACAAGAAGATAATAAGGTAAGTTAGTTTTACACGTACTTAGGAAAATGAAAAATAAGATAACTGCGATATTGGATTTTCACAGAATTCAGATTTCGAGTTCCAAACGTGTCATGTTGAATTCCATTCTTTGATGAAAATAGTATTTCTTATATCAGAAACATTGAATCCATTGAATTCCAATAAAAACTAGGTACTTTGTTTTGTTATTATTACATTGTACAATTACATGGATATTAATCTTCGATCCAAGGCTTGTGTATGGTAATGGATTACGAAATAATCAAGTGTGTTCAATTTGGTTTCGAATTACGTTTTTCATTGATTAATAGTATATTATGATACTGGTGCGGAAAGTTGGTGATTCCTGATGAGTGTTAGGTTTGCAGCATGAGCCGAGAGCGAATATACCATTTTTTGTAACACTGTATGGAAGTTCGCACTTTGTGTACACTCCGCATGGATAAATCGACGAAGTGTGCGGGAATCAACATTCCCGCAAGTTCCCATTTCCCGGAAATGGTGATTCCCGCACGCTTTGTAAGATCATCAGGAATCTGCTATTTTGCGTACAATTTTCGGTACACAAAGTAAGAACTTTCCATACAATGTTACAAAAAAGTTTCTTCACCAGTTTGAATATCCGTAGTTCACACCGCGTGGGAATGTCTACGGGATCAGTACACTAAACGTGAATCCTGTAGGTAAAATAGCTTCTATGTAATCCGGTACAAAGTTGTTAGAAAATAGAATGTTAGTGGAAAAATGTGGAAAAATGTTGAAAAATGTTGAAAAATGTTGACAAAAAAACAGAAGAACTAGAAAGAACGACAAACAGAGAATTTCAAGGTGTGTGTACGCCATTGTAATCCTTCCTGATCTTGTGTCAATAAGTTGTTAAAATTCAGAGCAATTTCCAGGATTTCAAAACCCTTGGGAGAAGAAAAAAACAAAATGTCATCTCAATTTTAGTCTTTCCAATCCATTTGGACCCTCGTGTTAGTACCTCGATTAAACTGTCGCTGTCTTTTCCAGTCCCATCGGTAAGTCCTTGAACAGCTAGAAGTTCGGCGGTGGTAAGAAAGCTGGCGAGTTGTTCTTGCACGACGTTAACTTCACCCTGATACATGAAATCGACGAGCGCAGCCAGGTCGTCGAATTTAACATTTCGAAATATTATGACGGGGTGTTGGCACGGATTTTCCTGTAAAAATTCACCGTGTTTTTAGTTTTTGACAATGAGGAAGATAAAATGGAGAAAAAGAAGAGAAATTTCTCATCGAAGCTTCATACAATATATTTTTCATGACACATGCATCAAAAGGCCGCTCTACTTTACTTCATCATTGTTCCCTCCGTGAGTAATAGGGGTTCTCAGAGGGAATAATGAACCAAGCGTGCGCCAACTACGTTTGGTGCTGTTTATTGTTTCTAGATTTTAAGCTAAAAAAAATAGTAACGCTCGATGTTGTATACGAAGGTAAAGACCGATGAGAGTGGACATAAATTAGTGGCGCTTTGACAGATGTGTGATAAAGAATAGCTAGAAACTCGGGAGGCATGGTCCTTTCTCCCTAGTCGCATGAGATACTATTTTCTTTTGTATTCGTAAAAAAAAGAAAAAAGAAAAAAGAATTGCTGCTAGTTTCTGGTGGTAGGAAAACACTTACCTTGAACAAGTCTCTGAAATAGGTGCTGCATGCGGACAGAAGCATCTTGTGTGCTCTTATCCGTTTTCCCTCACAGCTGAGAGTAACGTCAACTAAATCCTCGTCCGTTCTTAACGTATCAAAGGCGCACGTTATATGTTTAAGATAGTTGTTCCACCTCAATGAGAACTGTTGGCTCGAACCCATGCTGATATACTGTGAAATTTACAATTGGAATGATTCCATTTTTCTACACTCTGTTTCATTCTTTAATTTTGGCATCCTTTTGGAGAACAAAAGTGTATGTATAAAAAATAGACAAATAGACAATTTTGTTTTGACTGTGGTTAGTCGTGTTGAATCTTCAATCTTGGTACGAAAATCTAATAGAATAACTAATATTCATTATCTGAACTTACCTTAGGTGTGGAGGACTTTTTAAATGGAAAATAAATTCTCTTTCGATTAATTCGTTTTTTCGGGTATGTAGGTAGGTTGGTAGGCAGAGAGTTTGGGGTTTAGAAAAGTCAATAAAAATTATTGATTTGAAGCACGTTCACTAGTGTCACTTATCGGACGAATGTTATGTGTTTTATTGAAAATGTGTATTCTCAGTTTACGGTAGTAATATGCACACATTGATCAGGGGGTAAATAAGAACTGTAAACAGTGATGAAGTACGATGGGTTTTCATTGCACTACTCTATTTATGTACGAAGGTTGGTGTGTGTGTGTGTGTCCGTGTGGGTACGTGCGCACGTGTGTGTGTGTGTGTGTGTGTGTGTGTGTGTGTGCGTGCGTGCATGCGTGCGAGCGTGTGTATGTTTTTTTCTTTTCTTATATCTACTTTTTTCTTTGCTTTTTTTTCTCTTTATTTTGTATTCGGACTAGAAGTTGTGATAGAATAATTTTGACACGTTTCAAACACTCATATTACGTAAGTTTATTTGACGGTTATTTTTTCATCCGATTATTCGGAACACACATGAGTTTATTATTTCATTTATCACAATGATTTTCAGCCAAATGACAGCTGGCGACCATTTTACTTTCGGTAACCGCGACGGTGCGTGTAGAGACGTGAACGTGAAAGACGCTACTTTTGCATACTCTCTGCTCAGCGCTTGCCCGCTTACCCTAGCCGCTCGATGTGTATGTGCGGTTGATCCCGGCCGATAACGTAGAATGACGTGCATACGACCGATGGAGAAAGAGCCAATTGTCGAAGCGTTCAGAAATTATCTCGTGACGTCGTAATAGCATTCAATCAATCATTGAAATACCTATATTACACGCTCACTGTTTTGGTAGAGGTAACATTGAAAAGACAGCGAGCGTCATTAATTCGACGCTATTGACTAGCTATGTCGTCAATGGTGATTTTTTTTTTTTTTTCGACAATTTTCTAACACAGATCGACACAGAGCTACGTTATTGGTCACTCTGGCTGTACCCGACCAATGGCGTCATCCCTTGCGGTTACGTGACAAGTTGAGTTGTTGAAAAAAAAAGCGACCATTTGAATGCCATTGGCTAACTATCTTGTCAATTCGACGCTATCGGCTAACTACTACTCGGAATTTTCGAAGCAGAATGCACGGCAAGTATCCAGAATCCAGAATGTATGGTGGTTTTCCAATTACGTCAATTTTCGTGCACAGTGCGGCACTTAGCTATGTTATTGGTCACTTCTCTTGCGATCCAAAAGAAGTGACCAATAACACAGCTTGGTGCCGCACTGTGCCTGAAAATTGACGTTATTGAAAAACCACCTAAATTTCCCGAGATATCGACGCTCTCGGGTCAAATAAATGTCAAAAAATTATTCGCACATGAGTTTAATTTTATAAATGTTCGGACGAGATTCATTAAGGATTCTTATTCGTACCAAGTATTAGCGCCGGCGACTTTCATATGGAGTGTATGGAGAACTCCATACCCAGGAAAATTCTGGGTATGGAATTCCACACCCAGAATTATGTAGGTGTACCCTGGTGAAAAAAAAATCTCTGCCAAATCTCTCCAAAAATCTACAAATGAGAATGCCGAAAAATCTGGAGTTTTCCAGAGATGTAAACTCTGTCATTTGTCGGAAAAATCTAGGAAATTCTGAATATTTCTGCGGTCGAGTTCCGCAGAATTTACCCAAGTGCAGAAATTCAACAACACCAGAAAAATCCAGAGTTTTGCGGAGAAATTGATGAATTTCGATGAAAAATTCTGGAAATCTCCGCTTTTGAGTTTTGCAAAATCTCGCCAAGTGCAGAAATTCAACAAAACCAGAAAAATACAGAGTTTTGCGGAGAAATCTATGATTTTTGATGAAAAATTCTGGAAATCTCGGCTGTAGAGTTTCGCGGAATCTCGCCAAGTGTAGAAACTCAACAAAACCAGAAGAATGCAGAGTTTAGCGGAGAAATTTATGATGTTCGATGAAAAATTCTGGAAATCTCCGCTATGGAGTTTCGGGGAATCTGGCCAAGTGCAGAAATTCAACAAAACCACAATAATCCGAAGTTTTTCGGTGAAATTGATGGTTTTCAATGGAAAATTCTGGAAATCTCCGCTGTAGAGTTTCGCGGAATCTCGCTAAGTGCATGAATTCAACAAAACCAGAAAAATGCAGAGTTTTTCGGAAAAATCAATAATTTTCGATAAAAAATTCTAAAAATCTCGGCTGTAGAATTTCGCGGAACCTCGCCAAGTGCAGAAATTCAACAAAACCAGAAAAATGCAGAGTTTAGCGGAGAAATTTATGATGTTCGATGAAAAATTCTGGAAATCTCCGCTGTAGAATTTCGCGGAATCTGCACGGAAAAAAAAAGTTATTTGATTCAAGTAAACCAATTTACTCAAGTCATATTTACTCATCACAAGAAAAGTTTATTTGTTTTCGTACTATATTTATCATTGCGCCTATTAATTAATTTTCTTGACTGCATGTCTTTGATACAAATATTCTATTTCGTTGCCACAAACATATTTTTTTTGAAACAAAAAAGCGGTCATTCCTGAAGTAAGACAACAAGATTATATGATACGAGTAATGACATTTTTCGATTTCAATACTCTATTTGGTTTTTGCAACGAGATATTGCTATGTTCAACGCAGTGGTTGCTTTGGATGGAAGAACCAAGACACATACGTCATCTGTTTTTTGTTGGTAACAAATTAATTTCTTGAGTTGAATATCTCCTACTTGCTTGTATTATGAAGGAATATTTCGATCGATAAGATATTTATTTGATCTTAATACACATTTACTTGCTAATAGACAAGTAATTATTTACTTGGCGCAAAGCGAATTTATTGGCTAACGACTAATTATTTTTTTCCGTGTGGGCAAGTGCAGAAATTCAAGAAAACCAGAAAAATCCGAAGTTTTTCGGTGAAATTGATGGTTTTCAATGGAAAATTCTGGAAATCTTCGCTTTAGAGTTTCGCGGGATCTCCCTAAGTGCATGAATTTAACAAAACCAGAAAAATGCAGAGTTCCCAACAAACGGAAAAGTATTGAAACGGAATCGATTTCAGAATTTTCAATCCCGTTTCTTTGAATTTCCGAATTCAGTATAGGTTATTCTAATCACAATCTATTCGTTTCAATTCGTCTATTCGATTTTATTCGGTTCTATCCGTTCTTTTTTATCCCGTCCTATTTGCGGTAATGCTGACTTTATCATCGCCAATACGATTCAATTTTTTATTCAGAATAACTTATTGCCATTCCGAATCCGATTCAGTTCTATCTTTCCGAATGAATTCTTTTGATAGAATACAAATCATCCGAATCAATCAGCATAGTTTTTCAATCCGAAAGAATTCTTTTGAAAGAATACGAATCATCTGAATCAATTCGAATCGATCAGCATAGTTTTTTGTATCCGAATGAATTCTCTTGAAAGAATACGAGCTATCCGAATCGATTCGAATCAATCAGCATAGTTTTTTTTTCCATCGAAATGAATTCTTTCAAAGGAATACGGATCATTCGAAACAATCCGAATCAATCAGCACAATTTTTCTATCCGAAATAATTCTTTCAAGAGAATACGAATCATCTGAATCAGCATAATTTTTCCGATCCGAGTGAATTGTTAGGAAAATCACGGAAAATAAGAAACGAAACGCAATTAGTTTTTTTTTTTTTTTTTCGTTGTATGCAATCCGAATCAGTGCTTTGAAAATGGTATATTCTCATTTTGAATTGAACTGAATCGTACAGAATGTACAATAGTACAAGTAACGATCATTATTTTTCATCAGGATTGCTGAGAAATCGCGACGAAGTTGCGATTTTGAGGTTAGAATGATGAAAATCAATTTTTGTTAACGAATTAACTTATTTATAAGTTCGTCTTAATTCGGGACACACTCAATATATTAAATTTGCTTACTACTAGTATACTATGTAATCATCAAAATCCCGTGTGGAAATTTGAATAGGGCAATTGTAAGGCCCTAGCTAGTATACCGTAGTATAAATCAGGTCCCCACTAGGCAAACTAGTAACCCACACGGAAGATGATATTGCCTGGATATCCCGCGAATAACTCTATGTCCATCTAACGTCCATATCAATTGTAGATATCCCATTAATACCCATAGGATATTGCGAAATCAATATCGACAAAACCTTTACACGGTATATCCACTGGATATTCCTGAATGGATATTTATCGTCAAATCCTGAATGTCCACGTAATGTCCATATAATCAAATTTTAATCGCCTGGGGCGATTAAAACCGACCACCCTGTATACACAGATGTATAGAATATAATATATATGTGCGGTATACAATATTGTTTGGTTCTATAATCAGAGATCGGTGACAAATTTCTATATTGTTTATGAAAATAATATTGAAATAAGTAAGTTCTATTCATGTATGAATAAAGCTATACAGTTCCTCTTCTGTGACTTCATATATTCTATCATGAGTTTTTATTTCAATTACATTACCAACGATGAAATTTTTTTTTTTTTTCATTTTTATACTGATATTTAACATTATAAGGCAATACTCGGAATGACAAGTGCAATAAGTATGATTTAAGATTTTGGTATTTTTGTTGTACATGTGTACAGAATAGCGTATACCGAGAAGTTTCGTGGACGCGGAACGCTAGGGGTACCAACCCGAAATTTTTGCTATTCCATAGGCGTAGGTCATACAGTAAACTGCAGCAGCAGTTTGGTAACTTACTAGATGTTTCTAGCAAGATCACTAGTTACGCTGGCTAGTGGAATTGCGCTCAACCATACCCTGTTCAAGCTATGTTTATTCTGTTTGAACCCGAGAACAGCGCGCGTAAAATTTAAAGGTCAGGCGCTCAATTTAAAATGAATAAATAAATCGTGCGAAAAAGTGAAGTTGCGGGAAAACTGGACCAGGTAAGGAAGATGATTTAAATCAATCGATCAACAAAATAATTATTAATCAATAGCAGGTTTGACTTGCAATCAATTTATTATGAATCAAGCAATTTTGAAGATGTTTTTGTTGAACCGTTGGAACAATAAAATGGTTACTCATTATCTTATAACAAAATTATGATACGTTAGCAATTCGTGTTACTCGCAGCTGCGATCGAGCAACGAATAGTAAATAATGACTGAACAAACTCTTCGGATTGGAATGATGGATTAATAACAGAATGTTTATTTCAAAATTATAGTAAGAAATCGAAGAGGACCGATTCCTGGACAACTGTGACAAAATTCCACTAGCATTGAACACACAGAAGAAAAATAAATGATGACTGGCTGTCGACCGATTTTGTCCACTAATCACGCATCACATTTTTGGAAAAGCAATTTTGTCCACCAATCGCGCGTCACATTTTTTGAAGCGCGAAAATGAAAATAGTTAGCAAAGGCCCCGATTGGTTGCGTGATCGGCCGATTGTCTCAAATTCGGCGATTGGTGGACAAAATCGGTCTACAGCCAATCATCATTTATTTTTCTTCTGTGTGTTCAATGCCCGTGGAATTTTTTCACAGTTGTCCAGGAATCGGTCCTCTTCGATTTCTTACTATAATTTTGAAATAAACGTTCTGTTATTAATCCATCATTCCAATCCGAAGAGTTTGTTCAGTCATTATTTACTATTCGTTGCTCGATCGCAGCTGCGAGTAACACGAATTGCTAACGTATCATAATTTTGTTATAAGATAATGAGTAACCATTTTATTGTTCCAACGGTTCAACAAAAACATCTTCAAAATTGCTTGATTCATAATAAATTGATTGCAAGTCAAACCTGCTATTGATTAATAATTATTTTGTTGATCGATTGATTTAAATCATCTTCCTTACCTGGTCCAGTTTTCCCGCAACTTCACTTATTCGCACGATTTATTTATTCATTTTAAATTGAGCGCCTGACCTTTAAATTTTACGCGCGCTGTTCTCGGGTTCAAACAGAATAAACATAGCTTGAACAGGGTATGGTTGAGCGCAATTCCACTAGCCAGCGTAACTAGTGATCTTGCTAGAAACATCTAGTAAGTTACCAAATTGCTGCTGCAGTTTACTGTATGACCTACGCCTATGGAATAGCAAAAATTTCGGGTTGGTACCCCTAGCGTTCCGCGTCCACGA
Source organism: Tenthredo mesomela (assembly GCA_943736025.1). Taxonomy (NCBI): domain Eukaryota; kingdom Metazoa; phylum Arthropoda; class Insecta; order Hymenoptera; family Tenthredinidae; genus Tenthredo; species Tenthredo mesomela. Next base: position 20,701,667 of record OX031018.1, on the reverse strand, counting down.
AACTTCTCGGTATACTTGAGATAATACTGTATAAAATTTCTAGTCTGATTATTTCACTATGTATGATAACTATAAAAATCTAACCACTCTAATCACTAACTTGAGCTATTCATTAATTATGTGCATCTTTAAAATCATAATTGAGAATGTGCTCTAATAAAAAAGATCTCAATTCAAGTGTGTCATTATTGTAAGTAGCCTATTAACTACAATAAATATCTTTTATGTATATTATATACCATATACATTATACATACTGGGAGTCTTCGTGGATGCGGGTCAGTCCGGGAAAAATTCCAACCCACGCTCTTGACTCTTTACGGTCTACGGTACTAGAGGGTCTAGAGCGTAGAGTGACATTTTTCCCGTCCGACTGACCCGCATCCACGAAAACTCCCAGTATGTATTTCCTATATAAGAGCGATTCTGTGATCTGCTGAATTCATGCGTTCCCCGTTTGCCTCCCTTTTAGGCGCGTTATTTTTCACAGAATCGCTCTGTATAAATATCTATGAGATAGCTCCAGGTTATTCTACAGATATTCACAGAAATATAATATGGATATCCAGTGGATCGAATATTGCGGACATTTCTCTATCCAGTGGATGTCCACTGTATATCCCGAACTTTACCAGGGATATCCCAGTGGATATTGCGTATATCTAATGGACATCTATTAGATGCACTTCTTCCGTGTGGGAAGGACCTTAATAGTTCTGTAACGCTCGAAACGATGAGGCCCCTAAGAAAGAATCTGGCTTGGCCCTGATCAGGCTGCTTTTTTTCTACCCTAATAATAATGCAGGTTTTTTTCAGGACCTTTCCAGGTCCCTGCCAAAACCCGCACTTATGAATAAGAGTAAAATTTGATATGGAGAGCAGCGTTGTGAATTGTACGATAAGTATCGTATTCATACGATAATTCCAGGCTGTGTACGATGTACGATAGTGATTCATTATCGTACGCGAAAATACGATTATTTCGTATTATTTTTTTTTTTTTTATTATTTCATTATTTTATTATTTCAGCTTGACTGAAATATACATGAATTATACAGAAAACGAATTCACTTCATGCTTGATTCCATATTCCGAAGCAAATTCGTAACTTCCCGCTCAGTTTTAAATTCAAACATCACATAGCAATAATGGTGGCAGCACGATGGCGTCACGCTGACTCACGGAATGAAAATGAACTCTAATAAAATTGTGAAATTATATTTTTCACAATGCTGATACGAATATAATGTCGTATCTGTAATTATTACGACCAAAAAAAAATAGACCACATTGATAATATCCAAATACAAAATGTACGATAATTTTCTAGAAGATACGATAATTTTTTCAGTCGAGTTCCATTACTAGACAACGACTATTTCACAACGCTGATGGAGAGGGGCCTTTAGATCGAGATGCTGCTAGTAGCTCTGCTGGGGAGTCGGGAGTTTCGGGGATAGGTGGCATTAGCCAAAAAGGTCGACAGCTTTATTTATTCGTTAAACGTCTTTATTCAGTCATGACCGGTTGGTTACACAACTCTGCAACGTTGTTGTAAGATATATGCTAGCGTAGGCCGGTAGTGATCAATGCCGATCGGTCGATATTAAGTGGTAGGATGCCGGGTTATATATTCAGCGCTGGTATCAATGTTATCGCGAGAACCGAGGTTGACTTAGCGCCGCGTTGTGGCGTCGCGCGTAAGTCTGGCCGGCAGCCTGCCTCGGAGCGCGGGTCGGTCGTATAGAGGCGGGCGCGCGCGGTGTGGTGGGGCAGCCGCAGGGCCGGATTTAGGGGCGGGCAACAGGGGCTGAAGCCCCGGGGCCTCCACACGAGAGGGGCCTCCACAACATCAATGTTTAGGTAAAATTTGCTAACGAATGATATGAAAAATTTGAAGAAAAAAATCACTCTAGAGTTCTGACAAAGAAAAAAAAGTTCTTACACTTTAATGAGGCATTTCGTATTTAAAATATTTCAAAGCGTATTTCTGTCAAAATTGATGGAAAACGCCAACTACGATGAATTCTCTGTTGCATGTGCATTAGGGTGTGTCACTTTTTTCTTGGTTCCGGGATCTCACCCCCTCAGTATTTCATACTATATGCCATAATGATGTCGTATGAATTTGAGCTATGTCGGATTTTTTTTAGAGGTTCCTCATCGAGTTTTTCGGTTTTCCATTCATTTAACATAGTAAATTCTGCGACCTTGGACATAATGCCATATATCTTTTGAGTTTTTCTTGTTAATTGCGACCACTATGCGGGGAATCGTTCAGATATATCTACACGATTTTTCGCACCATCATTAATTTTTTTTTTTTCTTCACTTATGCTCTGTAATAAATGACTATAAAATGACTTTAAACAAACAAAAATTGAAAAAAAAAAAAGGAATGAATAAATAAATAAATGATGGTGCGAAAAATCGTGTAGATATATCTGAACAATCCCCTGCATAGTGGTCGCAATTATCAAGAAAAACTCAAAAGATATATGGCATTATGTCCAAGGTCGCAAAATTTCATGTGTTAAATGAATGGAAACCAGAAAAACTCGATGAGGAACCTCTAAAAAAAAATCTGACACAGCTCGATTTCATACCACATCATTATGGCATATAGTATGAGATACTGAGGGGGTGAGATCCCGAAACGAAGAAAAAAAAGTGACAAGCAACAGATAACTCGCAAAGTTCCATTTGCCTAACATTATAATTTAATTTTGCTTCTTGATATGTTAGAATATCCACATATGTTCGTTAAAAATATTTCCTTTGTCTCGCAATAAATTATTAAAATACTGTGAAAAAGAGAATTGTTCATCTTGTTTAAAAAATAATTAGGGGCCCCCACATCTCCGTTGCCCCAGGGCCTCCACACCTTTAAATCCGGCCCTGGTTGGCGTGCCATTTATTGCGACTTATATCAAAGCCCACGCATCAAACATGTAAAATCGAGCTCTGTCGCCCGATTCTGTGAGGGATTCTGAACAGAACCATCCCAAAACATCTTTGTTTTCGACAACGATTCAGGAGACGCTTGGATTCCACGTTTTTGTGATAATTTTCGCGATTGTCAAAGGCTGGGGGCGGCCATTGCCGCTACAACTGCTGATATAACGCGGTGGTTCCCAGAACGCCCGTGAAATGTCGCCACGCGCCCATCTGAACTTCATCCTTTTACTATAGTATATTATACTTTTACGGTGACATCTCACGGGTGTTCTGGGGACCACCGCATTATATCAGCAGCTGCAGCAGCTGTAGCGGCAATGGCCGCCCCCAGCCTCTGACAATCGCGAAAATTATCACAAAAACGTGGAATCCAAGCGTCTCCTGAATCGTTGTCGAAAACAAAGATGTTTTGGGATGGTTCTGTTCAGAATCCCTCACAGAATCGGGCGACAGAGCTCGATTTTACATGTTTGATGCGTGGGCTTTGATATAAGTCGCAATAAATGGCACGCCAACACTTTTCGATCGAAAAAAAATAAAAAATCCCGATTTCATCCGATCAAACGTACCAATTCGAACTCATTACTCATCAAACATCGGCTGCCGAAAGGACAAGTCGATTGATTACCCCGTTTAGGAGAAAATAGACGAATCGGTAACTGATTGGGTAAACCCCTCCCCTTAAAAGCTTAAACTTGGCAGGCGTTTTTTCTGATTTATTTGGAACCGATTTAGGACTATCGTCGAAAAAAATTCGAACATACCCCAAATAAGGACCACCCTAACGTATACGTATAAAATGTTCGTATGTAGCATATGATTGTGTCATTTAGCGAGTGCATATTAGTGCATCATATCCCCATTATACATATTCTCTTGATTAAACTTTTTGTTATAAGAAATTAATGTGAAGTTGAACCCTTCTTAGTCACTTTAGGTCCATTGGACCTCAGTGATTTTCGTCGTTTTTCCTAAATTCACTAACATTTTTTGAACATTTTTTCAACATGGTGACTTTTGATTTTTTCCAAATTGACTTTTCCATAATTAGTTCCATAATTATTTGAGAAAAATGGGACAGACATTTTTTGTACGGCAGCCATTTGAAAATCAGTTGGGTCATGGGTCAATCAGTCAACGCCAGAACCTTTTGATACGAAGTACACGGAGAAACCAAAACAGAGCAGAAGCCCATTTACAAATAGAGAAAGCGAGTGCAGCGCGACACCGGGATATGTGTTGCCCCCTCGAACTGACGAACGATAGTTCACATGATTTTCACAGTGTGA